>WBNO01005182.1:92167-195206 GCA_013400575.1 Peucedramus taeniatus | reverse complement strand
CCTCCATATTAAAAACCCAAAACTCTTACGTTTTTCATCCTGTGATAAACTATACTACTATCTATTTCACACACTCATAGATTCCAATTAATCCCAAAGTCTTGGAAGCTTTCTCCATGGACGAAGGTTAAAAGCAGTGCTCCGCTGGGGGTCAGGACATCTCAGGACAGGCAGAGAAACATTCCCTGTGCCCTGGGTTCCAGCAAAAGGCCAGGTTGGATGGGACTCTGAGCAACCTGATGTAGTGAAAGATGTCCCTGCCCATGGCAGGGAGGTTGGACTAGATGATTTTTTTCAGTATTTTTCAACCACAACCATGCTATGATTAAATTATTACTATTGCTCCTTATTATCTTTTTCCTCCTTTATTTAAAATGAGCTGATTTAGCTTACATTTTAAAGTCAATTCTTAGACTAATGCAAGGCCTCAAAACCAAATTTTAGACTTCTAGTAATAGTATTATAAAAGAATATTTACTGTTGCAGTATAAACAATAATTATGGTTTCATGAAGCATCATTGCTAAGGAAACCCTATTTGTGTTAGTTCCTATTCATTGTTCACTTTAGATCCTTATCAAAAATACATTATTTTGCAATACTTCTTGGAATATCCTCTAAAATCCCTGTATATGGGTTAAAGCTGAAAATCTGAATACTTCTCTGATTTGATTGGAATTTTTTCCATATTAAAAAGACTAATAATAGAGTAAGATTCAAAGTGTCAAAAATACATTACATATATTCCATTTTCTCTCTTTATTTCCCCATTAATTTCTTTCTTTTCATTTCTAGGCATTAAAAGTGGTATAAAATGATCAGCAGTCGATGCAGTATGTCTCTAGTCTTGCATTAGCTCACATAGCAGGCCTGATAAATTGGCTATGATTTCAGGACTTTATATAGCTCTCATTATCTTTTTCTGCAGCAAAGGAGGTTTAGAAAAGCAACGTCCCTCCTTTTGCATATTGTACTCTAAATGTAAAATAAACCAGTTATATTCGCACTTACCTATATAATTAGAGGAACAAAGCTCTTAATAGAACAATTTAATACAGACCCTTCACACATTAAGTTAGTGTTATGCCCTTTTTACTCTCAAGGAATTGCTGAATTCCCAACCCACATACTTAATATAAAAATAAAGTGGCAATGAAGCTACAGTGAAAGAAAAAAAAAAAATTGTGTTTGCCTTTGGAGTATTTATAAGCTTATAAATATGAATAAACAGGTATATTCTCTTCATACACATTAGTTAGCATCCTTTCCTACCAATCAGAACTTGAATTTGCACCAACCCTACATCCATTTGCCTTTACAATTACTACTTTAATCTCCTTTCTTTCTAAGCTTTCTGAATCCACTGCTTACATTCCCTTTAAGCATATTTGTCTGCCAGGTCCCTCTCAGATCATCTTGTCTGCTTTCCCACCTACCTGTCTGTATCAGCTAAAATTTCTGCTTAAGAATTTAACTTAGTATTCTGTCCCTACTTTCCAAGATATTTAGCCATTGTCAAAAGTATAACCCATGCATTTGTGAGTCTAGCCTGCATTTTTGATAGATGAAAATTGTCTGCCTTTCTACTCTTTCTTCATGAGCTGAGGATCAACATGAATAATTTTCCTTTTTGACCTGCCTATTGACTTAAATAGTGTGATAACATAAACGGCATATCTTATTTATAAGGCAGGCTCTTAACCTACACATCAGAACTCTTAATAATTTATCACATTAAACATGCTAATGGTACAATATTATCTTTGCAGTTTAAATTCCTTAATATTTGCATATTGTATCCAGCCTGCAGTCCAAACTCACCATAGCTTCCATCGTTCTTCTCATCTATTTCAACATTATTTATTAAATTCCGAAATACATAATTTTTTCCTCACTCATGTCCATCCATAATATTACTCAATGACTCTTAGCTTACTGTTATGGTGATAATATCCCTTTCTTTGTATTCCTGTTACTCCTGTTACTCTGCTCTTCTTTCCTTATGGCATCAAATTTAAATATTTCTCTCCACTTTCAAGGCCCTTTCTCATGAGCTCCACCATATTATCATTTATTTTACGGACAACGATGATTAGTGATGCTAATCTCACATCCACTTACTAAATTTTCCAGCTTTCAACTCAGCTTTGTCCTTTGTGGCTCTGCAGAATCTGTGAGGCTGAGCAGAATCCTTGTGAGCATTTTCTTAGTCACCTCGTTACCCTCCCTCAAATACTGCTTATCCATACCACCTGCAAGAAAGCTCGACAATGAGCAGACTGCCATGATGCTAAGAATACTTTTCATGCTCCCTGAATTCTCCCATCTTTTGCTCTTGCTGTCCTGTTTAATGCCTAGATGTAATCACTTTAAGCAATGGTGATGTCTTTCCTTTGTACTTCTATGTGTAAGTAATTTATTACACTTCTCAAGTGCTGTAATGATACCAACATACTACTCCCATTTTCTTGGTAGTTTGCCTTTGGGTAGTTCTGCTGTTAATTCCATCCTAAAATTGTCATGCTATCAATCCATTAAGGTTTTTGAGGAAGACCCATTTTTGGAATGTTTCTTGAGCAGTCAGGAAACCTCCATGCAATATGACAAAAATGGTCAAAAAAGCAAGCTCCCAATCAAAGCATAGCATGAAGTGTAGGCATAGCCCACATTGTCTTGACTCATTTCTTATTATGTTTAATGAATCGCTTGTCAGCTATCTATGCAAACCAAGAATTCTGTATCTGAAAAACTGGAATCTTAAAACCAAAGGCTTTGAATAATACTAGATGAAACAATCACCTGGATATTTTGTTAGCAGCTACTCCATCCTACCAGAAGCAAAAAATAGTCATGACTATGCCACACTCCCACATTAATTCCTTTCAGCAATTCCGCCATCTGTAAGCGAATCTTTGGGATTGAATGCTCTTCTACAGAGCAGAAAAATCAAAGCACTGTGCAATGGTCCTCAGCCATTTTGTAACTGGGCCTTGTTGCTGCCACCTTCTCCAATTTTGCCAAGACTCCCTCAAACATCTTTTCAGCCATATAAAGCTAAAAGCTGTATGCCAGGGTACACTGAGAATCAGAAGGAAAGAGTGAAAAAGGAAAGGAAATAAGAAATAAACCCACTGCTGTTCATTTGCTAATGTACAGCCCTTGTGACAGGGTTTACCAGGTAACAGTGTTCATTCAGTACCATCAATAGTTGTACGTTTTGTAAGTGCAAGAGAAGCCAGGAAGTCAAATTACAGCTGCAAGAAAAATCAAAGTAGGATGCCCCAGTGTGCTCCTCTCTCTCTATGTATCTGCATGGAATGTGTGAAATATATTTCATAAGAAGAGTGTTATTGAGCAAGTTGCAGTTTTCATACTTTGGGAAATTTTATCTGACAAATATTGAAGGGGAATCATCTACAGTTGGTTGTTTTGGCCTTCTACATGTAGCTGACATCACTTTATTAATTCAGGGGGGGAGAGGTTTAAATAAAAATGTGAACTCTTGCAGCATAATGAATAGTTCAAAAAGGCAAAAAAGGAGCATCAGTTTATGTCATAAACTGGCTTCTTGCCTGCTCCAGGGATGTGACAGAAGACATACAGACTTAATTCTCTCCACAAAGTCATTTGCCATGTGATTTGACAAATCACAAAAGAGAGAAAATGAGGAATAAACTCTCTGTTTTATATTAATTATCACTTCTTTTATAACCTTCAGATTCCTTTTTCATAGCTTCAGTAGCTTCCAATATTCTTGTATCACAGCATCTCAAAACCTGTACTTCATTGCACATGTTTTTGCAACAGAGACCAGGTACTACCCCATTTTACAAAGAACTTGGACAGCCCCTATTCACTTCATGGAATATTAATGTTCTTAATATTTAGCTGTATGCCAAGGCCTGGTCATTGATAGGTACCTAGAGATGATGTACTTCAGTGATCCAAGGGTAGGTATAATGTAGCCACTTGTAGAACACTTGCATATTATAAGGCAACATCATTCTGTTTTTCAAAACAGGAGGAAGTTGTTAATAAATAAAATTAATGACTAAAAATGATCAATAAACTCTGATGTGTCATTATTGAACTATATGGGACATATTATATTACTGTGATTCTGTGAAGACTATGAGTCTATGACTGCTACGAGACTATGAGACTATGAGTGCTCACAAATATGTCCCCCTTTATGGAATACGGATAATATGACCACTGCTAAAAAATACTGAAGCAAAATTTTGTATAAATCACTTCAGAAACATAATTTTTTTCTCCTCATACTTTGTTCCTTCTTTTTTCTTAAACTCATGCAAAACTTCCTGCTGGCTTTTTTTTTTTCATTTTCATCCCCAAGATCCTCATTTATTTCGCTATTTTTAGTACTTTAATAATATTGATTCCATTCTGATGATGCATCATTGCTGTCTGCATTTCCAAAGTATGCGTGTCACTGTTCTGTACTAGGCTGACATATTCCAGTATGCATATGAGATAGCCTGTTTAGAAAAAGGAGGATGATACTACTACTTTTCAGTCTCCCTTTCAGTTTTTAAGTTTGTCCTGGAACAATGACTCAAAATCAGATCTAGAACAAATGCATCCATTTTAAAATTGCAGCCTGGCTGTTGTTGACAATGTAGTATTGAATGAATGTAGCTGTTTTTTCCTTCTCTCTAGTGCTTTCATCCTGAGTTCACAGAATTGTCAGCCTTTACATACAACAGCTGCACACAAGCAGCGACAAGGAGAGACTTCAGTGGCTACAAGTGCTTCTGCTTCTCATTATACTATCTCATCATATCCTACATTTTTTGCAAAGTCACAATACAAATGCATCCAGATCGGATGTTGTCTCAGTTACAGTACAGGGCCTTCAAGAAGCATCAGTTCAGGGACAGACTTCTGACATAATTACACAGTACCTTTCAGGAATGTACACTGCTATCTGCCTAATTATTCCCCCTCCTTTCCTGACTTCAATCCTCCTTTCACCCCCAAATCATGACCCACAACACCCTTCTGTATACAACATTGGAAAAATTTACTGTGTAAACACATAAAACAATGAAAATTTGAATGAGCAGCTTTCAGTAATAATAAATCACACATAAGGTAGCTATGAAATGATAATTAAGTACGATAAAGCAGTAGTGAGAAATGCTAAGTTCTGCATATACCCAGCAAAATTTCTCACAGATTTCTTACAATCTGTGAGAAAAAGAGTTCAAATTTTCTGGCTTACAGGAACTTATAATTGTCTGATGTTGGATGTTCTGTATTAGTATATTTATGGTTTGGAGGACCTATACTATGATCAAAAAATTTCATGCTGCATAGTAATTCCATCAGGAACAAACACAATAAAAGGTATTTCTGCTGATGTTCATAAAAGCATTAGTGTCAGTTATGAAGCCTTATGCTGTATAAGAGGTGCTCAACTTTTCAAAGAAAAGAAATAAAGAGCTATCCTTGGTGGAGGAAAGTTAAAATTGTTACAAGCAACCTATCAGGAGCAATTATGCTGATTCATGTGGTAAACATCATTCCAATGTATGCCCACCAGAAAATGTAGAAGCATGACATTTAGTGCATCAAATTTAGCTTTGTCATTGCCTTATCTACAGGGTAGAGAGCTTTGCACACATCTCCCAGGAGAGAAAAATATTCAGTTAAACCCTCTTCAAAAATCCCTTCATTTATAACTTGAAAACCAAATTTCAGCTGAAGAAAGAATTATTTCAGAATTTTCTTTTCAGCATTTCTCTACACTCTACATAGACAGAGTGCACTGCAGTTCTATAAAACATCCATTGTGCCAACTTATCTAATCACAGCTACATGAAAAGAAGCTCTGAAATTTATTTAGATCACATAGTCAGCATGATCCCTGAATAAGGAAAATGTGTAATTGCATAGCTCAGGGGCAGATTCGGGTGTGCACAGTGACCCAGAAAGTCACATTTCAGTCCCCTGCTTCCTCCTTGCAGTGGGAGCAGCCGGAGCCAGGCATGCACCAGGTGTACTGAGATGCCCTCCTGACAGCCCAGCTGCTGTGAGGAGAGTGCTGGGGCTCAGAGACACAGCAGGCCTCTCACTGCTGCCTCCTTTACACTTTCTCCATTAGCTCACATGGGTGCAGCACACTGGGGAAACAGCCCCCATCTACAAAGGCACTGAAGCAAAAAAATTCAGCCCTCAGCACTGTGTGTTTGCATATTTAAGAAGTGGGACATTTCCATGCCATTAGATTATCCCTACTCCTCGTGCCACCAATTCCTCACGTGCTACTCACTGAAGCCAGGAACAATTCCAATCCTGAAACTCACTGGTTTTTCAAGAACGTTACTGCATCGGGTGTCTCAGAAAAGGATGGGCTGAGGTGGAAGGGAGATGATAATCTACAGAGTACAGAATGGAGCAGTGTCACAGCTTGTTTTTCCCCCTGCCAATAGGGTATATAACCAGTAAAGTCTAACACAATGTGCAGCTTCTTCTCTGCAGTTAGTTTTACCTCAAGGCAGAGAAAAAAAAAACTTCTTATTATAAAATTATACTACTGACACCATAACTAAGATTGAAAAAGGCTATTACTGGTGTGACTCCAAATAAGGTTCTTTATTCATTTTGAATAGCTATGCACAGTAAAAGAAAGACAGGCCAAATAGATGCAGGCTCCAGACCCAGAATTTTCAATTCTCATAATGAAGATAATCAAAAGGGGAGGTTTCTCAGAGATCTGGGATCCTTATCATTGGAGATACTAAAAACTGATTAGAGAAGGTTTTGAGCAATATTTCTAAGGCTGAATTTTCCCCATATATTGGGATGAGAGAATTTTCACATGACATACAGAGGTCCCTTCCAACACAAGGAATTCTGTGATTCTGTGATTTTAGCAGGGATTTTGGTCTGTTTTGCTATGGACCCAGGATGTGTGTTTGCATTGGGTTTGCATGGCCAGGTTTTGGTGGCAGAGAGAGCTACAAGGGTGGCTTTTGTGAGAAGCTGCCAGAAGCTGTCCCCATGTCCAGCAGGGTCAGTGCCAGGTGGCTCCAAGATGAATGTGCTGCTGGCCAAGCGCCCATCAGAAGTGATGGTAAAGCCTCTGAGATAACATATTTAATAACAGGGAAAAAAAGTTAGGGCACAGATGTAACTGCAGCCAGAGAAGAGGGCAGTGAGAACACTTGAGAGGAACAGCCCTGCAGACACCAAGGTCAGGGCAGAAGGAGGGGCTGGAGGTGCTCCAGGCACCAGAGCTGAGATTCCTCTCCAGCCCATGGCACAGAGCATGGGGATGCAGCTGTGCCCCTTGCAGCCCCTAGAGGACCATGGGGATGCAGAGATCCAGGTGGAGCTCATGGAGGAGATTGACACCAGAGGAGGTGGATGCCTGACAGAGGGCTGTGACCCCATGGGAGGCCCGTGCTGGAACAGGCTCCTGGCAGGGACCTGCAGACCCGTGGAGAGAGGAGCCAAGGCTGGAGCAGGTTTCCTGGTAGGACTTGTGACTTTCATTGGAGCAGCCTGTCCTTGAAGGACTGACTCTGTGGCCCATGGTGCAGCAGTCTGGGGAGCACTCTTGCCTGCAGGATGGACTCACAATGCAGCAGTTTGCAGAGAACTGTTGCCTCATCTATGGCAAAATGCCCAGGTGATGAACACAGTCCAGCAACTCATCTTTAGAACCTCTCAGTTCTCATTGAGTCAGACTGATGGGAGCAGTAAGAGGTGTTGAATTTCTTCACCATTTATGTGGTGTCCATCAGAACCATGATGATTTACAATTCAAAGGAAAGAAAGAAGAAACTAGACAGAAAGAATGTAGTCTTAGAAATTCTGCCCATGTCCAGCCAGACAATTTCACCCTCTTTTCATCTGTGCTCCCGTTTTTAACACTGCATCAAGCCTAATGAAGTAAGAAACCCATATAAAGACAGAATACATAAATGTAACCCAAGATGAACAAAACATCCAAGACTTAGCAGGGGTGTTGATCAAAACTGTAGTAGCTGTAGTATTTTCTCAGTGAAGAAGACAGAAGTTTTTCTCGTATATTAACTCAAGGCTTAAAATGAATTCTAATAGCAACTAAACAGAGCTTTTTGTTCATTCCTTTTTTGGTTTGGGTTTTTCTTTTTTTTTTCATGTTAGCAGCCAGATAAATCCTTTAAAGGGGATTCCCCAGTTTCCGTTTTAAAACTGCAACTGGGGCAGACCCCTATCAGGTTAAGAATCAGACAAAAGGAAAATGATATTTCTTTTAATTTAACTACATGTATTTTGATTAACTCTCACAATGTAATTTGTACATGAGCATGTTTTCAAATTAATGCCTGTTTCTAGTAAAAAAATTACTAGGAACATTTTAGAGCATCAGCTTTCTAGTTAATATTCTTTCACTCATTAACAATAAATAGCTTTTTTTTTATTTTTGCAGGCTCTTGATGTGAACTAGTGCTCAGGCTGTTCTGATTATAATATTTATAATTGCTTTATTCATTATTAGGATGTCGCTATCAAGAACTTTGTTGTGACATTGAAAATCTGCAAATACATATATGCTATGTGAAAAAGAAGTTCCAGAGGGCAGACTTTGGCCTGTTTAGCAGTTCAGTTGACAGAATCCTTTAGAACACAGTCCTGAAGGGCAAAGAAGTCCCAGAAGGTTGCACATTTTTCAAGAAGGAAATGTTAAAGACACAGGAGCAGGTCATCCAAATGTGCTGAAAGATGAGCTGGCAGGAAGACCCACCTGGCTGAGCAGAGATTTGGCTGTAACTCTGGGTAAAAAGGAGACTTTGAGAAGGAGCAGGCAACTCACAGGGGCTACAAGAATGTTGTGTGGTTATGAAAGGAGAAAATTAGAAGGGCCAAAGTCCAACTAGAGCTTAATCTCGCTACTGCAGGAAAAGACTAAAAGATGTTTCTATAAATGCATTAGCAACAAAAGGAGGGCTGAGGCAGAACCTCAATCCTTTACTAGATGCAGGGGAAAACATAATGACAAAGGCTGAAATACTTAGTATTAAATACATCTTTGTCTCAGTCTTTATTAGTAAGACCAGTTGTATGCCAGGTATCCATCCATTCCCTGAGGTGGAAGACAGAGATGGGGAGAAGAGCAAAGTCCCCATAACCCAAGGAGAAAGAGTCAGCAACCTGCCACACCATGTACACAGGTTTTAGCTTGTTTCAGACAAGATCTGGCAGTCAGTTGACTGTTGTCTAAATAATTTAGCAGGAGTTCAGCTGTGCATAGTGATACAGAACAGCACCTATTCCTAATCAGTAGATAGTGATAACATAGTTATTCACCATAGTGTGAGCAGCCCATGAGTTAGAATAAAAGTGTCATGTAGAGCAGAACAGGTAGAGGTGAAGTGCAGATGCCTGATGCTGTAACCACAAATCACAGTGGCCAGTGGCTGGTCACTTAGTCAGTTGAAGTGACTGTCAAGGATAACAAAGAGAACAGAAAAAACAGGTAGGACAGAATTGGAAACCAGTGAAGAAAGACCAAATGAGACAATCTTTCTCAAAGCAGCTTGGTAGTTAGCTAGTTGCCAGTTTATGACAAGCATTACTTTTAGATAAGTGCTAAGAATATACACAAATACTCTTTGCTAAGCAATGTAGATGTGTGAGACCTGAAAATGACATCAGAGATCTATGAAAAACTTGGTTTAAAACTTCACTGAAGGTGGTTTTAGATTTTTAGACTCATTTCCCTTTTTACATATATGTGTACCTTGTTACATTTGAAGCATGGCATTTTTGAGCTACCAGAAAACAGAGGAATTTGTCTCCCTGTTTGTCTAATTTTCATTAGACACTTCAATTATTTGCTACAGTATTTACGGAACTTTTACACCTCTAGTTCAGAAAATAAGATTCTATTTTTTGTGGGTTGATGGCTGTCCTAAAGACTGATCATGGAGAAGCTCCAACATTTTCTAGGATATGGTTTCGCTTTTTTTTTTTCTCCTTGTTCTATATATTTGAATAAAAGAGTTTTTCACTCTATGATTAAAGAGTTTGCAGTAACTTTGAATATCATGGCATCATATACATTAGTATCTTTCACACTGCTTAGACAACATAATACCAAATGATACAGAAACACACACATCTTTTTTTTCTATTATTTCATCATCTACATTTATAATTTTATTGCTCCCAAAACCACTAACATTAACTATTCAAAAAGTAGCTTGATATTTAGTTTTTAGCATTTGTATGTTCCGATTTTCCACACAAACATTAGCCAGCTGTACTACCTCAGTGGCATCACCTGATGGTGAATTTTACCAGTTAGCAACAGAAAACATGGGAGCTGCTTCCTGTGAGGGAATTACATGATTTGGCTTGAAAATCAGAATGAAATGTTACTTCCCCACTAAAACTAGATTTTCACTTTATGTTTTCATTAGTTTTAAAAACAATTTTTTAGCTTTGCGGTAGTTTTTCAATCAGGAGTTAAAAGATTGATTACGTCTCAGTGTTTTTTTTGCTGAAGTCTCTTCTCTTATGTAGCTTATCTTAAAACTCTAAGACCTACTGTCACCTAGGATAAATTACCACAGTTCTACCACACAATGCAATTGGGCAAACTATCCAAGAGAAATTCGGCTGGAGAATTTTTATAGACAGGTTTTATATCACCATATTTGAGAGTCTTTGCCATATTTTTTACTTTGCAGCTTATAATATTTGACACTAAAGCCAAATCCATCCAGAATCCTACCTCTTACATTATGCAACACCAACTGCTTCACAAGAAGGCCAAAAGGCAGTTGCTATGTTTTATACTCTTTATCAGTTTTGTCACACTCCCTTACATTCAGGTACTGGCTTAAAATCTGACATGAGCTGTCTTCCTTGTAATAGCTCTTCTTTGGCTCTACTCAAAAGTGTAACTCAAGACACTGTCACCCATCAAAGTCTCCAATTGATGATTAAGGTATGCTACCTTATTACCTTCAGCAATGTCCTGTAAGTGTCATTTTGGTGGTATACTTCAAAACTGTATACAAAATTCAAGAGTTTTGAAATGGCCACCTTTCCATGGCTGTTTCAATCTAGAATATCTCTAGATCTATAAATCTACCATATCTTTGTTCATATGCAGTCAAATGGAGAAAGAGAACTGACCTTTTGTAACAATATCTTTATTCTCTTTATTAGATAGCTTCTGTATTTCCTCTGATTAATTTCAAAACCAATTAATAAAATCTAAGTTATCTGTCCCTGGTATTCAATTGTTACCTTCCTTTCCCTTTAGTCACAGTCCTCTAGTTACAACATTTTACATTTCCCAGCCTCTGGATTCATCCCACTAGGCATTTTCTGAGCCTAGGACTCTGCTCTTAAAGCTTTTCTTTGGTTACTTTAAAACAGTGTTCCAAGTAATTTTCCATGTAAGATTTTGATGCTTTAATCCCCCATCTTAGTAGCTCTTTTGTAATCTTACGAAGCAAAAATAAGAGTTTGATATCCTTATTTTGCTTTCCGTTCACTACATTTATTGAAGTCTTGTTGGCTATTAAAATTCTCTCACTGAGTGAATCTTCTGCCCTCTGCATTTTAAGCAGTTAGACTTAGGTGTCAGTTTGCACTTTGATTCATTAGAAGAAGAATATAGTGGCACCTTTTTGCTAAAGATCAAAACCAAGTGTTAGATCTAATTTGAAAAGGACAAGGGAAAGCAAGAAAATGATAAATTAAATGGCTTATTAAGTTTTACTAACAACAGGTAGCTACTTGCAGTGTTCACTACTAACCAAATGTAAACTTTATACTAACCTGTAGGCATGGAAAGTTGAGAGGTGTTAAAGCAGTTTGAAAAAAAACTCTGGAAATTAACGTCTTCATTGATCTGTTTAACCCAAAGTCATCCATCATTTATTAACTAAAGAATTAAACAGTCATAGAAGATTGCAACTGTTCAAAATTACATACATTAAAATATCCTGATCAGCAAATAAAGAATATTTCAGGCAGTCTGCCATACATTTCTCCAAGTTGTCTGCTACCAGGCAGACTTTGTCACCATTTTCAGAAACATAAATTTTCCTTTATAAAAAGGCAAAATACTGTGTTCCAATCATTAAAGTGAAAATATCTTTGCAAAAGATTTTCACATCCAGTACAACTTCCTTGTACTTTTTCAGTTTCTCTGTGTAAGTGCAGTGGCTAACAGTGGTTCTACTTTTGCTCAGCATTGGAAAAAAAAATCAATTGCTCATAGGCCACTACTATTTTTCCTTCCTTCAAGCTGTGTCATAATCCATACAGAAATAATCCATCACTGCAGTATATTTTCTTCACAGCTGTGACAACAAATTCCTCATTTTGTGCTCATCTAATCCCAGGCAGCTCCACTGCCTTTGCTGGAGTTACTGCTGATTTTCACCACTGTCAGTGAAGGCTGAATCAGGCCGAAGAAATAGCCACTGCCATGTTGTTGGGGGTTGGACATGTGCACTTTATGAAGTGTAACTATGAATCACAAAGTATTTTAAAAGCTTTGTAGCCCTTGTTTCATTAATTGAAGAACAGTTCATCTAGGATTTCATTCTGAGCCCCAAATGGCCCTTTTAATTCAGGACAAGACATGCACATACATTAGTCATGCATTAAAAAGCTTCCACATTGTAGAGCTGATATTAACTCTTTGCACACTGTGATTTATTTTGATGTGAGCTGCTCTAAATTTCTTGTCACACAAACCAGTGGCAGATCAAACCTCAGACTATGACAATAAGATTATGCTACATAAAATATAAATAAAGGGATGAGAAAATTCACCATAAATATTTATGTGTTTGTACCTGCAATTTTCTATTTTTATAAATCCACTATGTCCCACCAGAGTTCTTTAATACATTATTTTCATTTCAAACACCCTATTTGAAAATTCAAGCATATGTATGATTCAAAGTAAGGCCAAGCTAAATTCATAGATTGTCATTTATAATACAATAATCTATGTGGAAAAAGGAGAGGAAGTAAGAAGATACACACTTCCATTTAGATGAGACTAGGATTTAAATGTTTTAAGAGATAACATTGACCATCATCAAAGTGAAGGTCAATATTCACTTGCCAAATGTACTGTAAACTTCGATGATCTGAAGAGCGAGAAATCAGTATATAAAGCCTTGCATTTTCAAGATCATTTAAGGTAACTAAATGCAAACTTGGTGTGGTGTGTTTTAATTCAGACAAATAATATTTCACCTAAAAGTAATACTATTTTATCTAGAAAGTAAGCTATTCTGCCTTGCAGAACACCTGTACCAATACTGCTCACAACCAGTAAGAGCTCAGTGGGCACAATACAATAATGTCCTCTCCTTGTGCTTAGATTGCAGGATGCTGGAGGAAAAGGTGTTTGCTCAGGGCCCAGAAACACCATCCCAAATACTTTAGGAAAAAAAACATCTCACCAAGTATTGCCAAGGGTGACTCTGAGTACCCTGAGTTCCTGGAAACGCAGAAAGTAAATTCTCTAGTTATTCCAGGCTGGTATATGGATTTTCTTCTCCTGCCCAGGTTATGAAAATTCTGACAATGATGGTACCAAGATACTGAGAAACATCTCTCTCACTTACAGGAACGTTATTACTAAGAAATCAAAGAGAATAAGGGAGTAGGCGATAATTTCAATTAACTAAACTGTCAGTGATTGTGGATTTCATAGGATCTTTAGCAGTGTGTTGACATTGGGGGTTCATTTGTTGGTTTTTTTTTTTTTTTTTGGTAGGATCTTGTTAACTGAAGTTTAACTAAGCAAAAAAAACTTCCAAAGCAATTGCTTTGCTACTGAAAAAAAAATTACAAGACTAATAAAAATAAAGGGATTTAAAGGTAAATGTTTTGTCACCTGATTTCTGAGCCAGTGCAGTGTTTGGGCTCACAAACTCTTTTACACAATAGACGAGGACAGAAATTTCCTTTTTCATTTTTTCTTTTTGGACAGAAAGGAGTGCTGAGAGCTTCACAAAACTGCCTGGCTCTCCAAGCAAGACACTCAAGGAAGAAAACACTAAACACTGTTAGCTTTGAAATTAAGTCACATGGTTTTGCAGAATGGGGTGAGGTGGAGTGCTATGAAGTCAAGAAAAATGGATTTAAAAACAGATAGCTAAAATGAGAATTGACTATTTAAAAGCTCAAAACAGCCTCAAAGGAGATGCATCTTGACATGCCATGTAGCTAGTTGTGGCAATTTTTTTTTTTTTTTTATTACAACAATGCTGTTTATCAAATTCTAATATAACAGATTTAGTCATTTGTTTGGCACAATGATATTACAAACTGCAAGGTCTATATGGATCAGACATTAATTTGCATTGTTTTTAGCACCAGAAAGGGAAGGAACTATGGAAAAGTAACCTGGAAAAAATTCCTGACAGCATTAAACAGCTTTAAGGCTTCAGGTCCCATTAAAAGGCCTCAGGTCCTATTCTTCACATTGGACAGCCTGATGTCAGAGAGCCCTGTGTAAATCCACCTAATAGGATTTTTAGTTAAGTAGATCAAATTTTATAACTTCAGTCTCTGCCAGAGAGTGGATTTTTCTTTACAAGCCAGATAACTTTTTAGGCCTTCAGAAACTGTCTCTTTACTACAAATGGAGTAGAGAATCAGAAAGAATTTAGTGTCTTGTGCCAGACGGCTCTTTCAGACATATCAATTAAGGTACTGTGTTATTATCACAGCCAGTGTGGTATAACACCTTGGTAATAAAAGCAGTGGCCAAAGGGGATGTGATGTGGTATATATATGCAATTCACATGTTTAGGGCAGGACAAGGCCAAGGCACAGCCACAGACAGGTGAATGCCAAAGTATTAGGAGCCTGTTTGCATTTCTACAAAGAGGTTTGCCTTTTACCACACTAGAGTCTCAGAATTGCCACGCTGGTATTTAGGGATGCCATTGCAAGAAGTCAGAGTTGTCCATCTTTCCAAATAGCAGACAGAAGATGTAGGCTGCAGAACCAGAAACAATGAGGTGCAGAACCGCTGCCTCAAAGTCTTCATACCCAACAAGATGTCAAAAGCACTGCAAAGCACTGCAGACAAGCAAAGGATACTATGCAAATATGAAATAAAGTTCATGGTAGAAGAGAGCCAGGAGAGAAGAGAGGGAAGAAGCTCAGAGTGTACCAGCTTATGTTTGTTCTCAAGATCACTGGGGAAGGAAAACTCGACACCCAGCCAAAGCAAGCCATTGATAGCTGCAAGAGCTAACAAAGGTGCCAGGAGCAGAAACAGGCGCCACAGTTCACTGGAGCATGATCCACTCCTTTGCTCCTGCTCTGCACACATTCATGCAGTTTGTAGAGGTCTCTGGAGACTAAAGACCAAGTTTTCCTCTTGATACAAAAGATTCAGCACTTCTAAACCTAAAAGGAGTGCTTTTTAGCACTTGAAGGTGTGGCACTAACTGAGCACAGCTCAGCAAAGAATCTTCCACTATTAACTTTTGACAGTTCATAGTTGACTGTTTAACTTTTGACAGTTCACAGTTGACTCTTAAAGATCTTTGCTTTTGCTTCCAAATGGAGCAAAAAAGATGAAACAAGATGAAAGAAAGAGAAACTAGTTAAGCCCACATTGCAGCAGAAAGTGGCTGCTGGAGATACAGTAGCCATGTATATTGCAGATATTATCAGCTATGGTTCAGGTTTAGTAGTTTTTCCCTATTAGTTTAACCTCCACTCAAACCCTTCAATCATTTCAACTCTTCTTGTTTTTAGTCAAATAACCAAAAGCTCTGCTCTAAAACACGGATGCCCTCAGAGGGGCCAATGTGAGCCATGGCACGATGGGTTGCCCAGCCCATGCACAGGGCTGAGCCCAGCCAGGGGCTCCCCTCCAAGGGCTGGGGGATCTGGCCTGGGCTGCCTTGCATGTGACACCATGGAGGAGCCACGGGGACACGGACCCCACTGCCCTGTCCCAGCTGTCTCCACTCGCCAGCTTTGGCTGGAGTCCATCCACTTTGCACCAGCTGAGCAGCACGACATGGACTGTAAAATCTGGCCTAAATGTTTTTAAACATTTAGAGCTGCAAAGGTGAAAGGGTGGGCTGAAATAATGGTGTGGCCTGCCCTGACACACTTCTCAGCTCTGGGGGTATAAGAGATCTTTCTTATTATCCCAGACAGGAGCTGAAAAATGACATCATGCTGGAGGAATAGGACACAGGGGTTACTTTAGAGATGATTCAGATTTTGTTATTAATTCTCTCTACTTGGCAGAATGTTTAAAAACTGCCAAAGGAGCATTAGCATTTCTGGCAGAGCATTGTAACAGCTGCACAGGTAGTGAGAAGTCAGCAAGAAGCTCTTTCCAGCCTGGCAAAAAGGGATAAAAAGCAGAAAAGAGTACTAGCCCCACATCCCAATGACAAAATCATGTGACAATACTCAAAAACAGGTCAAATAAAAAACATGCAAGTGCTCTATTCTACAGAGTTGACACCACAAAACTGAAGCATGTCATATGTTGATATTTGGCCTCTCTCCATAGCAGAAGTCCTTTCCACAGGTCAGGCAGAGAGAGTGAACAACTGATTTGATGGCTAGAAAAACGCTGAGAGAAAGAGAAAAAAACCTGGAGATGGTCCAGTGTGTAGTACACGTTTCATAAATGTATGTATAAGAAAGAGAGATAATTTTCTTCACAGTTCTTTCAGCAGGTGTTTATCCTTTTTGGCATCGACAGCAATATTTTCTAGCTACACAGCAGACATGCAGAATAAGATTCCTTTCCACACTTGAAAAGAATAATTTCCCCTTATGCGACTTACAGCTGCTTCAGTCATTCATAGCTGATGTCCTTCTTCTCCAAACCAACACTATGAAAGTACTGCTGCTTCTGGAATTTACTAAGAAAAATATAATCTCCAAGTTGAGTATGTAAGAGAGGGACCAAGGTGTTCTGTTGGCTTCCTTTAAAAGCCAAGGACGATGCTTCCCTATGAACACAAACAGAAAAGCCTCAGAAGAAATACTATGTGCTGTTTTGATGCTAAGCTGATAAGAACTGTTTAAAGAGCCTGAATAAGGCAAGGATCAGTGTACAAGTGAAAATTAAAACAATCCCTTTGCTCCCTAACAAATTTTACTCTGACAAAAGAAAATTTTCTTTCCCTTCTGATATGCAGAGAGGTGTGAGGATGTCTGCAAGGGCAAAGTCAAAGACACTGTTTTCTCACTGTAGCTGAGGTGAACCCCTTGCTGAAATAACTGAAGTAGTTCAGGTCAGCAACCACCTTGCAGTTAACCACTTCCTCATGTAATAGCTTGAATGCAGCTCTACAAAAACACCAACTGCTGAAGAAAACGGTATCTGAGCTCTTACTATGGACAAAGCTGAAATTAGACCTGCCCCAGTAACGAGACCTCTTGTAAGGACACATGGGTTCATAAATCCTGCATGAGCACGAAGTATAGGATCTGTCCTGTGGAACAGAAAATCTATATAACATTAGAAGTTTAAACCCAGTGGCACAATTCCTTCTCAGTACAGGATGCAGTCAGTAGGTTATGCTGAGCTGCTATGAGGATCTGACCCCGCATCTCCTTACATGTGAAAATGTTCTCACATCTCTGAAGCATGCATTTACACTAACTGCATTTTCTATTATCCCCATTTCTGCCTTTACTAGACCCATTTTATGTTCAAAACAAATTAAAATATTGATTAAGATATACCTTCTTTTAGCCAGCTTGGATTTGAAGCGAACAGTGTTTTTGAATAAAACTGTATCATTTTATACTAAAATAAATAACAAAATGGCAGAGGAATACACTATATTTCACATATTTTGGGTAGATTCGGCCAGTTATTCTGAAAGTGAAATGGACACTTCATACCAGCAATATTTTCCAGTGATCTCTAGCCTCATTAGGCATTCTCAGTACACCCAGAAGAGTAGTGTAAATAAAATACACTGTTTTCTGATGAGCTTTGATGAGCAGATGTTTGGGGTTTTTGTTGATTCATGTCTAGGATGTTTTTAAAACTTTTCTGCTTGTGCTCCATTTCCTGTTGAAGGAATTCAGAATGACCCAGATGAAAAGAGACAATTGTGACTGTGTCTGCCTGGATGTCGCCCAGGCCAGCAGCTGTGCAGTGGCCACCGGAACGTGCCTGACTTGCAGGACGAGAAATTATGTAATTTTGTGTTTAGACTACTTGTGAATTCATCTTTTGGTATAGATGAAATACTGCACCTCTATGCATTTTCTATTACCACTGGAAGCTTGAAAGTGCAGTTGAGATGACAAGATAATGCACCTGGTGAACCACTCCTTCTGCTGTCTCGTGATTCATGCACATGAAAACCATAGATATTTTTAGCAGAAATAAAGTAAGTACATAAAAACTGGAATTCTTTCTCATTCTAAAATGACTTAGACTAAAGCCAAAAATAATTGACATCTGGTTTCAGGGTTTTTTTGGGTTTTTGGTTTTATGCAGTTTGTTTCATTCAACTGGAATGTTGATGCATTTAAATATACTGATAACTATTTGTTCACCCTGAGACAAAAATGCTTTTTTTTCACTATGAGAGCCACAGACTAATTTTAAGTCTTATTACATGTTTGATTTTTCAAGCTAAAAACCATGATCTGTGATAATTGTAAACACCAGAGACAGAAATAAATGGCAGTGAGATGCTCCCAGGCTCTGAAATAACATATGAAAACTGAAAGCGGATCAAGCTTACTGGAATGTACTGATAGAACTGGAAAATGTGGCAAAAGGATTAGAAGAAGGTGTGAAAAAAAATGACAATGTAAGTTATCAAGCAGGAAAAGAAAAGCAGAATCAAGGCAATACATCTGGGCAAATATGTGAAATTGCCCAGATTTCAGTGAAATCCCAGTGAAAGCAGGAATGCAGAGGTAGATCCTGAAGTGATTCACAAGATAATGCAAGTGGAAATGTGAGCAACAAAACAGCTGAGTTTTGGGAAGCCCTACCAAACAGAGTTTCTGAAGGGACAGAAGATGAAGTTGCTGCAGTTCTACCCACAGTCCACAGATTCAGAACCTGCAGGAGGTTACTTGGATACAGCGGAGAAAGGAAGTTCCTCTTCCCACAAGGGGTAATGAAGAGATCACGAAAGAGAAGGATGCATCAAGTGGGGGGGTTTAGGGGATGTTTCACAGAATAATAGAAGTCCTGTGCAGAAAGGCACACTGTGAACGTCACCCTTGGCTTCAGAACAGAGATTTTCATTCTGCCTCAAGATCAAGAGCATGTAGCTGCATTAGGAAATACCTGGCAGAATGCTTTGCTTATTTGAGGACGAATTGGATGTGAAATCAGTCTAGCAAAAGGCACAAATTAAAAGATATGTACAATGACTTACTGGTCTTTTAAAACACATTTATTAAACACTTCAGAAGAAGGATATTATTTTCTCAGTAAAACAATTACTTGACAGAATTAGCTGGGACATTTTTTCCCTGATTCTTTCCTTGAAAAACAAGTATCAAAATGCTTTTCATGGGAAAAGGCTATTTTAAATCAGTTTTTTTTATTTTGAATAGTTTTAAAACAAAATAATGGAGATGTTGAGGCATACTAGTTAAAGGTTGCAAAAAAAGTTTGGTTTTAATATAATGCTTAATGAGAATGAGTATACAAATTAAAAAGAAAATATAATCTAAAATTACTGCTAGAATATTTTTCATTAGCATGATTTGAATTTTTAAGATATGAAGATTTTTGATATTTAAATTACTTCAGCTGTTCTGCATTTAGAAAAAGCTAGGAAATAATAAAAAAAAAAGTGATAGGGTCAGGTTCATGACCTGTTTTGTATTATAAATGTAAACTGTTTATAATTTATATTTGGCAAAGCTGCCTTATTTTTACTACCATTAGTTAAAGATTCTTGAAAGAGTTTGGAATAATTTAGACCTATTTGAAACCCTCCTTATCCCATTATATAAAAGAGAGTATTTTGTTTTTTATAGGAAGGCTATAATTGAAGACAGTCATATCACAATGCCTTACTTTTATCAAGTTTACGAACATAGTAAACTGCTTTCTTTCCACTTGATTTATCTTGATTTATTCATACATATCAAATAATTTTATAAGAGGCATCTGCAAACACATTTCTCTGGTATGAAAGACTTCTTTGAATAGCACACTTTAAAAATGTTGCTTATTATTTTTCTGCGTTTAATACTTGTTCATTATGTTTTGTACACTTGACATTTTTTATTTAGTTTTCTTATTCTGAGCTCACTACAGAGGAAATTTACCTTCAATACCTTTTATGAAATAAAAGCATGTATTTAGGACCTTCCCAAACTCACTGTCCCATGCTGACTGGACTCACCCTTAGGAGAGGGATGATCTAGGATACAAGTCCTTACTCCCAGGACAGTTTTGTTATTTTTTTTTTCCCAGTGAGAGGTTAACATAAAACATGCATTTGTTCCAGGGACCTACACTAGTAACCAGTTTTGTATTCACAACCCTTCTCTTTGGTGACACTTCCATCCTTTATTATGCCCAGATCTTCAAAACCACATTAAATGTTCTGCTTGACATTTGCAGACAAAGTCACACTAGAACAAAATGTGTGCCCCTTGTCCAAAGGAAAACGTCCTGCAGCATCCAGGTGTGCATTAATATTAAAATCCACCAAGGTAGTAGTACAAAAAAGAGATTTAGAGACCCCAGGATTAAAGGAACCTTTGGTAACTCTCTTTCCAATTGCAAAATGCTAAATACCTCAAACATGGATTGCAATTTTGGTAACAGAAGCAGCTGCTAATGCTGTTATCTGTAAATACTAGTGCAGGAAATTCCCTGTACAGAGGCAGAAATAGCATCTGTAGCACTGTGATAAGCAGTCAATCATTTTAAAAGGATGTCTACACTTCAACCACCCCTTTTGGAATTGACCAAAGACAAATTATTTGTATAAATATGTATGCAAATAGGATTCAGCTGTAATTTATGAGGGAACCACCTAAAATATATTCCATTTACAGGGAAAATGCATCTCAGAATAGTGAACATCTAAATACATTGGAATATGCTTCTTTACAGAAGCAGAAGAAGTAGCCCTAAAATCACAGACTGCAAAGATGATAGAATGACAGTTCAATCAGCTAAACTAAAAATGTGCAACGCCAGAAATACCTTATGTACAAACACAGATTTACTCTAAAGCAGAATTACCTTTACCTCCTGCTCCAGCTCTGGAGAAGTAACTCACACTACACAGGGGATAAATGTCTCACAAATATGCCAAGGAGGGATCATGAATAATTAAATTAGCCTTATATATTTTGATTATTTTTAAAACAATATGTGCGTAAAAAAATGGAATAGTATGTCTTAAAATTTGTAAGACTATGTCTTGTTTATTTATTTTTATTTTTAAAAAGCCTGCTTTATACTCTATTAGAACTTGGAACATTCATCTACACATAGATAATACTCTCAAAAAACAAGCTAATTTTTCTAACTAAAAATGCATTTAGAAACAACTTGGCACAAGTATTTGTTTTACATTCAGTATTAAACTGGCACCACGTCTGGTCTCTGGCAGCATTGACTATACTGCCCTTTGTTTGCTACCACTTCATGCTCCAGCACTGAAGCCAACACCTGTGGCCATATAAAAGGCTACGTTCAGCAGCTGCAGGACTCGGATGTCCATACTGAAAGGAATTTCTAAGGCATAAGCATTTGGATGTGTGGCTGGCTTCCTCATCTGAGTCTTTTCAGACTTCTTTGGCGGTGCCCGCTGCTGGGTGCTGGATCTATCAACTGTCTGCAGTGTTACTGCTGGCCAGGGTGTAGTGGTGACTTAGCACAGCCTCAGACTCACAAAAGATGCTCTTGGCTATGCTGATGTAAGGCTGCCTTCACTGAAGGTAGTTTTTTGCAGGGTTTGTCAAATGTGATACCACTGATAGAGATATATGTAAAGAAGGGCAAGGGCTACCCTAAATATTAATATGAAAGCTAAATACTAGGGAACCATAATACAAATTTCTGCTTAACACTTTGCTCTCTGACAGTAATTTATTTGATCCACAGAAAAGATGAACGCAAGTCCAATAATTATGTATGTAAAACACCTCCTCTTATTTGGGATCGAATAATAATAAAATCAGAAATGTGCTCAGAGTTGCTATTTGAAACTCATAAGAGCAGCTGAACTTAATTCTACTATTCAGACAATCTAGAACAAAAATGCCAAGACACGAGCTTTTCTTTAGAAAAAAATGGTATGAAGTAATTTTTTTTTCTTAACTGCAGCCTTGTGTGGAAAAGCTCTTAAGCAAATGGAAACAGACATTCAGAATTACAGACCATACTGTCCCTGCTCTCAAGTAAATTCAGAATATGTGTAAAAACCAGATAAAAATGACATGCTTTCATTTAAAGAAATGTATTACATATGCAGGTACCAACAAATTAACTATTCTCTAATTCTCTGATATCGTAGAACAAGCCATTGGAAGTTGCAATGTTATTTACATTTGGATGTTGAAATATAAAAGCATATAGAAGTTACAGGCATAATCTTGTATTACACATGTGCAAAACTGAGATAAATGCTGCTGAGAAAAGAACTTAGCTCTAAGGATTCTGCAACACTGTCACAAACAAATCATTAGAAAGGGCACAGATGATTCACTGGCATGGCAACTTGAAAAGCAATATTTAAAATTATCATGAGTATCTTGTCTTCTCCATGGCACCCACTAAGTCAGAATAAAGGAAAGCAAATTCTTCAAACTAGGAATATAATAAGCAGTGCTTTATTTCATGTTTTAGGATTTATATATTTCTATGGCATTTGCATATTAGGCTGCGCTCCATTTTTCTGAGTGTTTAGCCAGATGATCAAACACACAGAAAAGTTCTGATTCAGCATAGTTTGAACATCTTACATGGAATACCACAGTCAGGGGACTCATCTGTACACTTGGTGATCAGCTTTTGATTCCAATACTTGCATTTTCTGTCAATTTCAACCTTGATGTAATGTTAAATCATTTCAGTTAACAAGAGAAGCACTTTTGTTAAATGAAGCATTCTGAAAGCTCTTGGAAGGTTTTTCACATGTAGTAAATTAAATGATGATCCTGTTGATTTTCCAGTATTGCTTCTCTTTAGTGGTAAGCCAAGGGAACGATGGAAAGTCCCAGTATCATTACTAATGCTGATTTTAGGAACCAGCTGCGTTTTAGTTTCACGTGTGCCTTTATTACCTGTGTTTTCAAGCTGCTACCACCTGCTGAGAAGATGAGGATGAGCTGGCATTTTGCTGGTATAATTATTAATGAGCTAACACTGGCAAAACAAAATTTGCTGCAAGTCAATTACTGATGGATAAAGCACATTGCCTTACTTCATTAAAAACATGGAATTTACTGTTACTGAGTACAGACGACAGTAGATCATAGGACAAACTTACTGCAGTTCTCTAAATTCACTGATACTTGAAAAAACATTTTTTCTATGTTTTGTGTATAGTTTCAGATTGGCCTGCATTAAATTACAATATAAATTTGGTACAAAACAAAAGACAGTGATAGCTGGATCCCAACGTGTGTGTGACATGATTCACCGCCCACGTAAGAGTGTTTGCTGAAGACAAACAGCTTTTTATCAGATCTAGTGAGGAATATGGAAAAGTTCAAATCTGAAGATCATGATGTTAGAGCAGTCTAAGGACTATGAGAGCAGTTATTGGATGCTGTTTCTTTTATCAATATTTCTTCAATGTCATGACAACACTGATCTTTATTTCACAAAAGTTTGGCACAAAACTGCATAATGCAAGTAAGAACTTCCCATTTTTAGTGGACCCATTCATGAACTTAAGTATTTTTTTACTGTCCAAAATTTTTCCACAGATCGGTAGGATGAAAAATTCATATTCTGGGAATCCTACCAAATTCTTCCTGGTGATAGTAATGAAAAAAGGGCCCAAGACCAAGTGGATAACCGCAATTGAATAAAGTCAGATTCCCAACATAATGTTCTTTACAATCCAAGACATAACTTTTTTTTCAGGCTTACCTGTGATATTATTCTAAAAGTTTAAGACAAGAGTGATGTAGGTTTCGGATTAACAGTGCTATGTAGAAAACAATTAATAAATACAGACCATTTGGTGTTAAAACCATTTTTTTCACTATTGTGTCACCTGCAATTTGCTTTTTATTAGCAACACTTGGTCTTTTTCACTTATTGTATAAATAAGAGCCTTGACTCGGTATTTTTATGCACATAAAAATGTAAGGTATATGTTTATATCACTACTGACTTTAGTAAGTTTAGCTTTTTCAATTGAGGTATTGAAATAACTTCACAACTTGCTATTATATTACCACTACTTTCACTAGTGAGACATCAAAAAAATTGTTCAGAAGTGCAGTAAAAATATCGAGTAAAGCTTGAAGTAGGGCCAATTCTTTTAGCACCTCAATGCCCAGCTAATGATAACTTATTGAGTACCATATTCTAATGATAGTCCTTCAACCTGATTTTACAGTGTTTTTATCTAGATCACTTAGAATATTTTTGATCTGATTTTTGAATAATAGAACACACTAAATGTTTTACAAAGGCTATATATATATAATTGAATAGAAATAATGTATTATTGAAAGTTGCTCCATAATAGAAAATTAAGAAAGTTATCTTTTCAGTGTCCCAAGTACTGTGAAGAAGCCATTACAGTTTCCTAGAGAAATCATGACAACTACATGAATAATCCTGAGGGGACATAAGAGATCATCTGAGGTGAATATAACAAAGCCCATCACCACTGCAGATATTTACTAATCTATTTAAAACCTCTGAAGTGGTAACAATCTTACCCTAGTGGTAAGAACCTGGTCAGCTTATTCCAACCTGATTGAAACATTTTTTCCTAGTAACACTTTAAATCTGCCTACATAATTTTATCTTTTCTACATCTCATCAGCTACAAACAATTGATCTTTGCTCCTTAACAGTCCTACAATTAAAAAAATAAAATAAAATAAAATCTCCATTTGTAAAGTTTTTTCTCATCGGTTATGGTTTTTCTTTGTTTGTTTTTCTTTTTTTAATATTCTTTATCTCCAGTGGACCCTTGAAACTTATATCTGTATGTGGTCAGTTATCACAGTGCCATTCCAGCAATGGATCCTTGTGCTATATTTATACTGAAGGCCCTTGTTATAGCTGAAAACAGTATCTGGTGCTTCAAAAGGGCAAGGAAATTTTTTTTTTTATTTTTTTGAATTTTCAATGGAAATCTCAACATGTGACACAGCAGCATGGCCAGCAGGGTGAGAGCAATACTCAGCTTCCACATCTCACATGTAACATTCTTTCTTAAAATTTCAAAATAACCTCCACTTCATTGGACTCAGTACGGCTTTCTGTACTTACATTATACTTATGGCTCACAACAGCTCCTGGAATATATCCCATTATATTAATTCAGAGGCAGTTATTCTGCACTTTGTATCTATGATTCTTCCCTACTATGTTTAGCCTTTATACCACCTTATCACATTTCACCTTCTTGAACTATCTCTTTGGCAGATCACTTTGAACCCTGAACCCTTTCTGTGCCACTCATAACTTGGCCAGGCTCGTTAACCCACCAAAGCCTTTCTCTGTGCTGTCATGCAAATTCAAAGATAAATCCCTTGCACCTCACCTGATACCTGCTCTTACTTTTAAAATATGTTAGCAGCAAAAAATTTTGGAGTTATTGCTTCTACTTTTCAAATTGCCATGCTGTAGTTGAATTTCTATTTTCTATTTTTTCCTGGGAAAAAGTCAAGCCCAAGGCAATATCACTGGAGGTACTAATCATGGATACACCAAACCTAATGGTTACTGCTGAGCCAGAAGCTCTGCCAAAGCTGGAAATTAGATTAGCCTGATAATCTGATTGTAAATAAAATCCGTAATCTCCCTCAAAATAAGAGGGAAAGCTTTAAATTACCTATACACTATTTGCCAGACATCTTCTGCTCTCTTTTGAGACTCACTTATCCTCCACAAGTTCTTAGAGACAAAAGCCTAGAGATTGCTGTTCTGTGTACTGTAGGATTAATTCTATCAGGCCACCAGTACTTGTATAAACCTTCTGCTAGGTTTAGATTGTCATAAAACAGTTTCATCTTTAAAGGAGTTGCTATTAAAACACTATCCAGAAATGTGGGAAAATTAAATTTACCTTATGCACAGAGAGCTAATTTTCCTCCTCTACAGCCATGACTGAGTTGGCTTTATGAACATGCAATTAAAAGGGGTGGAGGGAAAGAAAAAAGCATTAGCAAGGTACATAAGCAGGCTCACACATGATGCCTGACTTCTACAGAATATAGCTATTTTACAGTCTTTGCCTCTGGTGAACCAACTGCTAGGCCAGCTGGAGACTCCACCCTTTGAGCTCCCCACTTTAGTCACAGTCAGGGACTGAAAACTTGCTGGGAAACACAGCTGAGTTCAAGTGGATGCTGACATTTTGTGAAAGCAGTTTCCAGCTTGCTGGCTGCCACCCTTCCTGGTGTCCTGTGTGTCCCCATGCTGCTCTACAGCCCTTCTGCCACTCTCCATCCTGGGACCCCTCAGCTCTGGGTAATCCCTGCAGTTTAACTAGCAATTCCAGCCATACCAGCTTTCACTAAGGCTGCACATGGAGTGGAAATCTTACACTGACCTCTTGTAGACTCAACTCTTGCACTGCTCAACTGCTATACTGGATATTAGCAGTGCTAGGTGAATGGTTGGACTTAACCGTAAGGGTCTTTTTCAACCTAACTTATTCTATAATTTAATTTTTAAACATACATCACAACTCCTCCAGCCTTCTCTGTGGTTTCAGGGTCCACATTTTTCTTTCTGGGGCCAGAACATGTTGTCATCAACTAGTGAAATCACACTACAGGTATACTTGTGCTAGGTCAAAAATCCCATGGATTTACAGATACACAACTCCACTTGATTTTATGCCTCTTTTTAAATTATGTATCTCTCAGTCACAATAAATATATAAACTAAATGTTTTTCTGCTCTACTAATTTGTTTCTTTCACTTAATTCCCTTCAAGATGATATCAAATATTACCTGAGATCTTTTTCTTATCTGGACTTCCTTTTCGTATGGGTATCTCAAGGAGGCATGGTTTTTGTTTCAGCCCTTTCCTACTGTGCTTTGCATAACTCAAATAAATGTTCTTCAGCCTGCTTTTTCCCTGTCCTGTCTGTGTTCCTGGCACTTTGCTGTTAATATTAACTGTATTAGGCATCAGGTCATAATTAAACCTTTTTAAACCTGGAAGGAAGATAAGAGAAAGAGGAACGTTTTGAAACAAAAGGACCCTTCAGGCTTTAGCCTTCTGTGTCACTTTTTACTTGCTCACTTTCCCCTGTTAAATAATGAGCTGAATTTTCCTTCATCTTTCTCTTTTATCTAATGCCTCTTGCAAAACCTGCTCTCCTTTTCCATAATGCCCCCTGCTAGATCCAAATTAATTTTGTATTTTTGCCATTCTTCTTAGTATCTTCATTCTGTCACAGGACGTTGATTTTCCAGACTGTGAGTTTGGCAGAACATCAGAAAGGGAGATTTAACACAACAGCTGAAGCCACCACCTCATCAGAGTTTGTGCTGTCCAAGACTGCTACAGGGTGTAACCCCAAGTGTGGTATGTGGGAATGACTTACAGAGATGTAACAGAAGTACATTCCTGGCCTAAACTGAAATGTTAACATTGGTGGCTCCATCATTAAACACTGGGGTTCTGCAGGGAGCTTAGGGGCTGTCAAAGAGATGCATGGAATGATGCAACAGAGAAACCTACCTTGGTAATAGGATCTAATTGTTCGACTCCCAAAAGTGAGCAGCAACTGAGTCACACACAACAGAACCAAGAAGTAAGCAGGACAGAAAGGCTCAAAAGTAGGTCTGAAAACAACATTCATTTGTCCACCACTGCTGCTGAAGTGCATTTTGTCATTCTATCTTTTGTGAAGTACTTCTGTCTTTTACAATACTGACAGCTGCTAAATACTGCCTTCTTCACAGACAGCTACTGTGTCAGGCTGGAATTTAGGCTTATTGCTTACCTTCCCCCATAAGAGCTTATTCATAGCTTTCTACTTAAGCTGCAAAGATCAACTTGCAAGCCCAGCAACCAAAATGATGAGGGGGTTCCCCTTCCTTCAACTTGCTTCGATGGGGCTGCTCAGAGAAACAGGGAGACATCTGGCATGTAAAGGATGGATCTCTGACAAAAATCTGGAAAAGGTTAATTTCTGGCCACACTAACAAAGATTCTACAACTCAACATTAATGATGTTTTTTTCTTTTTATAGTTATTCTGATAGTAAGGTGATGCTTACTTTTTTTTTATAGCATATCTGAGGTCCACACTGAAATTTTGTCTTGTGCAAAGGTGGTGAAAATTCACTCAACAATTATGTGTCTTTACAGTACTCTTAATACCAAAAGATACATTGAATCTTATTTTCTCCTGCATGAAACTGCATCACAAGACCTATTCAGAATTTGAGAAACTACCCAATGTAGCATCCCCTGAATTCAAGCTGGAAAATGTCACTTTTTTATCAAAGACTTGCTGATGAGTTCAGAGTGGCAGAGTTCAGTGCCATAAGAATTAATTATTAACTATGCTGTTATATACTCTGTTCTGAAACTGTCCTTGCAAGGAAATCACCTGCTTAAAAATGATGCCTCAATCTAATTAAGTGTGTGAATTTTGCTGAGAAAGGTAACTACAGGTTGTGCACTTCTTTACTCAACAATCTGTTGAATTTGTAAGACCACATCTGTAATTATGTGCTTGTTTTCTTGTTACCCCTGTAGATATTTCTACTCATACCTTGAGTAGAAATACTTTAAAATTCTGCTGTATTTTTCTCTTTCCCACTACCTAATACATTCTATAATGCTTCCCAGAACTTCCTCTATGGGTCCAGCAAGCATTAAAAAAAATATTTAGTTAAAAACAACAAACAAACAATTATGAAACAATACAAACTCTTTCATTTTCTTCCATTATTCATTTTTTTTCAAATTCAGGTAATTAGGCAGCATGTAAAGGAAAAAACTCACTAAAATGTCGTGCTTGTATATATATAAGAAAATTAACTTCTATAGACATAATAAAATAATTAAACAGATTTAGTTAGGTCTGTGTAATTCCCTACTTCTTCTGTAAAGTAATTATTCTGGAATAAAGCCACTTTAATTCTGGAATAGACTGTCCACATGGGGAACTATATTGAAACAGCTGTAGTAAAATAATTATTTGACTACAGCTATGCTGTTCGCTTCCCCCCTGAAAGCAAGCCACTAACATAAAAATCTTGTCTCTTTGCAGAAGCTCAGCTATGCTGGCTCAGTCCTATTCCACAAACAAAGACTTTGCCAGCAGTATGAACACACAACTCAGAGAACCGCTTTTACCTCTCAATTCCTCATGGAGAGGTGAAGTACAGTGATGCACTTACAGTGTGTTACCACCCTAACAGTTCTGAGATGCATTGGGATGTGGAATGGAGACTGTGGACAGAAAATACACCCTTTTCTGAACTTAACTATATATTTTGTAAAAGTGTAGCCCATCACAGAGGTAACTCCAGCTGAAAGGAGCAGAAGATGGGCTGTGGCAGCACTCCCTCCCTCTGCCTGTGGATACCTTGTGCCTGGCAAGCATTGCCTCTGACCTCCACTACTCTGGCACAGCCTGAGGGCAGAGCCTTTCTCTGCCTTGACCTTCCAAAGCTTGGAAGTCCCACAGGCTTGCTCTCATCTCAGCTTACAGCAGTGCAGATGCAGAGATGAGGCTGTTCCTCTCTACTTCTTTGTACTGCTGTCACTTGCTAAGTGAACTGGAGAGAGAATAGAGCTGTAACATTCCGCTTATTGAACTGTGTTTTTGTTTCACTACCATTAGTATAAAGATTTTAGCATTCTAGACTTAAAGCACAGGCTTTGGCTGGTCGATTACATACTATGTGAATCCAATACCTAATTTTTGCAGACTAAGGAGTTCTTCCTTCAGCCACACAGCTACTCAGTTAGAGGTAGTTCACCTCAAAGGCCCTCTAAACTTTGGCTCCCCAAGCTCTCAATGGGACATAAAAGTTCACAGCTCCTGCAAAAGTCATTAGAACGATGCAGATAGGAAAGCTGGGTCACAACCTACCTCGATCTGTGTCATAGAGGAAAACGAAGCGGTTCCATTCATAATGATCCAGCAAGCTCAGGAGGGCTCCCCGCAGGGACGGCCGCAGCTGCAGCACGAACTGGCTCTCACCCTCTGTGGGGAAACTCGGCGTGATGAGGGAGATGTGCAAGGCGCTGCAGAATGAGGTCAAGGTATGTACTGATCTCTTATCATACAGTCCAAAAATGGCAAAAACTCCTCTAGAATACTGGGAGCAAACTGAAAGAAATAAACAAGCAAAAAAACAAGAGTTTAAGTAGTGACAAAATCTGTAAACATGTGCTTACACATTCCAACATCCCCAATTTTTTAATTTGATGATTTGCAATTCTGCCTGTACAGTTACATTCGATTTTCACAAGTGTTTTATTCTGGAAACCAATAAATAAATATCTAAGTAACATTTTGTGACTTTCTGATCCTATTCATAGAACAGTAAAGTATCTATAGTGGTTTTTCTCTAAAATAAAATGCAAAATAAATAACATGTGTTTTTGCATACCAGTGGAAAAAATCAACAGATATTGTTTTAGCCATAGCTCTGCATAGTATCAGGCACTGAGCATTTCAATTACCTTGAACTAAAAAATGTTCACATTCTAAAATGTGAAAATTATCAAAAAAATGTTACTGATCTTGTAAGTGAGATGTGGACATTTTGAATTGTAACAGTGTAGAACCTTTGCTCCCTTTTAAGCAGGAAGCCCTTGTGGTGCATTAAAACATTTCTAGAGACACTGAGTAAAACCCAGCTCATGAATAATCTCCTTGACTTTGAGAGGACAGTTTAAGTAAAATGTAGTAAGTCAATGTGATCTGACTTTTGCCCCAACCCTTTTGTTTCTACTCTGTGCTAACTGAAAACCAGAAAACAAATGACCTGAATATATATTCTGAGTTTTGACTTGCTCTTGGATTCATTTAAGATATAGAGAAAGACTTCTATTGATTTCATCAGACTGGGTAAGGACTTTACTGATCTCTGCACATAAAAGCAGGCATATGGGTATTTTCTCGAGCAACTACTGCACTTCTATCAATTTGTAAAGAGTCTAACAAAAAATACCCCATTTTTTGAAGCAAAAAACAAGTTATTAGAAACTGTGTGATCATTAATAGTGTTACTTCTCCCAGAATCACAGAAAATGGAGAAAGGATCATTCAATTAGGGGAGCATCATATTTCCTGTGTTTTCCTCTCAGTATTTCCCATGCTCTCCTGTTCCAGATCCTCTCTTCTCAGAGTCTGTTCTTACACGTTGCCTAAACACGGGAAAACTTAAGGCACCCTCCTGCTAGCTGGGAATTCACAGTCATTCTGCACCTGCAGCACACTCAGGGAACAATGTACACCCTTAGCAAATTTAAATCACTTCAGCTTTAATTTTTCCATATTGCATTTACTGCATAAAGAGCTGAAAATACAAATTGTGCATTTTTCTCCCAAGACTTGGGTGATTTACCCAGTTCTGATGCCAGAACTGGAGTAAGTAGCTTGAGGGCAATTTTGTGATTTTATGTTCTCCTCCACTGTTATGGCTCCCATCCTAATGATTTTAAAGCCAGATTTTATATCAATAAAGCTTTTCCAAAAGCTTTCTTCCTTTACCTAGGTTCACCTTCAATATACGCATCACTTACAAAAGCCCTCTTAGTATTTTCTTTGCTGGACACAAAACAGATTCCCACAGACCCCTCAAATTATTGGCTTGTTATTCCACTAATCATCACAGGGAGTGCTGCTCTCTGCTTTCCCAGCTCCATCTCATCTGGCTTGAACTCAGATGACTGACATGTTGAGAATTTCATAAAGGTTTCCTGCTATTTTTACGTTATTTCCCCGTCTCAACCATAAAATATCTTTTCTAACATATCCTAAGATGACACTGTGCTTTTCTAAAATCTGAACCTCAGTGATGGCTGATGATCATGTTGGGATCAAAAGTCTGCACCTTCTTCCTTCTGGGCAATTTGCAAATGATGAGTTTCTGATTATAGCAGAGTATTTTCATTAGTTACTGTTATTTTTTTCATCATGCCACACATATTTCTGCACTCCTTTAAAATTATTTATTTCTATGTTTACAGTCTTACTCTGCTCTGCTTGATGTACTTATCTGCCTCTCCAGCAAATTCCATCATGGTACCCTGACTTTTTATCTCTGTGTCTACTGTAAAATTAGACAGTTATGATCCTTCTCCTGTAATTGTGCTTCTCCAGACTGGTACCTCCTCATCTACCAAAATTTGTTGCCATCTTATCCACAGTTTCATACTTGCCTTTTGACTCTGTTTGTCTCCATTTCCATAAATCACTTCTCTTCAGACCATGTCTATTTTATTACATTCTCTTGGCAACTGGAAGATAGAGATCAATCCTATACTATCTGCCTTAGTAACTTCTGGTTGCATTTTATGCCATTTTCAATGTATATCCATATTTTAAAGCTTTCTTTCTGTCAAAATCTGTTCTATAACTTCACTGATCATACACATCACAGCTCTAGTAAGAGGCACTTCTTATTGCATCTGCCCTTCAGTAAACCAGTTCTTGAAGAACCAGGGAAGAAAGATGTGACTTCTCTGTTCTCATTAGCCATCACACCTCTTTTAAGATCAACATTCTCCTTGAGTGAAAATCAGTGTGAAATATCTGTTAGTTTTAAATCTCCAACCAGATTTTTCTGCTTTTCTGTACCATCATCAATATAGAACAGCTTCAATTATTTTCCTATTTCCCGTATTTTTATTTAAATATGTAAATGAACTTCTACTGTTGTTTTAATGTCCTTTAAATATTTCATTTTTCAGTGGAAGCCCTAATTTAGGCTTTCATTTCTGCAGTAAATGTCCCTTATATTTCCTTTTTTTAAAATACTATCTTTCTTATTAATAATCCTTTGCAAACACTTGTTTCTTGTATCTTCCTTCTATAATCATTCATTCAGTCCCATCCTGTATGTTACCTTCCTCTGCAGAGGGATTTCTTTGTGTTTTGCAAGTACTTCTGTGAGGATATGGCAGGCCTTCTCTATTTTTAAACACAGTTCAATTAACTCTGACAACGGAAATAATTGAACACAAACCTCATGTAAGTGGTAGTTACTTAATGTGTTTCTTGTTTAGACAAAATCCTTCCTAAGGCCCCTTGCTGTTGTATTTCTTTGGAGTACTTTTTGTAACACCTGGTCCTTACAGTAGAAATCCACATGATGAAAAATTCAGGAAATCAATGCCAAGCTGTGAAATTGTACACTTAGTGGAGTTAAAGCTTGAATTCATTCTCAGGATGGAGAAAAAATCAAACTTGAAATTTCATTAAATAATATAATATGATCCTGAAGTACTTATAACTTAGAGTAACAGAATAATAATACCTCATGTTCAAAGCAAACTATTCTTGCCCCAGTCTAAATCCAAATATGATAAAACATTATCTGAATACCATTAAAGTCCTGAAATAGCCAATCCAAGAAAACTTGTGCTATTATACTTCAGATCAAGACTGGGAAATAACTGAAGAGTGTCCTTCTTTGCTCCTTGATAAGAAAAAATGCTAAGATGAGGGTTATGAGACTTTTTTCTTACTCAGTACAAAACCCACAGAGAGGAAAAATGCCTGTGACACTATGGAGATGAAGCTTAAACATATGCAGAGATGCTGCAACATTCCTGAATCAATTTTACAGTAATCAGCAGCGACCACAAAATCAGCAAAGCCATGAGAATTTGCATTCCAACTCACTACTGTTCTCAGAAAATGCCTCCCAGCTAACATGACTACCTGAATTTGCCAATTCTTTTTCCAGTTCTCTTACACTTCTAAAAGAATTTTACTTATTAAAAATTAACTAAATTATGCTTGGTAAAACAGTCACATACTAGCATTCTAAGAAAATTTTGTTCAAGACTTTTTCCCTCATAAATACAAAGCAGTGACAAATACACTTTTATGAGCATACTTTGAAAGATATTGAATAATAATTTGTCTTTAAACCAGATACCTTTTTGTAGCTGACAACTTACTATCTGTATTACACATACTATTTTCTCCTGCAGATTTTGCAATGCCATTGGTCTCACCAAAGATGAGATGAATGCAGAGGTCAGACTTATAGAATCTCAGAATGGTTTGGGTTGAAAGGGACATTACAGATCATCTAGTTCCAATATTCCGTCATGGACAGGGACACCTGTAACTAGACCAGGTTACTCCGAGCCCCACTCCGCCTGGTTTTGAACATCTCCAGGGATGGGGAGTGCACAACCTCTCTGGGCAAACTTTTCCAGTGCCCCACCACTGTCACAGTGAAGAATTTCTTCATAATAACTAATCTAAATCAACCCTCTTAAAGTTTAATGCCATACTCCCTTGTCCTGTCACTACATGCCCTTGCAAATAGACCCTCTCCACCTATCTCATAGGCTCCCTTCAGGTACTGGAAGGCTGCAATTATGCCTCCCTGGAGCCTTCTCTTCTCCAGGCTGAAACCTGGTTCTCTGTCTGTGTTCACAGGAATGGCGCTCCAGCCCTGGGAACAAGTGTCCCACCTCTGGACTGGCTCCAACTGGCTCCTTGTTGTGCTGGGACCCCAGAGCTGGATGCAGCACTGCAGGTGGTGTCAGAGCAGAGCAGAGCAGAGCAGAGCAGAGGGGCAGAATCCCTCCGTGGCCCTGCTGCCCACAGTGCTTTGGAAGCAGCCCAGGACACCACTGGCTTTTTGGGCTGTAAGCACTCATTGCTGAGACATGCTGAGCTTCTCATCCACCAAAACCTCCAAGGCTTTCCCCCAGGGCTAGTCTCAATATTTTCTCCACCCGGTGTTCCCCTTGGAACAGACTCCAGAAAAAAACTGCAATGCACCTTAAATCACCAAGATAGCATTATTGCAGTAGGTGTAATATGAATTAGATGTGTTCTATTCTAGCAGATTGTACTACATGATAGTACAATCACTTAAAAGAATAGGTGACTCACAGGGCCTTCAGTTAAGAAATGACATCATAATGTCAAAATGGAAAAAACTATACATACTGAAGGCTTTACTGAGTACTGAGACACATGGAAAAGTCACGTGGTCTTCTTTCTGTGTAAGAAAAATACTTTCCAAATTTCCTGCTACTGCTCTAAAGACAAGTCCCTCACTTAAAACACAAATCTTATCTTGAAAAACAAAGAACAAAAAACTCCAACAACTTCTTATTCTCAAGTTATGCCCATATCATTTAAATCCTCTGAACAATATATTTACAAAGAGTAAGTGGGGTACAGCTGGTCTGCCAACTACGTTAGTTTTGCTCAGCAGCAAACAGGCACCAGCTATAGGAACCATATATGTAGGAACCAGGAAGACCTGCAGTCTAACAAGAGTAACATGATAGAGCCTTCATCAGTCATGACTCACTGACCCTGGGTATTCCAGGACACAGGGTCTGGAATGAGCATTTTTAAATGCTTTCCCCTACGTTTTAAACTCCTGTGTGGGAAGCCCTGGCACAGTTAGCTATTACAGATATGTTGACAGTCACACTGATCTCTCATAAAAAACACAAACTGTGGAAGCATCAAAACTGAAAGACTCAAGAGTAGTTTGCATTGTGGAAGTTTTCAGACACGAGGACAGCCTTTCATTGCTGTCTCTTCCCTTCCTCCTATGCTTTGGACATACAAATGGGGGTTAGGGATTGTGACTGGTCAATGACAACTTGTGTCTGACTCTCCTTCCTCCTCAGGCTGCTCACCTGATCCAGCATTGGATCTCCCCAGGAGATACCATCCTTTGCAAACTTCTCCAGCATGGGCCCTTGCCCTGGGTTGCAGATCTTCAAGAACTGCTACTTTATAGGTACTCTCCAAGAAGTAGTCTTTCAGGAAAAGACTACTTCAGCAAGTCACAATTCCTGTCAGAACACCTGCTCCAGTGGGGGGTTCCTCTCTCCATTGGGCCACAGCTCCTGCCAGGAGCCAGCTCCAATGTGGACTCTCCACGGGCTGCAGCTTCATTCAGGGCACTTCCACCTGCTCTGGCGTGGGATCCTCCACAGGCTGCAGGTGGATCTCTGCATCCCCATGGGCTGCTCCATGGGCTGGGGGGGAATCTCACTCTGGCACCTGGAGCACCTCCTGCCCCTCCTTCTGCAGTGACCTGGGGGTCTGAAGGGCTGTTCCTCTCACATATTCTCACTCCGCTCTCCCTGCTCCTATGCAGTGTTTTTCATTCTTTACTAAATTTGTTATCACAGAGGTACCCCAGCATCACTGACAAGCTCAGATTTCACCAGCAGCAGGTCTGTTTCGGGTCTGGCTGAAAACTCTGTCTGACACAGAAGTGGCACCTGGAATCTTCTCTCAGAGGCTGTCCCTATATTCCCCTTTCCCCAGCCAAAGAAGGGCAGGCACAGATCTCTTTGCTGTGGTGATCAGTGACAGGACCTGATGGAATGGCCTGAAATTGTGTCAGGAGAGGTTTAGGTTGGATATTAGAAAAAGGTTCTTCACCTAAAGGGTGGCTGGGGTCTGGAACAGGCTCCCCAGGGAAGTGGTCACAGCAGCAAGCCTAAGAATAGTTCAAGGAGCATTTGAACAATGTTCTCAGGCATATGGTGTGACTCTTGCAAATGGTCCTGTGCAGAGCCAGGAGCTGGACTTGATTATCTTTGAGGGTCGCTTCCAACTTAGCTTATTCTATGCTTCTTTGATCTGGTAAACTCCAGAGAGCAACAGATTTAAAAAGCATATTTAGGGAGTTACATTTCCTTGTGCCACCATAATAGCACATAAAAACTTTCATATAAGGCGTGTCTGTAAGGCCAGCAGTGGTCCCTGTCTTCACGGGTCACAGTCACACGCACTGTTTTGCTCAGCTGCTGTGCACCTGTCAGGACTGATGTAGAAAATACTGTGCAAATTTTTCCAACCTGAAGAACTCCTTCCAAGAGGAACAGCCTACCCATATGGAGATGCAAGCTCTACATGTGAGATTAAGCACAGAAGGGAGAATCATTTAATCTAAGTATGAACCCACCTCCTAAAGTCAAATCATTTATAAACTTATGTCTGTAAGAACTCTGATATTGGAGATGAGACTAAGCAGTATTTCTAAAATAGATTTGAGATTGGCATTTCTTGTTAAAATGTCCAAAGATCTTTCTGTTCATTTTGCACAGATCATCCCAACAGTCTCTTTCTCCTCTCTGCTCTCTGATCCACCTCCTCCTGATAACTCTACTGACCTCCACCTCCTGGAAGAGGACACAGGGCTAGTTAGAGCTCTGGAACTAAAAGACAAATGATCTAAATTCATCCCTCTGTAGTTATAAACCACCTTGCACCCAAATCCAGTACAGATTTGAAACACATATGCTCTTCCTCAGTTGTGTTTGAGACTGCTGATTTAATACTAAATTATGCTCTTGCATTAAGAAAAATTCCCAACACTGATACGAACTTAATGAGCTGAACTAAATCACTAATATAAGATGACAGACAGGATTATAAAAGAGAAAACTGTTACATAAAGTGGGTAGATGAAGAACATTATAGATGTATTAGGACCAGTTTACTACTATTTTAAAAATTGTCTGGAGTAGAATAGGATACCTCTAAATACAGTTATCCAAAAATACAAAAGGGAAACAAGGAGTTTTTACAAATTATATAGTTAATACATCCAACAACATCCAACAACACCCTATTTGTGTTCTATTTATAGATCCTGTACCCTCTAAATCATCATCTACCTTTGTCTTTTGATCACAAACTCCTTCAAGCAAATTAATTATCTTGCATTTAGGAGGCATATATCACATGTCAGGTAGCAACATATCTAAAGTGTTATAACCACAAATAATATCACAGCATTACTTTAACCAAAACCAGCTTATTGCTCTAAAATTTAACACCGTATTAGTGGTTGAGGTGAACAAAAAAACTACATTATGATCTTTTCAGCTTAAAAAAAAAACAACCAATCAAACAAAAAACCCCCAATGAGTCACAAGTATTACCCTCTTGAGTATTTATTCCTCTCAAACATTTGTCCTCCTATAATAAGACATTGCATAATGAGAAGTCTGGCATGTTAGGTACTGAATCTCTGAAACTAAATTCATCCCCTGGAGCAAGTCACTTTGCATTCCCATGTCTCAGTTTTCAGGGTTTAAACTGTCTGTTCTACTGAGGACTATAAGCACTTGACAGGAAGGCCAGTCTCCTATTAGATATCTGTAAAAAGTTGAGCACAATGGTCCAGCTGTCTCAATGTGGCTTCTGAGTGCTACCCCAATGTGTATGAATGTTATACCTAGTGGGCCTGTCTCTTGCAGTTCCATAGCAAATTTTGAAACTATAAAACTACACAAGCCTTTGTCCTAAAGGTCATTGTGTTTGGCTGTATGCATAAGATGAAGCACTTACTAAAAAGTGTGCAGGAGTTTTGAACTGGAGTTCAACACCAGATCCTCCAAACACAGAAAATTCATGAGTGTTTTCTACTTACAGCAGTGGATTCCTTCTAGTACTCTCTTCCAAGCAACTTACCACATCATTTAAAAATCCTCTCCTAAGTACAATGAAAGCCTTGGTTTAATGTGCTAGATCAAATGGTAATTTGGGAAATGCAATCCTGTTTGTTCAGCTGCAGATGTGAGAACATATTGCAAAACAAGATACAAACTTACTACATTTTTAAATTAATTGCTACATTTCCAGAAATCATTTTTGTGAATTGTCTCTAAAACACTATTTCTGCTCAAAGACAATTCCTGCAACAATATCAGAAAGTGATAATGCATTTCTTGCCTATTGGATGGAAAAATGGAATTGAATGAGCTTAATGAACATGCATGGTATTTTCTTCTTTTAAAATAAATCTAAACTTTGTAATAGAGTATTTTGTTACAATGTCTTATACTAGATAACAAAGCTAAAGATCTTTAACTTTAGAAGGTTATCCTGAGAGATGCCCAAAATAAAAGACCATTGAGACCAGGCAAGGCTGGCTTGTAAGTCCAACTGCTGAACTCTTCTCCATGCTTCATATGGAGGCAAGATTTTCTCTCCAAAAATTAATACATTGAACAAAGTTTCCTCTAAGCAGAAGCATGAGTGTCTTTGTATGTATAGGGGCACACAGGGAGAGTGGAGGAGTCTGTCTCATCTGGTTCTTACCACCCAGAAGTCAAGGGTTTAATTTCAGGGTGGTGTTTTTTTTTTTTTAATTTTTTTTTTTTCTGTCTCTAAAATAGAAAAAAGTGTATTCCAAAGACAGATCTTAAAATGGGTGATAAATTGTGTGTACTGATTTATCCACTAGAGGTACCTTTCTCTTTTTAATTGCAAAATGAAACACAATTTAGATAGATTAAAAACTGTTCACACAATCTCACTTTAGGAAAAAATATCTCAGTATTTTTAATTCCCTTTTAATCCCTAGATTCAATGTGATTTGGAGCTGCCCTTCTTTGATGCCCATCTCATATGACTAACACAGATCCCTTGCAGCCAGGGGCTCCAGGTATTTCTCACACAGAGATCATGTATCTCTATTTTCCTTAAAAGTGCTCACAAAACTCATTTTTGGAGAAAGAACACAAAGTAGCTTGGCCATTTATGAATTTCTGAGAGGGAAACTGCTTTAATCTTTAAATACTTTCAATCTGAAAACTTGGGCACCACTAAAGTATTTTACTTTCATTAATATATAATTCCACATAATTTAAATCCAATTGAATGCTTTTACAGAACAAGAAAAAAAATTCCACTGGGTTTATTTACAAAATTTCCTTTTCCTCTGTGCCTTGGCTAATTTTTTTGATTGAACACCCCTCATGAATTTCACATTTGCTGAACACTAACAAATCTTTTCTAATTTTTAAAAGCACTTTACAGCTCTACAATAAATCATCCAGTCTTTCTGCCTTTGTCCTCCAGTCCAGTGCACTCCATGGATCTGATATTTATAGCTGTCTGGCAATGCACATACACGTGCGTATCCCTAACTCTGCCAAAACTTTCTTTTTGAAAGCTCTCCCATAGAGAATCCACATGCAGCATTTACCTTTCATAGTCACATGAATGAGAATCCACATCGGTACAGAAGTTCTTTTTTGGCTGTTTTTAAAAGCTGATAAAAATACCAGGAACATGTGAGAGTTCCAAGCTTTTCAGAACTACAGAAGTGTTTTAAAAAGTTAAACATGGTAGGAAGTTCCTTTGGCACTGGCAGGTTTTCTCAAGGACAAAGTCTCTACAGATTTTTTTTTTTTCTGCTTCAGGATAAAAGCTTAGAGAGGCATAACAGATTGCATGGAAATTAGATTGGACTACAGTAAAAAACTGGTTTATGGAATCAATCGTAAAATCCCCAGTTGCTTAACTGAGGTGAACATTTCACCTCTGATACTCCTGGGGGTTAGAGATCTTCTTGCAAAATCCTATCACCTTTTCAGTTTGCCAGCTGAGGGAAAACTCATTAAATGAATATCTAGACAAATCATGTTTGATAACTTATCTAGATTGCCTGTGTGATTAAACATTTTTTGCTTCTCTGATTAAACATTTTCTCTCTTTCTGGGGTTGATTCATTTTCTTACAAGACATATTACTTCTTTCAGTTCAAATTTGAACTTCATCCAAACATTTCTTTGTAGAGAAAACAAATTACTTTGCAGCTTGTTTTTCCCCCAAAATCTATGATTTTATAAAGCTTTGCCCCATATCCAATTTTAATGAAACAGAGCAAAGAAAAATACATATTTTGTTTTAAGAAGTAATCTTTTGATGGCCCACTTCTCTACAATGCTAGCCTCCTTTTTTTTTTATTTATCTTGAAAAAAGAAAAAAATAGGTATACTTGAAAAGAATTTTTTCTTTCCAGAAGAAAAAGAGCTGAAAAAAAAATCAGTTTAATCAGTTTTAAATAGGAGGGTAGCTTATGAAGTGTGCAATTAATTACATAAAAATAGCTTTTTATTCATAGCTATGTAATCACAGGTTTTTCTTACACATAAGAAGAACTATTTGCAGTTTACAGAAAAAAATAGCTACAATTTTTTTCTTCATTTTGAAGTAATACATGTTAATTTTGTAGTACTGCTGCCAGCAAATTAATTCCTGTCATTGACAGGAATTAACTGTATTTCACTTGAGGTGTGAGGTGAAGCCATACAACATGGCTCCTAACCTAAATTGTTTTGATGAAGGCTTTACCATAATTTGTACCTCCAATCCTGTGCTCAGTTCTGGCCCCTCAGTTCAAGAAAGACATTGAGGGGCTGGAGCGTGTCCAGAGAAGGGCAACGGAGCTGGGGAAGGGTCTGGAGCACAAGTCCTGTGAGGAGCAGCTGAGGGAGCTGGAGGTGTTCAGCCTGGAGAAAAGGAGGCTCAGGGGGACCTCATCACTCTCTACAGCTCCCTGAAAGGAGAGGATAGCCAGGTGGGGGTCGGCCTCTTCTCCCAGGTAATATGTGACAGGGACAAGAGGAAATGGAAAGTTGTGCCAGGGGAGGTTTAGATTGGAGATTAGAAAAATTTCTTCACTAAAAAGAGGATCAAGCATTGCAACAGGCTGCCCACAAAGTGGTTAAATCACCATAGCTGAAAGTGTTCAGAAAATATGCAGATGTGACACTTTTGGGACATGTTCTAGTGGTGGACATGGCATGTTATTTTTATGTCTGGACTCAATGATCTTAGAGGTCTTTTTACAACCTACATTATTCTATAATTCTATTAAACTGGGGGGGTGCAGGGGGAAGGTGGAGCTCCAGTGTTATCCATCATCTTCTAATGAGCGCACATGCCAGAGCATCCTACATTATAGCCTGCCTTTTCTCTTGAAAGCACATTTTCCTAATGTACTGGTTTCCACATCTCTTCAGAGTAGGTTAGACTTCTGGTCTTAGAGGTCTTTCCCACTTTAATGATTCTGTGATTCTCTAACTCACATTTTGAATGAATGTTGCTTCTTTATGTCAAACATTGTGCTCTAATTTTACAGTTAACTAAACTAAAAAAAAAATAACTGTACTTTAATTTGAGGAAGCTCAAGTACAGCATTTTTTAAAGTATTAGGGAATCTTGGTCCATGTGACTTAAAAGGGGACTAGGCATTTAAATGCTCCCTCTGGCTTAGGAAATATCTCCCCAGATCACTGAAAAATTTGGCAAAGGAAGATATAGAAGGCAGATAATCATGAAAGATGTAACTAACTTGATCCAGCATAAGGATTCAATCCAGCGTAGTTTTCATTCAAACTTGACCAAAGATGTAATTTTTTGTCTGGTTTATAGTTTTATATTACGAATTAAAGTCTGTCCTTTGGGGAGTGATGTCATTTAATCCATCACTAGAACTCTATTGTTTTTTGTTGGTGAGTCTCTTTCCCAAATTCTTATTCTTCCACCTTAATCTTCCAGCCACCACAGGCTGTCCCCTGAAGTGCAATGATCTCTGTCCAGTCCAGGCTTTTGAATGTGTTGGCCCAGGAGGGGCTGAGGTTCTACTTTCTCTCCTCTGATTTCACATCATCAGGAACTCCCTCACTAGAAACTTTTAATCATTGCTGACTTTGATTTATGCTATTGTGCAAAGATATAATCTTAAATAATTTCTCCCACTTTGGTGTTTATTTAGAATGAGTGAAGCCATGGATTTCCTTTGGCCTCAATAAGATTAACAGATATCCATCACATTAAGTTGATTAAGAAACATTAAATAAAACACTGCTTACTTGGCCACTCTTAGATCTGAGTACCTTTTAAAGATCCGGAAAACATGGTTGCTAATTTCTGAAAACAATTTTCATGTCAAGAGGATATGTGTGCTGAAAATCTTACCTGTTTTTCTTTCAAACTTCCCATGGGTTAATAGCCACTGTTACCTAATTACACATACTTTAACTTGAAAAAAAGCATTTTCAGTAATTTTTAAATCCTGGTAACTGGGATTTACATACATAAAGTTTCTGAATACTTTAGAAAATATCTCTTTGTCTTTCCCTTCCTTCCTCTTGAGGGTAGGAAGCACAACTTTAAACCAGTATTACTGTTGCATAAATGGAATGTGCTATCTCATCATGAGATTATATAAAACTTGATCAGAGAGACAGAACTTCAGAGGATCTAGAAAAACTCTACTGCTGCCTTCTGCAGCCTGTGACTAGGTATTGGCAGGACAGCAGTTGTTGACAAAGTGCACAAGGGTCTTCTGAAGCTATTCCCCAATCAATGAGGATCTTCTGAGCTGTCATTTCAGGGATGAAGATATATCAAGTGCCAATTGTTTTATTAGTCTACCCACATTTGAGGACCTTTTACTTACAGTGAATAAGAGATTTCCAGGCTCCCATGAGTTTTATTCTGTGATAGTGCAAGTGTGTTCTGAAGAGTAAATAAATCTTAAAAATAATGTGAAATTTACTTTGCCATGTACATCTAAAACATACTTCATGATTATTTGGATTGTTTCTTCTTCCACACGAGGTTTGGTAATGATGGCTTTTTCAGAACTCAGGTGCTTCCAACAGCCCAGAATTACCTCATAAATGATACCATCTTTCTCTTTTCACTGCTTTTCCTAGCCTTGATCTAATGAACTGCCTTAATGGTACCTGGAAGGATAGAGAAGTGAAAGCCAAGGAGTTTGTAAATCTTCACTCAAACTCCTATTTTAATTTCTAAGACATTTCAATTAGCTCTTCTGAGTTTTCTAAAAACCACTTTTCTGAAAACCAAAATGCCAACATTTAAGTTCTTCATATAATTGGAGTAAAGAATAAAATATTTTCAAAGAATCAGTAAGATGACTGTAGATACCCTTATTATCCATCACTGGCCTGTTCAGCAAGGATTCTCTAAGATTTCTTTCATCATTCTGTACTTCATACTGCAGCCCTTTCTCAAAAATCCCAGGCATTTTACTCTTAACTTCACAAAACCAAAACCATACCAAGAGATTTTCTCTCTATAAATTTGGATCTTAGCCTGCTTGGGTGACTATATACATCTCGGAATCACGTTTACTTCAGACATCTCATGCTGAACACTCTAATAGATTGTGTTTTCTGTACTTGTACCTGGTCCTTTATGTTGCCTTGTTGTTTCAACCATCTCACTACATTGAGGTTTTCCAGCATCTTGTAGCTTGCCTGTTTTCCCCAGATGATGCAGTGATCATAGCTAAGGAATTTTTTCAGATATAGACTCTGCCTACTATGGACACGTCTGATCAAAATGACATTAGGGGATTACTGTCTGTGGAGGGTCGAAGTCCAAAATTTAAGAAGCCCCAAGCTAGCCCCCTACCCTCTGCCCATTTTCTCCCACTGTGCCTTGCAGTTTCTCTACTCATTTGATGAGGAGTTGTTCTTAGCCTCTCATGATTACGTCAGTGGAAATGAGCCACAGCACAAATGGGTGATTTTGAAATCAAATGCTTGGTATGGATGATTGGAAATGCATGTTCCACTGTCTTCCACTTTTGTCACCAAGCTGTTTTTTCTTTCTCTAAAAACTAATCTTTCAACTTATTTTATGTATAAAATACATTTTTCAATAGCTATAGGTCTCACATAATAACTAAGGTAATGAGAAGAAGGAATTACTTTTCTAAAAATAAAATATGGATGAACCATTTGACCAAGGTTATTTACAGTGAAAGTCATTCACCTTCTAAATAGATGACCAGTCTCATCAGACCCAAGTGCAAAATATATTCTGGCCATGCACTGTGTTTAATGACTCCAAGCTCCAACTGTTTGATATGAAAGGCAGTTTTCGGTGTCAAATGCCATGAATGGGGTATACTTTCTAAAGAACTCTTTTCAGCTAAAACAAGACTTAAGAAAAGAAGTTTAATACATGTCTAAGCATACTTGTCTATATATCATAATTTGTATGCATCTTCTCTGTTTCTGTGAATCACAAGTTTTTCTATTCTGTACAGCTGCCTGTTTTAAACACATAAATCTCTACTATCAAAAGAGATGTTACCTTAGATGGCTGTAAAAGAAGTATGCAGATAAGCCTAATAAAGTACATCACTTAGTGTCTAACATATTTGTCTTACATATTTCTTCATGTTTAGTTTACAAGGAGAGTTTATTTCATTTTAATTCTGGGGCTGGAGATACTTATGAAAATGAATGCACTATTGTCTGAGGGCCCAGAAGTTGATGAGGAGAATGTCTCATAAAACATTGTTACCACACACAAAACGATTTTTCACATGAAATAATCAACTTCTACATTAAATCATTTATTTCCCTTATTAATTAACACCTCTTTTGTAACATTGTACTTGTAAAACATGAAACAGAATGGTGTCTTTACCCAAAAGCAAAGCTCTTAAGGGCTTCCAAACTAAAAGCAGACTGTAGAACAGAGGTAAAGGTTTTGAATGCTTGGCATGACCTATCTCCCCTTGACTCAAATAGCCATTCTGAAACCCAACACTGCCTTTCATAGGCAGAAATTGCTTAGCACATCTTGTATTCTCCTCTAAAACTGCTAACTTGCATTAAAATCAATTGATGTTGCTAAATTTAATTATTGCACTCTTGACTACAGTAATACCAGAATCTTTCTTATAACCACACAAAAAGATGTCAGTGCAACCTACTGACTTAAAATCATAAACACGACGAGAACAAACTGCTTCTCAAAAACCATCTCCCCAGTGCTCTCCCTAAGCACAATGTGATGCAGATACTTCAGCTCCCATCCTGCTTTTGGCACAACAATCAAAAATGCTGTTTCCATCTCTCTTCCTGTGACATTGTCAGGTTGTGAGGTTATAAATGAGAACAAGAGTCTGTAAAGCACAACAAAAAGGTGGCAAAATGTATTAGAAACCATTTAAGTGAGAGGGCATCGCTGGTCCAAGCCTAAAGCAGCTGTCAGTATTCAGTTTTATGCAGCAATTCACATCTTTCTACATGCAATGAGTTTTCTTAATTTCACAAAAAATACACCTTTTGAAGGCAGAGCTCATGACTTTTGTAGCTGGAAAATGTTTAACAAAAAAAAAATAAAACAAACAGTGACAAAAATATCTTTTCAGTTCATTTCTTCTTGAGTTTTCAGCTAATTCTGTCTTCTCTATTCCTGTCTTTCAGGCACCATGTTAAGTATTTCCACAGTTTCACTAATTTGAAACAGGAGCATGAGCCCTCTCATTTTGGCAGGAATGGGGCTTCATCCATAAGGCATTTTGAAAGGGACTATCTATAATTGGGATTTCTACAGAGCTGGCAAATGTGCTGGTGATAGTTTTAGAAAAGAAGAGAGATAAGAAGGGAGCTGAGATTGTTTGGCTGGCACCCTGTTATCTCTGTGAATGGACCAAAGGAGGGTGTACTGTGGAGTCTGGGGGAAAACGAGGCACATTGTCAAACAGGTTTTGCCATCACAATTTTTTTATTTATCATGTTTATCACAAGAGATATAAAATAGCTGGCACCTTACATAAACTTCTTTTGCTGTTCCAACAGCAGCCTTCTCAATTGAAACCTATGTTTTTTCTGTTTATTTTTGGACTTTGGGCTGACCAAAGCAGAGTCCATCATTTCACTGAACTGTTTGGTCAACAAAATGAGCAATATACTCTGTTCTTTTGTATATGAAAACAGACCACTGAAATTTAATAAAATATTTAATGGCTTGATATGCAAGAACATGTCTTTGTTGATGTATTGAAATTAATTTGCTGTAAAGACTGCTTTAAGAATAATAAAACATTGTATATATCACTTTAGGCATTATGTAAGGCAAGTAGCTTCTATGCTGGCATTTGCAGGAATAAGCAAAATTACTTCAGCACAGTTCACAGCTGTGATCACTGGAGTAAAGCTCAGGGTCTAGGGGCTGCTAGCTCTGATAGTCTACTAAAAAGGCAGCTGTACTTTATTACTGGTCCACTGGGCCTGATGCTAATAATTTTTAAATGGCCTGTTAGTTACAGCAATGGCCTCAAGCTACCTCTTATTTCAAATCCTATTAACATTTGTGTATCTTTAAACTACTTTATTGTCTTAATTAGCATATATTCATTCATAATTCCCAGTCAATCTGTTGTTATATACAGAAAAGAGAAAGGAGAAAAAAATAATAACAGTGGCCAAAGAGTTGGTGGATGAAATGTGACTGTGGCAATGTGGAACCAAACCAATCACACAAAACAGCAAGTGCAGAAATGCTCCTGTACACGCTGCTTTTCTCCACAGTGCTCTGCAGGATCAAACTGCTGCCTTAAGATAATGGATTGGCACTGCCTACAGGCATGATGGGGGAATAGAAACCAATATAAGTAGAGTATTTAAGAAAACCAGGTTCAATCTTTTTTTTCTTAGTTATAAAATAAAGTTTAAAAAAATGAAAGGTTTTCCACGGTTTTATTGGTTCCAGAAAGATGTACTCAAAAGAGTACTAACAGAGCAAGTTTTTCCTTGCACTCTGAGACTCATCTTGCTTACTCTTCTGTTTCAGGCAAAATTTCATTGACAGAAATGGAAGTTTTCCCTGAACAAGGACTGTAAGACATTTCTTAATGCATATATGCTATGATATATAAATATCTCTGTCATTAAAAACTATTAATTTCTGGTAGTGCAAAGCTACTATAGCATGCATTTTTTTAAAAAAAGTCCCATTATATTTGTCTTGAAATTTTTTTTTATGATCTTTACATTTTTAACATACGGAAAACTCAGTAGTTAGGTACCACAGTGATTTTTTTTCACAGATATGCAATTACTGGCCAAAATCAGCATCTTCAAGTCTAGAAAATGTTGACCATGCTGATTATGACTTTTCAATCAACCAAAGATTTAAAAGAAATGCTGACATATATCTAAACTCAATCAGTCAGGAAAAATGTACAGAGCACAGCATTTTTTCTCCTAAACAGTTATGCAAAATCTAACTACACTTTGCCTGATTAATTTGTTTTGCTTATGGGTAAACAAAGAAACATAGATGCTACTCAAGCATCAGAAAAAAATACAGAATATTTTTCACAGCTTGATTTTAAGTAAAAGGGATGTTGTGAAAAAGGCACAATGCATAGAAGCACAGAAAACTTATCTTTCTAAAACTTGATTTTTTTCTACAGTCTGTTTCTTAGCCTATTTTTAGCATTTCCACAGCAGTTACCCTTCTATACCTACTCACAAAAGAAAGAGATGCATTAGTTACTATTTTGCTTAAGAAAAAACATAATCTAGGTAGGGTCATTTAACTTCCTTCCAGGTTCAGCTGGGTTTAAGGTGTGTCTTGTTGAAATCACAGAGGGGATAAAAAAAAAAAATCCAGTCCTTATACCATCTTGGTTTTCAATGCCTGGATCATCTACTTCACAGGCACACCTGCTGGGTAATTCTTCCTACGATATGATCAAGAGATAATTTAACCAAACCAGCTGCCTAATTTTCTTCTCTCCTTTATTCTAGACTGAAGAAGAGGGAAGTCCTGCCAGCTGGTGGCCTGTGAGAATAGAGAAGACTATACTGGAGACTCAAAGCATCTCCTCCAGCATCATGTTCCTTGCCATAGCGTTCTGATCTCAGTGCTGACAAACTCAGCACAATCTCACAGGATTTCCTTACCATGGTACTTTTTATCCTTGAAGTTAACTGAGCTCAAAATTCAGAAAAAGCAAATAGAGATAGACAGGTTTCAAGTAACCTGTCTGGAGGGCAGGAACAGGATCACAGGGTAGTTCAGACTGGGACTGACCTCAGGAGGTCTCTGGTCCAACCTCCTGCTCACAGGAGGTCAGCTCTGAGGTCAGACTGTATTCTCAGGGCTTCACCTGGCCAGGGTTGAAAATCTCTAAGGACAGAAACAGCACAATGTATCTGCTTGTTCTGTTCTGCTGTCTGTCTTCACAGGGGCATCTTAAAAAAAACAAATCACTCTGAACCTCTCCTCATTCACTTTACTTTCACTATCTCAGCTTCTCAGCCGGCCTTCACTGAGCCCAGTTCCATCTCCTAGATGATCTCCCATAGCCACAGGGAGCTGCTGTCAGGTCCTCCCCAAAGCCATCTCTGCTCCAGACTGAACAACACCAGTGCTCCCAGCCTCTTCTCACCTGGCTGGTGCTCAAGATGAGTAATACTCTGATCTACTGTCTCTGCCCCTTTTCACACAGCTTACGATACTGATATTTGTTAAGAGGCCCTCTTACAAATTGTACATGAAAATGTCACCCTTTTCATTGCAGATTGCAAGCAGTAAGTAGCTACTATGATCAAAGTCAGCACAATTAGTAGAAAAAACCCACCGCAAAACCTTAACAACCAAGGCTTATCAATGGATATGTCAATGAACACAAATGTACATATGTGTCTGAAAATACGGACTTAAAACATAATCACATTTGCACTTGATAATCATATTCTTCTTTCCCAACACAAATTTGGACCATGAATAAGGCAACTGTAGAAACATAAAGAAAGTCACACCCACTTATACATGGACAAGCCCATGACAAAATGCTATTAACACACTGAGGAACTGATTTGTTTTATTCCAAATCACTCACTAACTCCAGAAATCCAGACTGATCAATTATTATGGATTTGGTGCACTATGAGGTGTCGCAAAAATACAGCTGCAATTGATTAAATAATTGCGTTGCCATAAAGGCTGAGAGACAATATCCCACTTCTGTGTGGAGTCACCTTGCCTCAAAGTCAGTAAAAACTGCTTCTGCACACACAAGGGCAAAATCTAGCCCGAAGTCATCCCTCAGCATCAGAAAATAAAACATCATATATCAATGAGTATTTTAAACAACACAATTTGATTATTTGATACTGTACACAGCCTAAGGCATAGGTCTAGACATGTCAGAATAGTGCAAAGGCCTTGCTCTTTAGAGGTTATATTTCATCCTGTAGAAGTATTCTCTAGGCTGTCCTATCCTTTTGCATTACCTCAAGGAAGTAAGTGGCAGACCAGAGCTGTAACAGAACACCTGTGGAAATCAGTTCCTACACAGGCACAGGAGATCCAATTTATTAAATAAATTAGGAGGCTATGTACACAAAGGACCTACTTTGTAAGTGATCTATACCCTGAAGTTAGTGGAAAGATTGTGAAAAAAATAGATATAGGTCTTTGAAATATATTTAACTTTAACATTTAAGGAATATCACACAGGTGTACATACATTTAAGAGAATCTATTGGCTCTTCCCGTTTTTTCCCTCATCATTCCCTGCAACTGGATGGATAGAGAATATGACTTGTGCTCCTCATCCCTTGACCTGTCATCCCAATGCCAAAAAGTCTCTTGATTGCCCTTGGACTTCTTGGTGCACTGCCTATCTGATAAATCAATAATGATCTGAGAATCTGAGGGCCATACCCAGGGTAGGAGGCTTTCTCCTCATATCTTTAACATGATACCCAGGGAGGCAGCAGGCTTCCCTAAGGAGTGGGTCCAGCCTGCATATTAGGCCTTGTGTTCCCTTCAGGAGGCTGTCTCCTATGGCAGTGACACATCTTTTTTTCTTTATGGAAGTGATTTTGACACAGGGTGTAGGATGGGTTAACCTTGGTGACACCTCTAAGCTGGATCCTCCATAATCCTTGTTGTTGCTCCGTCCCATTTGCACAATCTCACTCCTGTTATGCAGGGCACCTGGGAAGGGGAGGCCGTCACAGCACAGAGCGTGTGATGGACAGGGATGCTTCTCCTCAGAGATAAAGCAACGAGCTGATGGTTACTGAGGGAAACACCAGCACTCCAGCCTCCTCCTGGTGCTTACATTTTGCCTGACACCGAGTGCTGTGACACTTCAGCACTGAGCAGTGTTTTGGTTTAAGCTCCTCTGGCCGGGTGAAGCGAGGTTATCACCTTGCTTCACCTAAAAGCTCCTCTGCGCCAAACAAGGAAAGTGCAAGTTGTTTTCCTCACTAGCCTTGCAGCAAAGAAATAGTGAATAATTTGTCAAAACCACGTAACTTTGCTTTTAGTGTAACTCCAATCTTCTGCAGAATGCTGAGCAATCAGGAAATCAAGCAGCTAGTGAGATATGCCTTAAGCGGTCTCTGATAGAGGGCTCTCTCTTATCCAAAATGCTGCCAATTTTTCTCCTTGCTGTACTGCACCACATAGGCAATGATAAAATACCTTCTTTTTGCAAGGCTATTGTCTTTAAATTACATCTACTACATGATGCACATTTTTTAGATTTATAATAGGGACAAAACAGAGAATGATACAGTATACAAACAATGAAGTAAAAAGGTAGTTACATCTGTATATGCACGCAGTCAAATTATTTTTGCCATAATTACTTTTGGTTTTTGTATTTAACACAAGAGAAAAGTTATTAGAAATGGTGACATTTGTCTGGGTTAGATTTCATAACCAATATGAAGTCTTTTTAATTGCATAGATGATTACTTTTTGACCTTTCTCTAATTTTCATCTGTTCATCTCTTGAGATCCCACATGTCAAAAATCAAGGACTACCAAATAATTTCAAAACAATAAAAATATCTAATGAGAACTAATGGTTCTAATTTTAGTAAAAGAGTCACAAAGTAGAGTGTGATCAAAAAACCTCTCTTTTTCTGACATCTAAATAGGAAAATTATTAGGAAAATACAATTTCTATAAATGTAGAGGTCTCTAACATCTACTCACAACTACCTGAAGACTCCCATCTTTCACCAGTAAAACCTAAACAAACAATTATATTTCAAATAAGATCAAAATATTTCATTTTTTTAAACTGACTCAGAAAATTTTGTTTCAGAACTGTCCATCATTATTCATTTCCTTTTTAAGACAATTTTTCATTCTCTCTTAAAACAGAGCTCTCTGGTCAGACCACAATTCCCATGAGGAACAAAACATTTCCCCATGCCTTCTGAACAGGATGATTATAAGAGTTGCTGATTATAAGGGTAGAGGGAAGAAGGAGCAGTGAAGGAACACTGTTCTTGATTTTCCATCTTAATTTATTCAAAAGATATGTAAGTATATGCCATATAATAAAACTAACTGATCTCCATTATTTCTTTAAATGTCTAAGAGCAAAGCAGAAAGAGGATTTTTTAACACATGGCTTGGTCATACCTGAAATTAGTGCTACCCAAAAAACCTGTCATAAAATGAGCAGTCTAACTTTGAGAGCTATGCAACTGGAAATACACCCGACATTCAAGGATCATGAATAATGCATACACCTTCATCACTGCCAAGAGTTGAAACAAGCACATCAAAATAGATAGTAGCTTTAAAAGGACAGGAAGTCATAATTTTGTAAGACAAAAATAGTTGACTTGGATTTCACAAAATACCAGTTGTTCTGCAATTAAGCTTTGGTGACTCAGATTTTGAACTTGTTAAACAGAGCCGTGCAGTGATTATATTTTTTATACTTCAGAAGACAACATTTCACTGAGCTAAAAGCATGTGTACACAGCTCAGTGTTCAGCTTACAAGCTGTCCAGAGATGAATTTGACAAAGATATTTTAGCATCTTTTATATTGTTAAGCTTTTCTCAGATCAGGAATGTTTAACTAGCTCCCCAAAAAAATTCAGCTTCAGAATCTAAATACACCCATGTTGAATCTCAGTTATCATATCAACAGAAGACTCCAGTAATTAAATCATCTTTAGCTGTGAAACAGAAGTTTGAAACCATCACAATATAAGATAGCTAACATAGTAAGAAAAATATAATTTTCAATCAAGAGTACAGTGAGAGTCTGGGAAAGATGTTAGCCCACTTATAATGGTGGCTAAAGTTTAAGGAGAGGAAATATTAATATATCATATATAGTAAAGTACAAAATACATGTATTAAATGTTACTTATACATGTATAGAAAAAACAAAGATATCAATATATACCTCACAGAAGTGTAAAATGTAAAGTAGGCTAAGGTAAAGGTAGTATGGCTGTGCCAGTGTACAATCAAATGTCTGAGGCTTATGGAAACAATTTTGCCCATGGAAAACAACAAAAGAAGTCCAAGAAGAAAAGCACATTTACTCCTAAAAGCAGTGGACAAGCACTGTAAAAAGCAAGCTGGAATTGCTAATGCTGTCCAAAAGGGTAAAAGAGAAAAGGCTTGGGCAAGGATTTGGGCATCAACCAGGTTCATGCCCAAAGCACACTGGAAGAGGAAGAAGTGAACAGGCCCAGTGCCACAGACTGGCCCCCTGATACTGAACAGCAGCTATGGGGAAGCTCTAGCAGGCCACCAAAAGGCAAAGTAATGCTGATAAATACAGAGCAGTAAACCCTAATTAACAGTTGATTGTGGGAGGGGGAAAAAACGGAGGAAACAACCAGCAGAGCGGGGGAGATAAACTTATGCAAGAAGCAGCATCATCTTAGGAATTAAATAATATACTTTGAAAATTATAAAATTTATGTATATAAAAAAGGACAGTAAGCTTTCCTACAAATACCCACACCAGAAAAAAGCTTTCACCCAAAAGTACTAGAAAACAGAATGGAGAAAATGCACTTGGGATTGGGAATATCTTTTCTTTGGATGTTTTCACTGAATTGTGTCTCTTTGTATGAGTGTCAGCACCCTGGCCAGGCCAGGAGGGCTGCAGGGACCACAGTGAGGGAGGCCAGGGCTGCCTCAGGGGGCCCCACCACAGGCCATGGTTTGGAGCCCTGCAGCCAAAGTGAAGGACTCAGGAGGGGAGGACTGCAGCTGACCCTGGGAAAAGCTACCTAATTAATTTTCCCACAATCACGTCTGTGTCGTCCACAGCAGTAATTGTTAAGGTGGCCCTTAGCCAAGGTCAGCCAATAACACTCTTTATGAGAGTCTTTTAATTCTTAAAAAAAACCCCCAAACAATAGAAACATACAAAAGTGAGAAGCAAAGGGGAGAAAGAAGATTCCAAAGAAAAAATAATTTAAAATTTGCTTCCTCAAAGAGATCAGAAGAAACATTTCAAAAATATAGAAAAGTAATAGTCTGCAAACACTTAAATGAAGGGGATAGAAAAGATACTTTGGCTTGCACAAATTGCACACTCAAGCAGAATGAATTTAATGCATGACTTAAGACAAGTAGGAAGGATCAATCCAGCCATTCCAATGAGTAGATGAACTGCCCCATGAGCAGAGGCAGAAGCTCTGCTACTTCAGACACACTGAACTGCAAGCTGAACACTCAGAAAGTTTCATGAGGTGGGGGAAAACAAATACCAACACGACATCATAGAACCATTAAGGTTGGAAAAGACGTCCAAGATCATCAAGTTCAACCTTCCAAAACACACTGGAAGATCCAATCTATGCACTGTAAAAACTGATTTCTCAGAGCAGCTAAACTGAGCTATTGCAGCAGATGTAGAATCCATGAAGACAAAAAACTCCTCAAGATTTGAAAGAAAAAAGGCACACCTTTAAGTTATTTGTACAAGAAAAACAATTCTGTAGGAAATCCAGCTAATCACCAATGTAGACAATTTTCTGCATTAGTAAAGCTGAAAGTATGAGCAATTGATGCTCTGCCATTCTCAAGAAGGCCAAGTACAGCCTGTAGATGAATACTGCCTTCTTCCCCTAGTAGAAATTTCTATCATGTAAGAGATGAGCTACTGTTAACCCAGATAGTATTTACAAGTAAGAGCCTATGCTATCAACCAATTTACATAACACCCCTGACACACAGATTTTTGGTTCAGAAGACATCATACTAAAATCTTGCCTAGGCACTCTCATGATATAAACTAAGTCGTTTATTTGCCCTATTTAAATTGATTAATTAATACTTTGATGACTCTTTTACAGATTTTTGAAAGTTAAATTTTTTTGTGTTTTTCATTTATTTGTTTGTTTTTTAACAAAAAGCCTGATCAGATCTGAGAAAGGCAAGCAGGTATATTTGCAAATTAAGAGAAGGAATGGGCTACAAAATGATGAAGTTCTTTCTTGTTTCCAAACCTTCATTTAAAATAATATGTGCTAGAGTCATAGCTTCTGGTGCCAGAATTTTGATTGATCCAAAGCAGCCTTTAGATCTCAGCCCATTAAGCACTGGGGAATTGGTACCTAAATAACCTGGTGCAGAATCCTGCAAATCCTGACTGTGACTGCAAACCCTTTACATGTGAGGAACTTCACAACTGCAACAGCTTCCCCTTGCTTTTGCTCATTGGTATAAATGTGGTACATTACATAAATAATTGTTTGACCTACAATAATTTTCCTAGCTGGTCCATCCTCCGCTAGCACCCCTGCATAAACCATAACTTCAGGTTCATCTGCCTTAAGGCTACGGGTTTTCATTTTTCTTTAATCTTAGAAATTCTTAAACACAAACCATATTTAAATTAATTTGTATCAGAGAACTTCAATCCTTTGAGGTTTTTTGCCATCATTTTGCCACCAGAGCCATGCAGGCACACTTACTTTTTGCATTTATTTATTTAAAATCTTCTTTTGGGTATCACTACACATCTGGTTCATGTCAATAAGGCAGCAGAAGTCGTCATATCCCACTGCCTGAGGTAAATCCCTGATAAACCTGGCTTCCTTCCATGTGAGACTGAAGCAATGCTTTTATGGGATCTGCTGCAGGCTGGTTATTGAAAATGGAATATGCTTAGTGCTTTGCATGCATAGCCCTTCATAAATAATATATAAAGGTCAAATAAGTTATTTATTGGGTCTTTCTGCCCGTTTTATGAATACTTCTTTGTTTCAGTATTGAAGGTCTGATTTTCAGTTGTAAATTCAAACCGATTGACATGTTAATTTACCATGAGTTGTGAAACTGGAAAACAGTGAGAACAGTAATTTTATTTTTTGGCTCAGTCAAATGCAGTTGTCTACCCATATTCACTGATTTCTCTTGAAGCTGCCTCTTTTCTCTCTTTTTTCTTCCCCAATTTTGCATGTTAACACACTGTTAGGTAATAGTCTTGTATAGGTGACTCACAGCAAAGCTGCTTCTTCAGTGATGACCTGTCTCAATTTATTCAGTTCTATAAATCAACTTAACTCATGATTTCACACTATCTGCCCAACTCACCATGGCAAAAGAGAGCTCTTCTGTTTCCTCCAGGAATTGCTTCACCATGTAGTTCTGATATAGCCCAACACAATGTTGACCCCTTTTCCTCATCCTCCTCCCTCCTGCAAGTCATGTCTAATACTTTTTTTTCACACTGCATATAAGGCATCTTCTTTGCTTTGTTCTCCTATTGCACCTGCACCAGTTCCACTCAGCGATGCCTGCACACTGGCCTGACAGAAATCACACTCATTACTTTCTGGTCTGTGTAAGTCATCTCTGACAGGGTCTCCCTTGCTGCTTCTCATCACAGCATCACCTCTCAGCTCTCTGTTACTTCTGAGATCTCCAGCTGCAGCAAATTGAAAGCAAATAGTCATGAAGGCATTATTCACAGCTAATTTGTTACATTTCTCAGTTATGCCCTCACTTCTCTCCATGGTTCAACTCCAATGGGATCACCTGTCCTGAAATGTTTGGAAAAGCTTCCCACTCCCTGCCAGGTGTTTCCTTGAGTCACTCTTCTTCCCTATGGCAGCTCTCAGATATGCATTGTGGGGCCCACAGGTACAAAGCCTACATTCACCTAGCCAGAACTGTTGCAGGAAAAAGGCTAGAAGCAGCCTAAATTCCAGCTGCTACTACGTGCTGCATCATCACAATTCATGGGAATGAAAGGAAGAGACAGCGCCATCGCCGAATGGGGCGAGGAGGCAGTGGAGCAGGGAAGCAAATCTAAAGCTCTGAAGCATTTCAGACACAAAGGATGACATGGGAGCGTTTCCCAGCCCAGCCCAGCCATGACGTCCTGCAGGGCCTCTCTGGCCTGGGCAGCATCCTCCGGCTCCCGTGGCTGCGGGGTTTATTTCTCCAGTGATGCCCCTGATGAGCAGCCCTGCGGTGGCTCCGCACACAGCTGTGGCAGGGGCTGTGTGTCACCTACTCAAGTGCCACAGGCCGGTCACTCCTGACTTAGATGGATCAGTGTAGACAGCAACGGCTTAAATACCACAAATGTGTTAAATTTAGACTCAGACAGGAGCAAACCTATAAATAAAGAGACATTTGCCTACCATCAATCAGACTCTCTGCACATCTGCTCTATTTTATGCATTTTTTTAGATGTAGGCTATGCTGTCTTCTGCATTTCTAAAGCACTCAGTAAATTCTGGAAAATACTAAAATACTAATAGTAGCAATAATTATGGCCCTGCTCTTGTCTAAAATATTTAATGCATGAATAATTTTCCACAGTATCAACATTTTGTAATAATGAAATTGATAACTTTTGTACAAATCATTAGCAATTAAAATTTATTTGTACACTATAATCTGAATATCTGAGAAATAACACAGTGCTAATTAGTGTATACAGAACCTCTTACTAATGAGTTAAGGATATTCATTTGTCTTTTATTTAATAAAGCCATATTTCTCTATAATGACACAAACAGTCCAACAAGAAATTAAATTATATAGAAATACTGATTTTCAGCACTAGCCATTTTTTCAACAGTGCACCAGAATTCAAAAAGCAAGATTTTACCCTCTGCCTTATGAATACTAAACAGCATTCTTTATCTAAAGGTTAAACCAGAAAAAATCAGTCTCTCTGCCTGCATTTTTACGAGAACTGCAGAGTATTTTATGTGTATTGTTATTTTTAAGTGTAGCTAAACCTGTTCTGCATGTCAGCAAACTTTAATTTAGCATATTGTCTTTCCATAAAAACATAACACTATAAATAGCCTTCAAGACACAATCATGTATTTTCAGTCTGTTAAAACAGGTAATTCAAAAACACCTCTCCCTTAGTTCATCTCATTCAGGAAATCCACAAATGCATTCCACGTCTTGAAAGAAACTGCCAATACATAAATATTTTGGGAGGCTTATCTGTTCCTAAAAGGGTTCCTTTCACAAGAGGGATTGCAGCCACAAAGCATGACTATGGCCATTGAATTTAATTGACTCTGAGTCAAAGTTCAAACGACAAAAAGAGACAATTATGAAACTGAAAGATTTCCTAACAGAGTCCATGGGCTGCATTACCCAACACCTAAATCAGGGATAAGCTAAGCAGTACCAGGTCTGGTTTTTGGCACATATATTTGGGGGATTCAACCAAAAGCAGTTTACACCAGGGTTTTCCCGTCCTACACTCTCTTCCCAGAGCTAAACACAGGAGGGTTCCCCATAATTTCAGTGTGGGCAAACCACCTGACAAGTGTTCCTGCTTACAAATATCATCAGCCTCCAAGATTGACATGGTAAACCAGCTTAGTTAAAGATTACTATATCAGATATACGATGAAAATATGTGTCTGAGAGAAGGATGCTGACAGCATTTTGCCAACACATGCAAGACAAGGAAGGATATAAATTTCTGTGCTGCAATTCACTGTGCTCCAAACACAAGTTCTCAGCACTAAGGATTGTTGCATCACCAGCCAACACACATTGCAAGTTCCTTCCAGTGCAGCAGTAGCTGTAGTGGTATGGGGAGTACCTCTAGTGTGGTAGGACCATACTGAACCTTTTCAAAGTAAGGAAAGATGTGAATTCATAGCAGTCAGAACCCTACATTATCCTAGGCAAATGCATACGAAGGAAGATAACCAGAAATATTTTTCATTTACTGAGGCTAAACTACAAATTCTGGGTGATGATTAATTAATTCATTGATTATTGAGAATAAAGATCTCTGGGGAGCATCACCAGTCCAGGCTGACTTTCCAGGAATGCTGAATTTTATGTCTGGATCTCTGTTTTACTAAAAATGAAGAGAAAAGATACAAATCAAAAATACAGGTGATTGCGTCTCTTTGTGGGAGGGTATATTTGAAGGATCAAAGACATATTGATTTGAGAAAATATAATATATTCTTGTGTTGGCTGTGCATTAATATCTACAGAGAGTACCATGAGAGAAGACTAAAATACTGCAGACTGGCTCAGTTTCCTGTCATTACCTCACTCTTAAAAAAAAAAAAAAAAAAAAAAAGGCATTCTTCCAATCTAACACATTTTAGGAGACAGGAGGAGAGCAGGGTAACTATTTTGGACAGGGACTGCTATTAGAATTTCCAATGCAGAGCTCATTCCAAATTTGGTGCTATGCCTCTGCAGATCTCACATCAGAATCAAGCCTTTAGGCATTAACTGAGATAAACAAAGTATGATACGTCAAATCTAATTATGCTATAAATATCCAAATAAAATCTAGATCTCTAAGGTAATTCTAAAGAGCCTCAGTGACAGAGAGGCAAATATGATTAAGTTTAAACTGCAAACAGCTTGTGAAATATGGGAAATAGCATTACATGTGGAAATATCTGTAGGGAAATATTTTCTTTTAACTAATAAGGCAGGAAATTTTGTGACATAGTAAATGATTTTTCCAGTAGCTTAAGGCATCTTAAAGAAAAAAGCAAGGATGCTAAATAACTACTATACATTCCAGCTTTAAAGCCATCATCAATAATACTTGTTTCATAACTACCAAGTAATGAAAAATAGTGAAACCCATCCCCCCCCCCTTCTTATGCATTTGCATCAATTATAATAATGAAATAAACACTTAAATTGGTTAATGATTCAGTTTTATTCAGGACATGTGAAAATAAAGCCTTTCTCTCCTCCCCTTTCACAATTTTCATAGCAAAAATATAACGTAATCAGGTATCTCAAATACAATGTTTTGCCCAAGAAGGGTTTGAAGAAAAAAAAAATTGTTAACTGACAGACCTGTGTCATCCCATTTAGTACCCACAGAGGCACTGATGTATGGTTAAGTGCACCTATCTACATTTTATCTTAATATCCAACTGAAACTGAGCTTGTAAATGCATACCAAGCAACTGTCTGACTCTGCCCTCTAGTCTTCCTGTGTGAGTTCAAGTCATACAAGTCCACAGACACTTCACGGTTTTCTCAATTGAATGACCAAAATTCCAAAACTGCTCAGTGCAGTTTTCAGGAACAAATTTACATGCTTGTAAGGCACCCGGAGCTATATGCCTTAATTAAATCTGTTTCCTTTCGCATGATCCTAAAGCACTTCCATTAACTTTTTACCTCTGAGCTATGTGTACCGACACTGGTTCATAGAATATTTGGCCAGTTACACACTGACATGCCCTATGGGAAACCTTTCAGGTTCATCATGAACATCTCCTGGCACAAAATCTTACACACTGCACTCGTTAAACCTCCATCTTTCCCATGCAAACATGGTGCACCAAAGAGGTATCGGGGACAGACAAAGGTGATACAGAGACTCCATCATCAGAAGACATGAAAAGACACTTTATTATTAGAAATCTACAGTTCTTACAGAAACAATGGTGGACCTAAGACCTGACTGGCCTTTAGGAATTCTTCTCTCACACTATTGGTGAACTATGAATAGCACACTCTGGAGAATCATATCTATAAACAATGGTTACAGAAGGAGAGATAATAATTGTTTGAATTCTTCTCTCGATGTTTCCCACAGCTTCTCACAGCTTCCCAGGAAAATCCTGGGAGAACTATGTCTCTCTCTGTTCAGAGGATATGTGGTTACCACAAATACGGAGCGCCTCCATCTTACATTCAAACCCAAAGACAGAAGCCTGGTTGTATCCCCCCTTTGTGGTATCACTCCTCTGTCAGTGATTGAAGCTGGCTCAGTTCGTACATCAAGTGATAAAATATCAGATCACTCACGTACATGCATGAATACAGCTAAAACCTACTAGATCTTGACTGTACACCAGGCTGTGTACACAAATTTTCTCCTCAGTGATCAGTAGCTAGAACTTGTTTCAGTGTGCAAGCATTATAGGCAGGACACACACCCAGCCACAGAGGCTGAGATGGGATACAGCTTGGCCAAGGTGAAAAGCCCCGAGTAGTCCAGAACTGTCCCAAGCTCTCAGGTCCAAGTACAAAAGTGTGTACACAAACTCAAATAATTCCAAGACCCAGCTTCTAACTTTGGGGATGTGAGTAGAGAGATGTATAGAGAAATGAAACATCAGCTTTGACAGATACAGATTTAACTACTGGAACAGTTCTGCAGCAGCCAGCCTGCTGCATTCCTACAGCCTGAATTGAGGCCAATGACAGATATATTTGCAGGTCTTCTTCCAGTGCTGAAGAAATATATTTCATGGTTTAAGGAAAGTGAAGTCATGTAAGAAGAGCTAGATAAAGACAGAAACATCACCTAAAGGAAGGATTATTCTGAGCTGCAGGAGGAGACTTTCCTGAGCTGCAGAGAGATAAGGCAGTGCAATGTGCAGCGACAGATGTGATCCCAGATCCCAATGGACATTGCCACAAGTCATCTTGTTAGCTATGCCCATTCTCAGGTCACTTCACGTGCCCAAAGTAGCAACATAAGTGGGCCCAAAGGAAACTTGGGCCTGCTGGAAGAGTGCCCTTTTGTCTTGGTACCCGGGTAGCAATAAAACATTCTTCAGAGAGCCTTTGAGCATGGCTTTCAAGCAGAAGAAATCTTAGGAAATGTTCCATTTTCTTCCTACTCCTTTGAGTCATTGCAGAAGAAACTGGAGGCCTTGGACGCACTGCACAACTCCTTTATCATTCACAGTTCCCTCACATAGCACCTCAGAAAATGCAAAGACTGAAAGAAGCTCTCAAGCCCCTCTAGCAACACACTTTTTTCTCCCCATTCACAGTTCCCTCACATGGCATCTCAGAAAATGCAAAAAACTGAAAAAAAGCTCTCCAGCCCCTCCAGCAATTCACTTTTTTCTCCCCATTCACCTTGTAACCAGATACATTACTCACCAGACATTACTGGATAAAAATATGTCTGGTAAGTTATGATTTTGGTCAAAAATGTGACGTCTTTAAATAGCACCACAGATGTAAACAGACAGAGAAATTGCCACCCTGATCTGAAGACTTAATCTAAATTAGACCCACTGAATAGTGAAACATTGTATTTGCAGGAGCAAGTGCTGAATAGAGTGACAGAGAGCTAATTGCACAGATATAATTTGCAAGGACAGCTTTATTGGAGAAAACTCTCATGTTTACAAGACTGTCTCTACCACTGGATCAGGGAGGATTACAGGACCTTAGAATCTGCCTTGGGAAAGCCAAGCACCAAGACATACATCCTCAAAGCAACAACAAGCAGTTACAATCCATATTATTAAAATGTGATCTTACAGACTTAAATAAATATATTTTTCATTTCTAAATGAAATGAACAGGGTTCATTTCTAAAATTTACATTTTTTTTAGGGACAGAAATTCACCACATACTATAAAACTACGTCCTAGAATTTAAGGTCTCAGACACATATTACTTTGCAGGCAGCTGGAAGAGCTGCAAATGTTAGTACCTCAGGCCATTTTTTTTCCACTTCCATGTTGGAGTTCACCATGACAACAGCAAAACAAACTAAATGGAACCCACAAGTGCTTCCTAGACTCCATTCCCCAATTAAAAGTCTTTTTTTTTTTTTTTTTAATCTTAAATCAACATTTCAATCTAACATGCTTGACTCCACACTCAAACAAGGAAAAGGTCAAGGGAATAGGGAAGGCAGCAGTCACAAAAGCACCGAGTTGTACAACAGCAGTAACATGGAGTTCCAGGAGCTGGGTTACCAGCATTAAAAGCATCAGCAGCTAGCTCCAGCAAAGAACAGCAGCCATTGCCAAGGAATTCACTTCACAGCAATCTCAGGCCGAAATATCCCAATGAGCAATGTTCTAGTGGAGTCTCTGGATCCACGACGGGAACTGCTTTGCAGTTTCTCATCTTTGAAAGACATCAACTTACAGCTGTGACTTAGCTTACAGTTAAGACACAGAATGTTTGCAGACAATTCTTAAGAGAAGATAGCAAATGATGGTATTTTTCTACTGTTCCATTCACTTCTAATTATATACATGTATGTAAATTATAATGAACACCAGCTGATTTATGGTTCAGCTTTTGTTTCATTTCTGAGATGATATGCAGATCCCTAGACTTTGAAGTCATGAACATAAACTCCAAATTTATGTTTCTTCATTGTGTATAATGTTATTTCTTTATAATTTAACTGCAAATACCATGAGTTCTCAGAAAACTATTTTCTCTATATAGAACAGTAACTAAAACATGTCCCAGGTTCATAAAGTTATTTGAAGACTTACTTGCCCCACACCCTCATTACCTAGATTTATGCATATAATTTAGTGTTCTGATATTTTGTCTCATGTCATCAGCCTTTAGAATTAACCCATAAATCTTTTTCTTGTAAAATCTCTTATTCAGATCATGAATGTCTTAGAGCTTCAGGAAGTTGAAAAAATTGAACGTGATTTCTTTCAACAAAAATACCAGATGCATCTTGCTATGCTTCCATATTATGAATGAAAAGAAGCATTTAATGATCCAGGAAATTTCTCAGTAAGTATCTGCAAGCACAGTGGTTTTTTTATTTGCATTTTTCTTCATTGCATTTGAAATTTCAAAATGCCTCCATTTCTACAAGTATAAGCAATATTTACTTTATGGAATTCTGTTCACAGTACTTGTTTCTCATATTGTGCATTGTGAAGGAGGCGTTTAGTAGGTAGGTGAACATTTTATTCAAAATCAATGCGCAATGGGTAATGAGAAAAAGACTCAGAAAACCTGCAATCTCTGCATCCTTAAGAGATATAAATCAGTGTTATTTATTATTCTAAAGCTCAGAAGTTGGCCACAATATGGTCATATGAAACTGAATGTAGTTTCTTTCCGGAAGTAGCACCTGTGAATAGTACCTGAAAAAACCCTTTTCTGACAACTAAGAACAACATTCTGGCTCTTAAAGCACTCTGGGCAATGACTACCATGCACAATGGTTTTACATAGTCAGAAAGAAAAAAAAAAATATTAAGTGACACAAATATAAGGCCATTATTTTATAGAAATTATTCATCAAACAGCAGACATTAGAAATTAACTAAGAGGAGAATATCAGAACCCTCACTGAAATTTTTAAGCTTTTCAAGACACCCCTGCTCATTTTTATTACCTGAACTAAGCAATATTTATTATCTGTGTACTAGACTTCCTATTCCACTGTACTTTTTCCTACTACTCATCATATCACCAGTATCTAAGGAGATAAACATATGTGTCTAAAAAAATTAGCAGCAGGAACAGCATATCTGACTGCTCTTTATTCATAAACTATTTCTTCAGCTTCATTTTTTAACATATCTGTAAACATTAAACAGACATTTGAGCCAACAGGACTAGATTGGAAGGGTAACACAGTTAATTATGGGTTGAAGTGATCTTTTATTTGAGTCTGGCTCACAAATGTGAATCCCAAATGTGCTCATCCCAGCACTGTACAACAAACTTGAATTTCTGTTATCTGTGATCTGACAAGTAGTGTATTACATAAATCTGACATTACACAATGATACTGTTATTCAACATGTATGGGCAGTGAGCTATTTGAGCAGCTGTTATTCAAGTTAGGATGACTATCAAACCTTACTTGTCTCAGAAAATCAAAATATAAAAGTGATCAAAAGCAGATGCTCCTACCACCTTTTCATAGCAAAGAAAATCTGTCTGAACTGTCTCCATGTGAATGAATTTCCTGAATTTACTTAAGCAGTTTTGTTAGCTTTCAGACATAAAGCAAACCTTAATATTTTGAGTTTCTCCCTGCCTGCTGTGGAAGGATACCCTGAGGAGCTACCCTTTAAAGGGTCTCCAAACACTAGTGATCTACTGTTATTTAGACACCCATATCTCCAGTACTTTACATTACACCAGTCTCAGAGGATTAGCATAAAAAGGGTAATACTTTCAACCAGCTGATAGCTGAGGAAGAACCAGCACTGCTGAATTTTCAGTTTTACTCCCAAGCCTCTATGTAAGCTGAGTCAGCAGTTGCTTTATTTTAAAGGCTCTCTTTATTCACCTGCACTGCTGCAAATTGATAAGACCTATAAATTCCAGTTACCTCTTGGAGGGCTGCTTTAGAGATTAAAAGTATATACCTGCTTTGATACCACAGTGTTGCTCCCAAAAGGATTAATAGGAGTTAAGTGTGTGCATGATAAGCAGGAGATACTCTACATCTCCCCCCTACAGAAGGCAGGAGAGGAAACAGACTCTGTACAATCCTTCAGAGAAATGTAAAGGTCAAGCAGGTGAATTTGTGACTAGACCACCCTCTGCTCCCTCAAGCAAGTCTGCAGCACACTGTATGGTTCATGTTAGGAGTTCAAATCTGAGCAAGACACGGTGCCATTAATTAGACACTAAAATCCTCTTGTAGGAAAGGGCTTCACTGCACATTTACTACAAACTGGTAATACAATTTAACCTTCCTGGTGTGCCCTAAAATTACATTTCTTTCTTCTACACTGCAATTGCTTCTGATTCCATAGCCGTATTCCAAGTGTTCATAAATCAGCACAGGGTATTGAACAGTTCTGCTGTTTACCTAGACCTTTTTACTTTGTAGTGTACAAAATAGAGGTAAGCCAGTGACTGGTACTATATAAATCTGGTGACCCATCTGGTTACAACTGAGAAAAAACATCAGATCAATTCACATGCTCACTAATTCCACAGAGGATACAATGCAAATTCACAGTACTTCTCTGCTGCAGAACTATTGCTCCCTGGTTATGCAGCAGATTCAGCTTATGAGTGCAGGACGTCTTTTTTTTCTTTTAGATTGTACACACTAAAAATAAGAAAGAAAAAAGCTGTATAAAACAGAAAATATCGTTATGTATTGCTGTGTAATTGAGCTCAGGAAGCCAGGGCTATGTTCAGGCTTTAGACTTTATAATTAATGCAGTTTAAAATGGACGTTTTATTTTTGTTTTTCTTACTAATGATACCTCTTACTAGTCTTCTTCTATGACAGATACTTGTGCAGAAAAGATTATGACAAAGCTTTTGCTTCAGCAGTTGCACAAAGAGTAATTTAAAACTGAACTAACCCTTTTAGAAACTTGTATATATGATGGGAAGGGATGTTGTAACAGTACAAACAAGTTACAGGCACTTATGGTTCAAACAAGCATAGGTTTTATGGCATTGCCTAAATTAACAATGAATAAAACAGTAAATAGTTCCACAACAAATCAAAATAGTAGGTGTTTTTATTCTTTAAGGGCTCTTTCCCAAATATATTGTGAACTATCTGAATAGGGTATACATTCTTGCAGCTGCCTTCATAGGAATATCTCCTGACATACAAGTGACAGGATGCCAACCCTGCAAGGCTGGCAAGATCTGCTGGAATCTCTTTATGCCACAAGTGCTGTAGAATGCTGCTTGTGATGGTGAAGATCTAGTGATGCAGGTGAGGAGGATAGGAGATATCAGAGGAAGACATGAAGACACAGTAGTTGTAAGAAATGAAGGACCTTCGCAAACTGAAATTTTCAAACTGCAAAGCAAAGAGACACAGTAGGAAGGACCTTCCTGGGTGCAGAACAACCCAAGGAAGCACATATCCAAAGAAGGCAGGAAGCTGAGATGATCTCAGAGCACTGGAATGGGAAAAGATATGGTGCACAAAAAACACTCTGGAAGAATCCTCTACTAAATCCCAGTCTCACTAGCTGATGTACCAAAAACCAACAGCTTTGGCTGTTGTTAGCAAAAACCTTTTAAGAAACATGCAAAATCCCCAAAATATTTACATCATTCAGTATCTCACTATTCAGTGTGAGTTTTACCTGTTTAGCTGCTCGGTATCTTATCTGCAATTAGGGTTAGAAATTAAATGAATTCAAGAAAAGTAAGCATACAATTTCACAAAAAAGTCTGTGTTGGACTATGGATTTGAGGCACAGGTGGGATATACAGACGGACCTTAGAACCAAGAAACACCTCCAGGTCCAACAACCCTGGCACAGTCACTGCAGGTGGCACAAACTGCAGCCACAGCATAAGAAGCCTCCTAAGGAGATTCTGGAACAATGCTACCATGCACTCAGCATCAGCACATGCAAAGCTTCTTTGGCTGGTTTTCAGCAAGTTCCAATAAAGACAACTTGCCAAAACGTCCTTTTCAGGAGGCTGATGAAAAAACCCAGGGTAGAACAACTACTGCAAATTGAAGCTCTCTGTCACTTTCTGCCTTTCCCTAATTCAGCAGGGGCATGCAGCACCCTTCTCAGACTCTACAGGCACTCATGAGGTGAGTAAGGTGTCTAGATTAGACCTGCAAACATATCCTCGACCTTGAAACATTGCTGAGATACTATCCAAAGGTGACTTCAGTAAGAGGGCAGAAAGAACAAGAGCTTTCATTTTTTTATGAGTCCATTGTTATGACATTTGTGTAAAAACGTCTATTTTCCAGAGGTTTTATGCCAATGAGATGAATTCAATACAGACTTACAGGGCAGAAGTGAATGTAACTCCACTACATCTCTACTGGTGTTTTAATGTACTTCCTTACTGAGTTGGCAAAACTCAAAGCATAAAATCACATGAATGTTTCCTGTAATTTAATAGAGTGTATTACCATATAATTAATATTTAATAAATGCAGGAAAGAAAGCTTGTGGAGAGGCACACAGAAAATGAGAATGGTGCAGCTTTTCTAACAGTACCGAAAACAATTTATATTGAAGAATACTTATGTCTGTCATGATTTTTTTCTCCACAGGTGCTAAAGGGCAATTCCCAGTGTATCCTTCAGGAAAATGGACAGCCTCCAAGATTTCATTCTTGTGAGCATCAAGTTCTGAAGACTACAACATCAGAAATACCAGAAAACCCTCAAGTTCATTTCCTAGAAGCCCTTAAATAGGAAGAGAATAATGGAGTATGTTGCAGATCTTTGTGTAGGGTTTATATATCCATGATCCTGACAAAATTGCGCTGTTCAACTTTTGTTTGTGGATACAGGCAGGCCTCTCCTGTGTGATTTTATTACTCCGGTTCTGTCTTTTTCTCTAGAAACTAGAGAAATTGCTAGAGTTCTAATTATGTACTAAATAAACAAGCTTTACAAGAAATTTCTGGATGCAAACTGTAACGGAACACACACATGAGGGGGATATAAAGGCCAACACCTCAAAATTCATAGATTCAGTCCTGATTGAGAGAGCCGCCCTCAGGCCATTCCATCAGTTAATTTCAGTGGGAATAGTAAGACATTCTCACATGTCTCAAGCACTTAATACTTGGAATTAGACGCCTGTAGTAGAAAATTTAGGCTGAAATATTTGTTTTCTTCCCTTCTCATAGCAACACGATTAATCCATAAATATTGTAAAGTTTGGTACCACTACTACCTTTTCAACATCTGCCCATATGAACACTGCTGATTCCTTTTGGGAGGGAGGGTACTCCTACTCTCTGCACTGATCATCTCCTGCCTCTTGGGCAGGGACTGATTCTTTATGCTGCTGTAGTGCCTAGCACAGCATTATTTTAGATGTTACTACCTTCAAATTATTACCACAGGCAATACTAATATGCAGTACACATGGCGACCACAATCTGTGACTTCTAGAAATTTAATGTTTCCATCAGACTGACTTTTTGTAGTGAACAATTGAACTAGACAATCAGAGTGTGACACATTACTAATATGACACCTTGCAGTCTAAACCTTCTTTGAACACTCACATAGGCAGCTCTCAGCTATCTGCTTTTCTGTATACTTCACATTCTAAATTCAGCATTTTATATATACAACATTCAATATTTTTATACTAAATCAACACTTACCATTACGCTTCTGTTTGATTGAAAAGTCAAATGTGAGAAAAATGTTGTGCTTTCAAAAGAAAATTTATGCATGAATAATATTCAGGGACTCATAGACTGATTCAGGTATAAAAAGTATCCACCAAGTCTGCTTAAAATAGACGACAAATGGGCACATAAAAATCTTGTTGAGCTGCTGTGAGTTCTCCAAGAAAGTCATAAATCTATGTGATGGTTTCAGTACCTTAGTGCCCAAAGAGAAAAATACACAAGGCGGCCAGATTATGGAGAAGCAAACTCTCTTCAGATACATTTTTTAAAATTTTTTTTAGGAAAATATTCACAGGGTACCCATGCTACCCAAACTCCAAAGCACCTATAAACCAACGACTACCAGATACTGCATCAGCCATATTCATAAACATGGTATAAACAAAAGAGAAATTTCAGTATAAAAAGTACAGTCCTAGTCCGGATTAATCCTTTAAACTCCCAAGAATCTATTTGGATCTAGCAATAAAAAAGAAAAATACCAACAAAAACCCCCAAAGTGTCAGTTCCCCCATGCCAAACAAACCTCCACAACACAATCTTTCCTGCTGCATACAAAGTAAGTGTTTATAGCATGTAGCTGCTATTGCAATAAAGATACCTAATCATCCTAGAAATTATTATCTAACAATTTGAACCACATGAACTCATTCTGCCAGAGCCAGCTCATATTTTCTCTGTCAAAACAGAAAGAACCCTGCTCCCATCATAGTTCCTGACACTCCCCTGCACTGTGCTTCCTACAGGCAGCCACATTTGGCAAAGCACCTCACCAAGAGGATATTAGAAAGAGTTGGGTATCACTGATGTGGCTCTGAGCGTGCTTTACAGCCACCTTGTACAAAGTAGGGCAGAAGCTCGTCTTTCATGACTCTGCTCAGCAATGAAAAGCAGTTCAGCCTGATGAGGATCTGAGGTGACAAGCCAAGACGGCACATCAGGATATTTTAGGTCTTCAGCTGGGAAAGTACATTTCTGGCTCGCACTGCAGCCAGACAGCCCACCCTGGCAAGGCTTGGGGCTGGTGCCTGCAACCATGTTATAAGTGGCTCCTACGAGGAAACCTGGGAGCACCTCAGGTATTAAAAAGATTTCATAATGCACCTAACTGCTGAGTGAGACACTGCTGACAAAGAAATGTAAAGCCAAAATATTAAGTTCTTGCTTAGCAGCATTTCATCAGGGACCATTTCATGTGGCTTTTAATTAGATTAAATCAAATCAATACTGGACACAAAGGTCATCTGTTCTGTATCCTTCCTCCAAAACTACAGCCTAGTCTAACTTCTATAATAAATTCTTACGAGAAGATTATATTCCATTTTTAATATTATAAAGAGAGTTTCTGTAATTAAATAGTGGTGGCTTCCTAACACTAAATAATACATCACATCTATTCAAAGTAGAGAAGAGCACAAAAGACTTAAAAGCCAAGGCATGTAATTGAATACCATGCACAGGTATGTAAGATTATATTTTTAGAGAGAATACATAATAGAAATTTCAAAAGGCAAGGTAAATTTAATAGTAACTTGGTTTTACACATCTCAAAGGCATTTCCTCTGATAATACTTTTTTTTATCGCAAATATGATTGACTTTCTTTGGCATAAGAAAATATTCGTCCTGATACTTAGAAAGCTGTCAGTTAAAGAATGTAGCTGTGATGCCTTAATGTGCTTCTCACTACTAAGAAACATACACCGTAAATATGTTTAGAAATGGAAGGTATTTTTGCAAAAATTTTTGGAATAAAGTTTTGCTTTGTTCAGCGAAGAAACAATAATTTAATTTCCCTTCTGTCTTTGAAGTAGTATTTTAAAAGAGGCTAAAGTAAAAACTTCAATTACTTATCTCCAAAGGATGAAAATAAAAGCATAAACATTTCTTAATCCAAAGTAAAAAATCATCAGTTTTATTTGGAGATTTTAATTTTTCACATTTTTCAAACAATCTACAGAAATACTTTTGGAAAAAAAAAATAACATTCTTCTTCCAAGTCCATTGTAAAAAATAATGTATCTGGAAAAGTACCTCCCTTTCATAGAAGTCTGTAGTACAAAAAAAACAACCTTACTTTGATTGGCACCTATAAACATATGTATTACGCTACTTTAAAATCTCTATCTCAAAGCTAATTATATAAATGTATTTTTTTTCAATTTGAAACACACATTAACTTTTTACTCCAATTCAGCAGCAATACTGAACCCTTACTATAGTCCTAAATTCACAGATCACATTTTGACTTCCATCTAGTTTAAACAGTGCTTGTATTAATAAAAATAATCTTCCAGTGAGACAGAGAACATATTTCATCATTCAAGAATATACTATGCATCTTAAATACAAGGACTGAAAATTATACTCTCTTACACATATGTAAAAATACATCTGCATCCATTATACTAAGTGAAGAAACTCCACTGTTCAGACACTTGGAAACCTCAAGGCTGTTGAGAGTTTATTTTACCTTCAAAGAGAAGTCACCTCCAAATAAGGCAAGTGCTAGGATATTTGAAATAATAAAACATTTAATATTAATTATAATATTAGTGGTTAATAATCTGTCTATTAATTATTTGAACATTCCCTGAATAAAAATATGACTGACATTTCAGTATTATTACCCAGCTATGACAATATTTTATGAGACTAAATTTGGCAGTGCAACCTTAAGTACAGGTTATCAGTGCAATACTATAATGAATTTCGGGTTAGACAGTGATTTACATAGATTATCCCTTGTCAAGCTCACCACGTTTTACTGAGCTGAGGAAACATGCTGTCAAGCCGTTCCACCCTGAAAATGAATAAATGTTGTTACAGTTCATGTCAGTAAGATTTTTGTCCCTGTTTCAGTGCATTAATAGAAACAAACTATTTGGGTTTTTTTTTTTCTTAAATGCTGTCAGTTAAGCTATTATTTTATTCACTCTAGCTGATTTTATGCTTTCTAAGTCCCTAATCAATTTTAATTTTGAGGTATGACTTCTCTTCAGCAGTGAATTCCTGCTGTTATTCAGTGGCAACACCACACTTACTGTCAGCTCCGATGGTTAACACTGCTGTGCTTTTACCTGGTATTGCAAATCTAACCCAACATCTTGAAATAACAGATTCCTTTTAAAAAGTCCACAAGGTCTGAGCCTGAGCTAGCTGCACTTGGATAACCCATAACCTGAATTTCCACATCCAGCATCCCATCCCAAGCTAGTCTCACTATTCCTGATACTAAAGAGCTATTATTAGTCACATTCCTCTTGTAAAAGTGACACAACTGGACATTCTGAATTACTGCCCAGAGCTACTTACACTGCCCTCATTTAAGAACTGTATGTAAGCTTTTCTTATTTCTATGGCAAGAACAAGTGGTAATAGCATTTGGCAGTATATTTACTTGATAGCTGTTCGCAGCTACGCTAGTCATCTCTTTAGAGAAAAGGCATGTACCATGGGCCTGTGGCTAATTTTTTTACAAAAGGAAAGACTGTGTATTTGCAATGCAATAAATATTGACTTCCTATAAACTATCACTTTACGTAAATAGTATTTTCTGGCTGTAAGCTTCCCCTCTGATTGTTCTATCTCCTCATTATTTTGTGGTACAAAGAAGACTGAGTAATGTTTAATTGCAGCTTGAATCCCAGGGAAATCTCGTGGAGCCCCACTGTCATTTTTTATTTAAATATATATTATCTTGTCAGTCAACCTGGAACAGTACAAGCTGGTTAATTTTATAGTAAACAGACACTGTGATATATATTTTAAAGGTTTAAATTATAGTTTTTAGTCAATAGAGCATAAAGAGATGCAATCTTTAATAGCGTATGACAACCGCCTTCTAGAAAGGTCCCCTATGAGTTACAGGGTAATTCTCTTAATTTCCAGCCGTGCTCAGCACTGACTCTAGTACACTGACAGGAGCCACAATAGCCACAGTCACTGCACCAATGAACCACAAGGTTCACTGCCACAAAGCTGGGCTGCTCTGGCAGGGACAGAGGCAGACACGTGGCTCCACTGTGTCTCCTTCCCCTGCCTCTTCTGCAAGCAGGGCATAATAGCTTGGCACAAGGATTTACCAGGTATGGTATTTTTAGTTCAGCCCTGCCTTTCTTGGGTTTGTTTTTTCCCTCTGAATTTTACTCAATTTGAAATTCTTCCTCTACATCTCTTACTCTCCTCATCTAATCAATATGATTAAGTATGCCTCTCATGGCTTAATTTGGAGTGTACTGATGGGCATCTATCCCAATACATGAGAATCTATTATTTGATTTATCAGGCATGACAAATCCTCAGTGTACAACCACTGTGACTCTAACAAAACATCAAGTAAAGCTTTATAATTCCCATTCTACAATATTCATGATGTATAACGATAAACTCAGCATGTGGGATAGTAGAGCACTCTGGAACCTGTGAACAGTCAGCAAACACAAAGTTCAGTGGTCCAGTTGAGGAATTAATTTAGTGCAGATATCTCAGTGTGTAGCTGCAGCGTGAGCTGCAGGTTGGGTGCTGGGTGTTGGGAAATGATGGGAGCCCCAGGCAAAAGGCTGTAAACTGGTGCTGCCTCCCTGCACAACAGAGAGACCTCTGGGGCCAGCCAGGAGAGCAGGCACTCAGAGACACTGCAGGAGCCAAGGACTCAGCAGGAGGAGCCCAGCCTATGGCACATTTAGACTGCAAGGGTATAAAAGCTCAGGATTTGGTTGTTCAGGGTCCCTCCTTGGAGGCACCCAGCTCGAGCTGGCTTTGTGTTCTGCACCTTGACTAAAATACTTAAAAGATTCAGGTGTCTGAGACCCTGCTATGGGAAACCTAGAGTTGAGCCAGTAAGGAAACTTTGTCTAACTGTGTGAGCCTTGCTGCAAAGGGGCTTCAGCCCCAGCAGTGAAAAGTCCTTGATGGTGGGAGTGCTCCCTGAATGGTCAGATGGGAAAGTTTCCTTCACAGTTTAAAAGACATGTTTATGTTTATCCGTCAGTGAAATGAAAATATAAGATACTACAGCTTCATTTAATATTTTATTTGTTCTTTAAAAGCAATGGCTACTAATTAAAGAGATCACTTGCTCAGATTATTTTGAAAATATTTATATAGTTAAATCACATATTACAGTCCCACAGCAAAAAAAAAAAAAAACAACCAAACAAACAAACAAAAAAAAAACCCAAAAAAACCACAAACCAAAAAATACCAAAAAAACACCCCAAAAAACCAAACCAAACCAAAACAAATTGCCTGTTAAACTAGAACACAATGAACTGTTTAGAAGGAAAAAATATATTTGCACTATTTTTTAATTGTGAAAATATAAGGTTTACAAACTTATTTCATGACCCTGAACTGCTTTAAGCTCATGAATGCTTCTTGTAAAAACAGCAGGACTGCCAACTCACTGAACTACTACAGGTGCAAGTGGTTACTAGGGCAGGGTCACAGTAACAGGTATGCTAAATTTCCCATCGGGAAAGCCTTAAGGTTATACTTGGTCAAAAGCCAATTTTCCAGAGAGAAAAACTTCCACTACTCTTTGAAGCTTTCTTAATTTTAGCTAAGGGCTTTTGCTTCCCACAGGCTCCCTCGCCCACTCTACAAGATGGAGAGTTCAGGGACAAAATACTTTAATCTCCATTCACACTTCTGGAAAGGAAAATAATTTCATGTGGGGTAAGGTTGTGCATCTGAAGGGGAGAAACCATTCAGAGCAATGGGGCTACTTTGTTCTTTCTCCTGTTTTATCTTTGCAGTTGGGTTCCAATAATGGATTATTTCCTCCAGTGCCCGTAACTGGACCTACAGTCCCATAGCACTCTATGCCAGTCCTAGAGAACCTACATGGCATCCAGCTAATGGCTTAAAGGCAGAGAAAGCTCATGTCTGGTTCATTTGGTTGGTGTAATCATTACCAGAAACATGTTAATCTTTGCAAGCAAAAACAAAAGGAGCACAACTTTCACACACCCTTTAGTAACCTTAAGATATTATTTTCCCGAGGTATTTACAGTTACTACACTAGAGGTGTCAAACTTGCATCAGAACCAACAATTAGGCTTAGGGTAAGTCTAACATACACACATGTGTGCCTGCATCTGTATATACACACACACATATATATATATATGCACATGTTGCTGTAATTTATAAGGAATTTTTTTTGTAGAGGAAAATAGGTAAAAAATAAATAGGTAAAAAAGGTCAACAGAAACAAAACACATATATTCTAAAATATAAAAAGAAACAAAAAAAAACACCAAAACAACAAAATTAAGTCTCTTGCATTTCCCTGCTCTAAAATTTACATGCTCGCTTTGTAAAATCCTTTAGCACATAGAAGTACTAAAAAGACATTACTTTTGCAAACAAAGGCGCACCACAAAGGACAATAATTGAGCTTATCTCCAACATGTGGAGAGGGACTTTATCTGTAAGATCCACCACCAAACTGGTAAAAAATGTTACCCAGTTTGGCTGGGCTAGCTGCTTCTTCACCTATTGTACATACAAATCATCAAACAAATTTTCATTGAAACCAATCTAAGCAAAACGAACAGAAGAATGACTTACAAAAAGAATAACTTACCTTCCTTCACTATTTCCTCAACTTTACAAGATTCAGAATTAGAATTACAGAATTAGATTACAGAATTAGAGGCTAATTTGTAGCTTTAAGAAAGCCAAAAAATTTTGAAAGACTATTTTTAACATGAGGATTAGAACCACATTTGCTTTTCTTCCAGTTAAAAGAAAGCCTTGAGTTTCCTCAGACAGCTGTGTAAACTGAACACAAAACACTTCTGAGGTGGTCTGGTAGACCAAGCAGCCTTCACCATTTCCAATGAAACAAAACAAATCACTTTGCGCTGTACCGGACTTGGAAGATTGCTTGGCTCCCAAGCACTTTTTCTTGGCTTTTTCATTCATCTGTGGGACATGCAGACCACAGACCAGATGTTTCCTCAAATTAGCTGGTCAGCTGAAACGGATTGATGATTGCATGCTCTGATAATAACTACTTGTTCTTTATTCTAAACATATATTATTCAATAACAATGAAAACATCCTTTATACTAGGATTCTCATCTACCTGTAATTTAAAAGTTGAGAGAGATAAACTGTTTTTCACTGTAGCATGGTTTATGAAATATTTTGCAATCTCTTTTGATGTCTTTGGAGGTGTCTCTGAGTATCTTTGCTCCAAGGACCAAAGACTCCTTGACTGAACTCAGCACCAGTTGATATTTTCCTTCCACACTCTATGCTTCCAACCAGCAACTCATCACACATCTCCTTTCTACTACCCCTGTACACACAGCTGCAAGTCTGAAGGAGCAAAAAAAATCATCTCCACATCCACACTACTGCACCAAAAGATCATTTCTGTGTTGGGTGGAGAGTATCTGCCTTTGTCCAGGGCATGACTGTGCTGTGGGTTTCAGTAATGTTCATGTGTCAGTAATGCCAAACAGGAGCAATGTGCTATTGTGACTTGAATCCTTGGACCTCTGACAATTCCCCATGACTATCTCCTCACTTGAATGGGCACCTATGGATTGCAGTGTTTCTGAGATGAAATTTTATTCTGTAATATCTTACTTTCTCTCCCACTATGAAACCGATGACAATTTCAAAACATATGAAGAGTTTATTTGCACTCTAAAGTATACAAAAATTGATTTTGTCATAAGTATTGTTGCCCACTATCACCAAATCAGCAAGTAGGAAGCAAAATAAAAGGTCTGTTAGCATATGTTAGAGAAAAAGCCAGAAAACAGTTTATTTTATTCAACTGTTAGTTCTGAGGTAAGAGTGGATGTCAAAACCTAAAAAAATATATTTCCATTTTTAAGTGTTCATTACCTTTAACTGAACACGACTGTTCATTTTAAAAGCATTTATCTGTTCACCCATACTGCGATTTAAATGGAAATATTTTTACAGGTCAGGTAATCTGCTTTTTTGACTGTAAAGAAAAGAACAGTAATTTCTTGAAGCTTTCTACATCCTTCCATAAATTCCTTAAAACACAAGGAAAACATCATTTGTCCAGGTCCAGCACAGAAGTCCCACTTATGTTTTCTAAAGTCACTAGAACATTAGATAGGTAAGCAGCACCCTAAACTGCATTTCTTTGTTCTAACTGTGGTATGTTCTATCAACTAATAATGCACATCCCCATTCTTTAGTGCTCTGCAGTAGGGTCACATTGGAAAGACCTCTTCATTACTCATGCACTGCTTGTCAGCACACAGACTGGAGTAAGATTACTAATACATCTGTCTAATTTTACTGAGAATATTGATGTTAAATCAGTCTCATTCACTGTCTGCACAACCAGAAGTCTGTCCAATTAGAAAAAAAAAAAAAAATCTTGTTCTTCTTATCAAACATCCTAGGTGGAAATGAGGAGAAGATGTGTGTAGCCTATTGTGCTGTATTTGTAATCTGCAATAGTTATCCAATACCTTTATTTCAGAGATTACCACATGTAATGTTGAAGACTAAAATTCCACAAAGGAACATGCGCTGGTTTTGTATAGGAAAAAACATAAGGGAAAAAAAGGAGAAAAAAACCAGCATATCCTCGTAGATTTTCTGATACCACTCACAATACATGAATAACATAAATCCTCTTCCCAACTTATATTTTAGCTTGCATTAAAAAGTTTGGGGTTTTTTTAATAGCTCTTACAAAATAAATTTTTGTTAAAAATTTATTAGGTCAATATTTAGAACTGAATATGAACCATTTTGGTGATTCTAGTTGCTTTCTGCTGCTTCAAAATAAGCCAACAAAAGGTCCCCAGTATTCAAGTAATTTTCTCACCTATCATGGGTGTCTTCCTAATTAAGCAGTGTGATAAAATACAGAGAGGGAAAAAATATAGGGAAAATAAAATCTAAATTATCTAGTTACACCGATTTGTCATAAGGATTACTTTTTGTTTTCTATTAAGTGGTGTAAAGAGTTGAGAGTAAAGCAAGCAAATGAATTTCTACTCTTTCTCAAGGGAAACAGAGTTCTAATAACTCTCGTAGAGAACAGCTACCTGTAACATTACAGAATTAAGACTTCTACATCTCAGTTCTGTCCCTGCTCACTGTGCTTCACTGCCTTTCTTCACTGGCATGACATAAAAAATTGTGCCCACTTATTAAATAATTTGCAATTTTTGATCATTCATACAGGCATTGTAATATCCTTTAAAATTGTAATGCGCTTACTTATCATAAAAGTGTGGTTTCAAAAATGAAGTCTTCAAACACTTTCCATGTTTAAAAATTTTAGTGCAGTGGTTTCAGGAAAAGAAGTCACAGATATTACAGACAATTTTACTGTCATTTTGATCTTTTTAATCAAATACCACCTCTTCAAAGGACTTTGACAAACCCAGTGTCCTCAAGAGCTAGTTGTTCCACTTGGATTTTGACTGACTGAGCAGTCACAAGAATCTTAAGGGGACAGGGAGTACTGTAGCAAATTCATAGCTGCATATAGGGACTAATTTTTGAAAGCTAATGGTTAATTTTGGGATACTTCATGCAATGTACCAATGGCATACATGTTCTTTTATTATTTGCAAGACTAGAGTACAGCGGTGAGTACTAAAATACAAATGATTGTCATCGGAGGCTTCTAAAATAAGTGTGAGTTTACCAAAGGTGCACAAGAAAAACTGTCTGCATAACTTATTTTTTCAATTTTTTTGAAATTTTGTAATTGAAATCAACATCTTATCTGGATGGGGATCTATTTTTTTCTTGCCAGTAAAACAGGAACATATCTGAAAGTAAAAAAGTAATTCTGTAATTTCATTGTTCTACACTGAATTCAAAGTAGTTTTCAAAACTAAAATGTCAAATACTAAACCTAGAAATTGGTATTTAAGTCTATGAAATGTAAAGGAGATGAGAGAGACAGGGAAAGAACATGCTGTCAGACAATCTAAATGAACTAATGAAATATATCAATAGCAACATTGATATATAGCAAGATCTGCATGTTTGGCTAAACAATATTTTGGAGGAAACATTTTGTCTGGTTTAATCAAAGCTTGATGCAGCTTTTTGCATAAACTCCAGAAAAGCAACTGCGAGTAGTTGAAGATCTGACTCCTTCCCATTCATTTCATAACTTAAAACAGGAAAGATGCTGTAGGTGATGGATATGATGTGTCTCCAGCTCCCTTCCCACATCAACATGTTGAGAATTTCAGGAGGATACACAAATTCAGAAAGGGATTAGGCAAATTCCTGAAGGACAGATAAACTGATTGAATAAGTCACTATGGCATGGATAAACACATTGTCTGCAGAAATCTCTAAATCCTGGTAGAAGTGGCACGGGTCACAGTGCAACTATTCTCATATTCTCATTCCAGTTCCCTGGAATAGCTTTTCTTAGTTTCCTATTTGTCTCATGGCCATAAATCCTTTTTACTCTCTTTTGTTATCGTGATAGAAAGAGACCACATTAACAACAAGTCTGCTCCACAAGTCTTCAACTCTGGTTGTGGAGAACACTTTTCAAAATAAAACCCAAAATACTGAAAGCAAAAATTTGATAAAAGAGTTAAGAACCAATGGTAATTCAGATAAATGTCAACAAACTAAATCTAATTAACTTTCATAAAAAAAAAAACCCAGTCTGGCAAAGAAGAATCTAACATCAAAGGCCAACAGTGCCATGTCTTGCTTTTTTGTTTTGTTGGGGCTTAAAAAACAAAAAATTAGCTACTGCTTGCATCCTGCAATGCAGGCAGAATTTTAGTATTACAGGTCTGTGAGTATAGTTCTGGCGGTAAATAATTTGAATTATGTTGCAAGGCACCAGACACTCCTAAGAATTTTGTGTCACTGAAAAGTAATAAAATAGAGAGGAAATTGGGCTGACACAGTTCCGGAACTACAGAAATGCAGCTGACAGCCCTCAGCTCTTATCAGTCTTTGACAGGTGCATTTAGGTATTCTTGGGTTATTGTTCTAGGACCTATTAACCTCTACTGAGCCCAGATTTTGCAACTTACAGTCAAGATCATGCAGGGATACTTGGGGCATGTAATTTAATAGAAACATCCAGAAAGTACATAGTTTCTCACATCCTCAATTTTTCTGCCACCCTCAAAAATCTCCTCACTGAATAAAGTAAAAGTTTTGCTTTATCTCCTAAGCAGAGAAAAGCAGACACTGCATACCAGGATGGCAACAGAACTGCTGTATAATATATTTATTTCTCTATTGGATTTTTACTTTGCAGGCTGCTTCTTTTTCTGGGCTTTCAGACAACCACAGGACATAACTGTGGACTTGGCAACATCTACACTAAAGGCAATTTTACTGCAAAAAGTAACAATAGATACCACCATGGATTTTTTTTTTTGACCTCTTATATTCCTGACCTCAAAAGGTCCAGTTTTCAGCTGCCAGCTGTGAAAGTATCTTTTCCTGCATCATCACTGTTATAAAAAAAGCTCAGAAGATGAAAAAAAAAATTTTGTGTATCTATGCACCACAGGACTTTGGATTACACTCTTGAGTTGTACCGTGGTATTGACCATTGCCTTCAATGGGACCATTACAGTAATGGATGGGAAAGTAACAAAGATGTAGCACTAACAGTCAGAGATGAGACACCAAGGCTTTTTCTCTCCAAACTTTGGAATATATAGGGTTTGGCCAAGATAAAAGATTTTGGCCAAGATCCAGTGCAGGGAAGTTTGTACAAGAATTGAAAAGAGCTTCTGGTATTCAGCCAAAGCCTCTAGTTTCTATTAATTCTGAGGCTGCCTTCCTTATTTCAATATTCAATGCACATTTTTCATTTCTTGCATGGTACCCCAGAGTACAACACAGTTGCTTTGGCCTCTATGGACAAAAGTACCTCACCTGAAAGAAACTGAGCAAAACTATATAGAATCATAAAATAACAGAATTTTTTATATCGGAGGAGACCTTTAAGATCACTAAGTTCAACTATTAACCAGCTGGTCTTGGAAAAAGAAAAGAATGTGCTAAACATCCAAACAAAAAGAAGAAAGCACCAGTACTTTTACGGCCATTGGATAAATCACTCTACGCTAGCAATTTAATGATGTCCCTAAATGTGCAGTAAATGTCTTTGGGTACTCTTACACCTTTTAGAAAGGTCTGTTTTACATAGAGACACAAGGTAAATAAATCAGTACACTAGTTCTGTGGAGTAAGACTCCCACCCCCACCTGGGAGGGGGAAACCCATAACACTATGTCCAGTTAGGTATCTAGCATGTCAGCAAGTCAGTGGAAATTGCCTTGGCATATGCAGAGTGCAAAACAAAAGGTTTGGGGAGGTGAGGATATGCAGGTAGTATTTGCCATTCTGGGAGGGTCACATGTCCCAGGGTGTCAATTCTTTTCACCAGTTCCTGGAACAGACAGAACATTGTCACTGCACCATCCTGCCATGTGGTATTACCACACCAGTCCTCTGATGCTAATAGACAATGCCAAACCATGGTCTTTCTTCATGACAGTGCTCTGTGAGTGCTCAGTGTTACCAACCCAAGCTGACAGTGAGAACAGGACCCCCCAGCTCTACAAAATTAGAACTGTACACAAAGATTTGCAGTGGGCACACTGTCCTACCTGTCCTACCCTGCTTGCTAGGGTGTCTCATGTCTGCACTTTATTACCTACCAAGGGTAATAGGACGTTAGCTGAGGAGAGCTGAGCCATTAATGAATTCTGTTACAATATAATGCTTCGTTAACAGAGCTCTCAAAGAAATCAACAACTTCAAAACTCCCATAATCAATCCAATTTCATCTGATATATGCTCTGTCAAATTGCATTTCAAAAGGCTTTTATAATACCGAAACTCAGTTATCTAATAACAGCATTAGCAATGTTAATTTTCTAATCAGAACGCAAAATCGTTAATTAACCATGCCTTCTTTAACTGAAAGAAGCTGCAGTTCCTAATCAGTAACCCTACGAATCCTTTGATGTTTATGCATAGAAAGGGTACATTCTCCTCCAAAAATACCTGTGAGGCTTCCATTAGTGCTGGTGTTTGCATTGGACACAAAATTGCTTCCCTGGTTCCGAGCCTCTCCCACCCTTCCATCTCCTGCCATTACCTACAGCCACAAGAGGCTGATGCTCAGTAGCACCAGCAGCACTCCTGGGTGGTCCTCATGTCCTAGAAACAACAGCCAGTTGTCCAAAGACATCTCAGGTCAGTCCCAGCAGCCCAAAGATGCTGGTTTACCATCATGTCTAGCCCATCCTGGCACAGTGGTACACTGAAGAGCCTATAATTGTAACAGGATTGGAAATAGGCCCAAAAGTAAGAATGGCAATATTGCCTCAGGTAAAGGATCCACCTATCTCCCCTAACATCCAGAAATCAGTAATTCCCCTGAATATTCTCCCAGCATGCAACTATTTGCATTTAAAACCCCTGCTTACAGCTTCTGAGGGGTTTGGACTCGTGGATCTCTGCACAGCTAATTTGAATTTGAATCCATGCAAACTGTTTGCATCCCCATTTTCTCCAGGAAAAGGTCCCATAGGACTACCACTTATCTTGCAAAACCACACCTGTTTGTTGTTTCATAATTTGTTTGTTTGTTTTGAATCTGCTGCTTAAAAACTTTGTTGAGGAAATGCAGAAAAAATATATGAAATAAATAACTTTAATTTACATCATCATTACTTAAACTACAAAAGTTCATTCCACTCTCTGGAAACAATTGTTTCCATACTTCAATTGTTATTAAAAAGTCAGCACAGACATAAATTTTCCTTTAAAACAGCCCAACAGTAAACAGAAGAATATTTTCAGGTTTTTTTTTTTTTTCCAGGCAAAGATTATTGTGTGAGAAGCTTACACTACATATTTAATATATTATTAAAATAATTTAAAAACAGAATATTAAAGTTAAAAACAGAATAGTTTAAAACAGAATAGTAAAACAATAGTTCAGCAACTTTCTCGACATTTACAATCAGGGAATCAATTTTCCTGGGAAACGCTGTGCTCCATGCTCCAGGAATATACCCTTCAAATTTGATGATAAACCAACAAGCAATTGTATATCCCACTAAAATTAAATGACAGCTTTAATGTTTCTAGGGAAAATAAAACATACTGCTAGGGCTATAATCTTGTTCATGACAACAGTATAAGATAAAAACAAGCAAGTATGCACAATTTTTAATTTATTTTCATAATAATAGACTGCCATGTAATAGCTTATTTGCTCTTTAAAAAAAATCCTATTTTTCAGACAAAGCATTTACAGAGAATGAAGACAACCATAAAACACACCCATCATGAAGGTTCTTACACCTATATCTAAAGTAAATGGCTCTCAGACTATGCTCCATCTGTCAAGAAGCTAGTGAAGAAATTTAGTCCCTTCCAAGCCCGCTGGCAACTGGTTCCTTAGCCTCAAGCAAATATTTCACTTTGTTTTCCCCATTTGTATAATATTTGTGCTTTGGCCTGAAGAACAATGAAGTGTCCTGAATGCCTTGTTTAGCTAGGCATTTTGAAGTAAGTGTGCTTAACTTTACACATACACATAATTGCAAAGACTTTGACTTAACAGGTTTCCTTGAAAAAGCACAAAAACCTTTTTTTCTGAGAAGAGCCTTGAAGAACATCTGTAACTTTTGTTTTAAAGTAGAATTGCTAAATGCATATTAGATGGCTCATAAAGTAACGATTATTTTCACTTGTAGCTTGGCTACAAGTAACTTGTAACTCATGCTGTGCAATGTCTTTCTGAAGTGTGAAAGTGTCCCCTTAAACTCTCAGATACAGGGAATAGGACCACGCCTGACATAATTATGCCATTGACTTCCTTCTCTTAAACTTTTTTGTGTATTTTCAGTCTTTAAATAGCAGATCACTGCTGATGAGAACATCTAGCTAAAGTGAAATTTCTGTGTTTGGCACATACATGAATAAACTGCTGGAGATAAGACCTCGAGTCATTTTGCCATGTATTTCCCTAGGAGATGCTATTGCACACACAGCACACATAGCTGAGCAATCTTTCTGAAATTTGCAGCTGTCCTGGAAATTATAAAAGAAGTTGGTTTTGGCTGATTTTACTTATTTTACAACCAAAAATAGAACCAGAAGTTAAAGTCAGTTCACCAAACTACTGACTCCGTAATTGGGTGAAACCATTTATGTGTTTCAGCAGAAACCCTACTGACCTTTTTTTTCCAGACAAAATAAACTGCCTTTGACATTTGGTGATTCAACTGGGAGAATAATTCAGCCCAGAGAACCACGTCTCCCATTAGCTTTCTGGCTGGTGTAACTGTGTGTTGTCAGCACACCACCCCTGGAAATAAGACACCAAATGCCTGACCAGTAGAAAATAGACTGGGTGGAACTGGAAGGAGCCTGAAAGACTGTCTCAGTCCAATCCCTGCCATGGGCACAGACAGCTTCCTCTAGACCAGGTTGCTGAAACCCCCATCCAACCTGGCCTTGAACACTGCCAGAGATAAGGCATCCACAGCTTCTCTGGGCAACCTCACCAGTGGCCCAGTGCCAGTGCCTCACCACCCTCACAGGAAAGAATTTCTTCCTAATATCTAATCTGAATCTTAGCATAGCTTCCAGGAGGACCTGCTCCATGACTTTGCCGGCCACCAGGGTGAGACCTGCTGGTCTCGAGCTCCCTGTGTCTTTTTTTCCTTTTTTTAAAAACTGAGGTTATGTTTCCCCTTTTCCAGGGGGAGCTTCAACTGCCTGCCATGACTTCTTAACCATGATTCTGAATATCATTTTATAAGAAGGTGTTTTCACAGTAGGCAATGGGTATTTGATATTTTTTGACTTTTAAAAATTACAAGTTTTCATTCAAAATCTATGAATTATGCTCCCAGCTAAACTGCATCATGTAGAGTAAAACAAGTCAGTGGTCCTAAAATTTTGTGCTCCCCTAGACTCTCACAACACCCACGTGTGGGGACTAGTAGAGGCCATGGATCCTCCTAGCCAAGTTCTGATCTAGACAGTCAAAGAACTACCCCATTTAGGAGCAAGGTAACATAATATCTGACACTAAGTCTCCACACAGATAGTACATTGTATGAAATGTCATCTCCATCCTAGGCGTCCCAAGACACCTCCACAAGTAAAAAAGGGTATCATGAACAAACAAAGAATTTCCACTTTCTATCTTTCATTATATCTTTCATTTTAAGTGGTATTTCAAGCCATGGACATATATACTACAGAGGTGCCACTTATTCACCTCTAGGTTAGAAGCATTCCTAGTTATAATAATTACCTCTAATGATCTAAAATTATGTGCTCATCATTTTTTTATAGCTGATTACTTCTCCAAAGCCAGCCTGATGGTTAGGCAATCGTGTGCTTTGCTATCTAGACTCAAACTGCAGTTGAGTATGTGATATACTGAATATATATTACACGTGTCACATGCTACTTTTAATTTAGCCTGAAAAAAACTTTTGAAGCTGGTGATTGTATATTAACAAGAGAAAGACTGTGAAAAGTTCATTACCTAAACATGGTTTTATGTCAGTAAATCACTGACATATCATCTATCATACCACCCAAATTGATAAGCAATTCCTGTAATATTTATCATTAAGTCAGTTAGATTTATATATTCAAGAACAAATGCAATGGACATCATTAAGAATTATTTTATTTAATATATCTGAAGTTTCAATGGTTGCTATTAAGTAACTAGAGAAATATTTGCCACAGAGCATATATAACATCATGCCTGATCCTGTAGCTTTTGCATTCAACAGCTCACACTGTACTTAAAGCTCAGTTTCAGAATTCTGAACATTTGTGATGAATGTACATTTGTCCTATTTCCAGCCCCCCTTCCTGGAATGACTTGGAGAGTTCAAGAAAAATAGCTGCAGCAAGACAAAATGGAAGAAAGAAAAATTCTACAGACTCTACTCCAGCATCTATTACCTATGCACCATCTTCTATTTATCTTTCTTGCACTGCATAGCCAGCCCAGTCGATTTGTCTATCTCCTATTAATGAATTATGAATACGCCTGATAATTAAAATTCAGTATTTACAATCCTGGCTGTGCAGTGGCACAATGTGTGATTCAAAGCTGTCGCTCTGTGTTAAAAGCAAGGTATGCAGATCTCCAGGTCTCTGGCAGCATTTCATTTTCTTGCTAAAAACACTTAGCAGGCACGCTCTTATGACATAGCCACAGTGTATTAACCCTGAAGAGCAAGAAGAAAACCCACATAATTTCAAGGCATACAAACAAGCACCAGTTATTTTGCTTATTAAAAGTCTGAAAGTTGCCCTCTGAAATCACCTATTTTGGGAGTCACTTCTGTTCATCTTAGTAGTTGCAACTGAGCTTTTAATAGCAGAACTGTCCCTGCAGTAAGCCTGAAGCTAATAAACAGCATTTTTAGGTTCTTATATCTACGGAAGAAATGGTAATATGGCTCTTACCATCTCCTGTGGGGATGTAGGTGGCAGCTCCATGCCTGGAGCCCAGCAGCTGGCAGGGAGCCACAGCGGTGGGCACTGCTCCACACAGCTGGAGCGCAGGACAGGTTTGTTCCATCACTCTCACAGAGCTGCAGCCCCCCCGACTTCTGCACAATTTTACCAGCTAAACCTCAGCCCCAGCCGACAACCATCCCTGCCTGTCCCCCGAGCGCATGCACACCCCTTTCCAAGCCGGGATGGGACAGCGGCTGCAGAGCCAGGGGCACCCGCAGGGAGGGGGTGCCACAGCCCTGCGGGGCAGCACTGACACTGCTCCAGTGGCCGCAGCTCCTCCGCAGGGCGCTAATGACCCGTGAAACAGCATTAATCCAACATAACACCTGCCCTGGCGTGCCTCACTGAAATGGAAAGGACCAGCTCTGCCCACATTCACCCACTTTGGAATCTTTTTTTTTTCCCCTTTTTTTTTTTTTTAAGATTTATGCAGGTGATTCGTGGTTCTTAGTTTTGAATTTGAGATAAAAGAAAAGAACCTCCCAAAAACCAATAAAAAAAAAAAATCAGAGCAAAACGCAAGCATATCTGAAAGACCACACCTGAATGCTCACATCTTTCGCTCATGCTTGATCACATCACTAACCTTCTTCTTACAATGACATGCATGTTTGAAGGACATGTTCTGCCCCCTCTGCAGAAGGACTTTCCTTCAGGTCACAGCTGATCTTTTTGAGTAAAGAATGCAGAAAACACAGATGGCCGGTACAACAAAATCATTATATATATTATATATATATATATATAATCCCTGATAGTTAGCAGGTTCCTTTCATAAAGCTTGGTGGATGTGATGGCCCAAGCGAGAAGGGAGAAGGGCGGACAACACCACATCAGGCAGTTCACTGGGACTTGACTCCACTCATCTCCTGCTGCCTGTTCTTGTTTTTCCAGGGTGCCCTTGTTACTGCCTAGACCCGAGAGATCTGCTGTAGCCTCCTGAGATCCAGAGTGTGCTCTGGGCAACACCACAAATAATGACAGAGGAGCAAGAGGGGCAGAACAAGCTGCTGGAAATCACGATCATCCTGTGAGCAGCATGTGGAATGGGACACAGGTGACTCACTAAATGCTTCTACAATGCATGTGCACATTCCTGAATATTAGAAAATAATTAAGTTGAAATAGATAAGAACAGCACCTAAAACTCAGTTAAATATACTAGTTGCTGGGACAAATTTCACTTCAGTTTTACATCTCTGCAAATTCTGAAAACTGCTGTAAGTCTCTGCAATGTCTCTGGCGTCCCCATCTTGTGAGGGACAGCAGAGCACTGAGCCAAAGCTTTGCCCCAGGAATTTCTAGCTGCTCACTTTTTTGTTCTCACACTGGGTGCTCTAAATAAGCAATTGGATGAATATTACCACAGAGTTATTATTTCTGTCATAAAATTTCAAAACTACCTATATGAATAACTGTAAGCCAAAGTCCTTCAGGGACTGGCATAAATCCAAAAGCTGTCTGAGTGCTAGATTTAGTATTTCGATCATTGAAGTGGATGAAAGTAGTACAAAAATATGTGCACAGAAGGACAGCTCTCTGTCAGCTATACACACTTACTCAGACTTCTGGGCAACAGTTTCAACCAGAAATTAACAACTTGCTCTAAGTAAAATAACTCCCATCCAGGCTTCCAACAGAGTATTGGAATTTGCCCTGCCAGGATGTGCAATGCTTGAAGTACCTTAAAAGTCTCTTCCTGAAAAGCATCTCCTGAAGATTTACAGTTCTCCACATAAAGCCAAAATACAGCATTTTAAAGGTATTTAAATGTTTTATAGAGCTTTCTCTACATACAGATGGAAGAAACCAAGTAAGATGTTTTTACATGTATTTGCAGCTCAACCTAAGACACCATCCCAAAATGCTGTAATATAGCCTAAGTGACTAGTTCCTATTATCCCAAACCTCCTCTCTTTGGCACAAACACTGTCAACCAAGTATATAATTTGAAATACAAGTAACAATCCTAAGAAAACAGTCCAAGCTCCAAAAATTAATCTGGGTAGAGGCTGTACTGTATGAAATGTAGATGCAAGAGTAAAAGGCACAAATAAGGACAGGGTTTCCAGCCATCTTCTGCTCTCCTCATGTCCTTCACTCAGCCAAATGGAGATACAATTAGCTGGGTAAACACAGGCGTGGAGGAAATGAGATACTCCAGCAAACATCTGCTGCAATCCTTTGGGACCACTGTAGGGTGTTACAAATTCCAGGGGATTACAGCCAAACAGGCATCAGGGACCAAAACATCTGTTTGGTGAGGATGAAGAGAAGAGAGTGAGAAGTATTTCAGTATAACTTCTGTCGTTGCCTTCTCATAAAATGATGATGACCAGTGGTAAAAGCATTTCATCCAGTGCAGCACCAGGAATGGCCACATCCAAGCTGCCCTCAATAGAGGTCTACTATGGGTAACAACTGGCTATGGAGGGAGTAGAATTGTGGTATATACTAGATTTTAAGAAGTCTGAGGCATTATTTTCTCTCTTGAGGTCAAGCATCAGGATAGACACATTAATGGAAGTGACAAACAATTCTTTCAGTCACCCATGCTACAGATGCATGAAGGTAGTGTGCTTTGTTCCTGTCTTCTGACAGGTTTTGAATGTTTCCATCCCTGTATGCTGAAAGAGGTGAGAAAAAGGGGCAGGTTCCCACTAAAATCTAGAATTGTTCTTTATTCTCAGTGCACAAAGTCTGTATCAACAAAGAAAAAAACCAAAACCCTAGGATTTTTAATGACTTTTCTATTTTTGTCTCAGTGAAAAAAAACTATAGCACCACTTTATTATGGTCACATACTGTAAGGAACTTACCATCATCACAGCACTGACAATAGGTACAAAGTTTTGAAAGCTTGACATTGAACCTTTTAATTTTAGTTAAATGTGAAACACTTTTATTGAGGCCAAGAAAAGACCCTGAGGGATTTTATTTCAGTAGATAGAAACTGCTAAGTTACTGTGCCAATAATCCAACAGTTTGGAGACGATACTTTCCCAGACAGGAAGGCAGTACATTATTGTAATGCACATCTTTTAAGAAATCAACAGGCTTAAAGCTATACAGGTGTGTTACATTTTTGGTGGCACACACTTCACTCTCTTAACTAGTACTTCTAAGACCTACATGATGCGCAGTCAAGAAAGGAAAATATCTTATGTAAGCACGCTCCCTCTGAACTGGAGAGATTATACTTTAATGTTCTCCTGTCTTTTATGGGCATAAGAGGAAAAAAAGCCTTCTTCTTTCACAGGCACAAGAGGAAAAAAATCTTCTTCATGGTGCCGATTCCTCTCATTCACATTCTCTTTCATGACTTCATTTGTGCAGTCAATTGCTCACAGACATGAATAGGAAAGTGGCAGTACAGCCCTGCTTTACCATATAAAATAGAAGGTAACAGGAAGGTGAGGCCGTGGAGAGCATTTTCTCAAGTTGATGCTCCTGACAGGGGATATCCACACCTTTTCAAATAGGTGACATTATGCTGGATCTCATTTTAATCTCACAGACACTATAAAGGGCAAGGAACTGCAAAAAATATTATTATCCTATTATTATAATTGCTCAAAGGATTTTCTGCTAGTCTCCCATTAAGCATAGTATATGAAAGGCTGACAAAGAAAACGTGATTAAGTTGAGAAGCTCTGGTGCCTGACAGCTGTTCTGAAGAACAAGAGATTCCCATCATAAACAGTAAATGAAAGAATGATGGACTTTCTGGTCCTTTCATCAGGAAATTAAAAAACAGTAGTCCTTCAACATCTGTTAGAGACCCAGAAAAGAATGAAGGGAAGCAACCCAATTCATCTGCATGAACTGTTTTTTGTGGTACAGCACCACCACTCCCTCAAGGTGTTGACCATGTTGAAGTCCAAGTCTGACTTGGGGGAGTAAGACAGACATGGAAACAGACAGAGTTTTTCTGAGGTCATATAAGGACACATTTTCTTTTTTGTTTGTGACCAAGAAGCAAATGTTTTATGCTCTTCCCCTTTCCTTCCTTTCCCTGCAGTAGTTAAGCTGGCAGTTATCTGCAATCAATACATTACAGGAGCTAATAAGCTGCTGTGGCTTCTGGTGCTGAACCCAGAAGCCACAACAGCCTGTCCCTAGCTGTGGGGTAGGACTGGGACATTACGACTTTGCTTCTGGGATGCCAGGATCCTCTTCAGTGGTGCAGAGCATGGGAAGCACCATGTCAACTGCTTCCATTGATGGTGCTTCTTGAACACTGCTCCCATTTTTTCATGTAAAGCTGGGGCATGTAACAATAAAAAACAGAAGAGAAGGGAGAAGAAGACATCTGATGGAAAAGAACAGAATTTGCTGTGTCTTTTGGAACAGTATTTTTTTAGTCTTGTGCTATTCCGTAACTCCTCCTGTGCTTCACTGGATGTCTGGTCTAGGTGTTACTTACCCCTCTGTACTAAGTCAGCTTGGCATAATCACGTGTTCACCTTAAAGCTTTTTAAAGTCACGTCAACTCACACCAGCTATAATGCCTAGTTCACAAGAGCCAGCCACACCTTCCAGCTGTTTCCAGAAGCAGAAAATTCCCCATGCAGCAAGAAGGGCTCCATGTCAGTCCGTTCTCTGCTCTCTAAATTGTCTTTCCCCAAGACCAAATATTGGTGTTTCCTTAATACATAGCTCCTGATATATTTTGAAGCCCTTCTCCCCACCCAGCTGGGGGTCAATGGAGGGCAAAGAGCAACTTCAGGGACAAGATCTCAAACTCTAAATTAAAGTCTTTACTCCGGGTAATCTGTCATTTCTGAGTCTGCAACGGTGCCTGAAGAACCAGGGCAGACCCACCTGCACACCAAATCATCTCATGCAGCACCTGCTGAAACCTTGTCAATTATCTGCTGCACACATGCATTTGGATGAACTGTGCCTGTTCTTTTTCTGAGTTATCTGAAAAGACCTTTACATTTTCCAGCTGATTTCAATAATAACTGAATAATAAATTTAAGTAAAGCATTTAATGGATGGAGTAAACAGAACATTGTAAATACAGCTATTACAATAATAATAATAATAATTAATTGTTATGGTCTTCTGTTACTATTTGTCCCTGTTTTAGTGACTTAATTGCATCAGGAAAGAAAGGGTTTGTCCTTTTTTATTCTTTCCATATACATTTGCTATTCTATACAGTGCAACAGATCATCAAAGACAGCTATGGGAGCACTTCTTGTATTGCTTTATTCAGTCTTTTGCTTTCTGCAAATATTCTTGTGCCTTACATCTCACTCATCATCATGTTCAGGCTGCAATCTCGTCCAACACACAAAGCTTTCCCTAGAAGAAACTAGGGATTTCCAAAGCTAAATTCATAACTCTTGATATCTTAAGCTAACAGCCCAAAGCCTCCAGGTGAAAGCAGTAATAGATTCACATCCTCTGTGGCTCATAGAAAGTGAAATATGTGTAACATATATGACCATTAAGTTGTATTTGTAGGTAGATGAATCTGCGAATACAAATAATGGGAATTAGCATACATTTGTTAGTAAAAATGTACTTAATGGTCTTGGAACACATTTACCAAGCTTGTATTACTGTTGCTTCAAGCCACAGTTCCTGCTGGGGTTAGGAGATGGTTTTTTTCTTATGAGAGGGAAAAAGCCCTACCATTTATGTCCACCCTAAGCATTTTTCAAGGGAACTTGAAAAAGACCCTAGTAAGTCTTTTCATGTCTTGCCATACCTAAGCCATGCTACTAAGGGTGCCCCAAGCCACCTTTCTGTGCTGGCAAGACACAGTTCCAACCATCCAGAACAAATCTCAGGGGCTCTGGGAGCTGCACAACTCTGACAACTGGATGAAAATCATGCTGATTATGGTATCCCCCTAAAGTAAAAACCAACAATAGGCCCAGTAGACTTTTTTTCCTTGCCTACTCTTTATGGCTCTTACATTCAACACAGATAAAGACACTGGGTGACATATCCCAATGAAGTGTTGATGACATGACAATTTACCTGAGATTTTTTTCTGTCTTCAAGACTGGATTTATTCAGGCAAAAAAAAATTACAGGTTGGATAAAGTTATTGAGGCTGGCTGACAAACGTCTTGATGGTCCCAATGAGTAACCAAGATTCTCCCACCTAGCCTTAATCTGTGGACATTATTGTATACTATCCACACTCCCACTCATTTGGTGACCTTTTTCTTTGTTGAAGCAATGATGCTCGTAGCCATCAGTCAATATTTCCTCCCCCAGAATGCTTTCACATCCTTCCTACATCATCTGTAAGGACTTCTAACTTAGATCACTTGCATTCAGCACCACACCTGACATTCCAGACACACACTTGCATGGGCTGTATGTAATACTGCAGCAAATGCCAATGAAGGTCCTCCCAATCTCCTAAACACCTCCTATGCTCTTTTTCTTGGATCTTTGTTTGTGCCTTCAGACAGCAACTCTAATTAATCTCTAATTCATTAATCTATATTATATCATATAGTATTACTCTGCTGCTTTTACCGCCTGGGAGAAGCTGACCAAAGATACTGATTTTTAAACAAAGGACCTGAGAAAGAAAAACCCCTGACCAGCTCTCAATTGGAGGCCACACAAACAGCTATATACAGAGACAGTGCTAACAGGGTATGCAAACAGCCTCAAAAACCAGCTTTTTACTTGGCTCATGCTTTCTACTTGGAGGGGAAGTGAGAAAAACTCCTGAGTCAGCCAAGAGCCCATGACTATTGATTTTTAAAGGAAATTATCCTTCCAGCTGCAGTATTTTTTGAAAAGTCCACTCTTAAACACTCTTCTCAGTTTAAACGAATGGAGATTACCAAGGCTGAAGGCCTTTATTAGCAAACCTCTCCAGGACAGATCCATACAGAAAACCTGGAGGAAACCACTGAAAGAAGATCCTACACTGCTGAGACTGAGGATCTGTAAAAGTTTCTTCCCTTTTCCCTCCATCAGCTTAGGTGAGAAAACAGAGAGCTCAGTTTACTGATAGGCACGTGCTATTTAAAAATTATTATAGCTTTCTCTCCTGAATTTTACATGAATGTATTTGTATTTGATAAAATCTTTCTCCCTTAAACTCAATGTTTTCCATACCTTAACACAGCATCATTCAAATCCATATCTCACATTAACTAGTAGCATGACACACCTCTACTGAACATCAGGAATATTAAAGTAGCAGGAAGCTTTTGGGGACAAATAATACACTACAATTTTTACTTTCTTTTCTACAAGAATTTCCTCTCTTTCTGCTTTTTTTACCTTGAATATCTATTACATGAATCGTTTTTCCCTCTGGGAAAACAGATCAGACCATGACACGGTGACATCAGTGAAATCTCTAACAAAAGGAAATCATGGAATGTTTTGGGTTGGAAGGGGACCTTGACGATAATCAAAAATGAAGCATAACTCATATCTGAGAAAGAAATTAACAAAACCAGATTATTTTTATAATAATTCCTAACTATTCTGCATATAATTTCTAATACTAAGGTATGCATCATCTTTTACACCACAATGTGAAGAGGTAAATTCCATATCCTTGAAAACTGTGGCAAGCAAAGCATAAAGGTCTCAATTCATTTCAGCAATTAACTCTCTACCTGTGAACTTTTCTAAAATTTGATGGATATTCAGTAGGCATATCTGAACTTTACATCAAGAACATGGGCAAATAAAAAATGAAGTTGCAATTTTATGGGTTTAAAAGTTCACTATGAAAATACACCAGAAGCAACTGGAAGAGTGTGCATGCAGAAATGGCACAGGATCTACCCCAAAGAAGGTCTGAAAGCAAGAAACAGAGAGCTGTTATGATATTATCTCTTCAAAATGTGTTTGAAGCCTTTCCCCACAAATAGTCTAATAAATAATCTAGTGAAAAGTGTAAGTATTTTTTCTTTCTCTTGGGCTGTATTTGTATTTACAGGAAAAAACAACTGCCTGTTGGCCATGAATATAGTGAAAGGTACTGCTCAAGCCTGCATGCTTCAGGAGCAACTGCTGCATATAAATACAATATTGAAATAGCCTGTGGAACACAAGAAAACAGTAGCCCAACTGACTTTCTTTGTAAACAGGCAATTATGTACCAGGGGTCCAATTGCTAAACATTTTGCTTTTTAAAAATAATAGGAGCTAAGCAATTTAATAAGTTTAAAAATTTGAGCTATTAGATGAAAAATGAGAACATATTCCCCTTGCAAATAAAGTGGATTCCTACTGCTCTTTCTTTTTAAGAGGTTCTAAACTGCAATCACTGCTCAAGTAGAGCCCCTATTTATATCACGAACAGCTCTGTCTGGGGAAAAAAAAACTGCAGGACAAGGGCCAGTGTTTGCATTGAAATTTCTTCATGCTAGAACAGCTGGTCTATATCCAGCCATCAGAGTAGCTTTGTAGTAAGTATCCAGGTATTTCCACTTGAGTCCAACATAAAACTTAGCTATAGTCAGCTCTGGAGGAACTGGTGAAGAGGAAGGATGAGCTGGGTCTTTCCAATGCGTTGCCAGGACAAGGGTGACAGGTATGTGTCACTCTGGTTCCATCTTCTCACCATATGGAACCTGCAATTATTTGTACAAGTCAAGCAGACTTCATCTGGACTATGGGAAAAAGAGTAGGGAAGAAACACACTCCTCACAAGAAGTAGCAGCACTGACAGGAGACACTTGCCCCATGTGTTATTGCACAGAGGAGGACAGATTTTCCCAAGTGCTCAGCAGTAAGCAGCTCCCAACAGGAAGAAAGGTGCTGCTAAGGACTCTGGAAAATACTAGAATGTTGCTGAGTGCCAAAATGTAGGGTAGCCTTTCTATTTGAACTTGGGTGCCTGAAAGCAGACATCACCAATACAGAATTTTTGAGATTACGCAAGCTATAACTGGATTGACAAACAACTGAATCCACATCAACATTGATAAAAAACCAGTAGCATCTTTGTAAACCATAATAACAACCAAAATCTATGTAAGAACCTGAACTAGATGGAGGAAGATATTAAAACTTCTGAGAAAACTATTAAAAGTAAAGCAACGCCAAAATTTCAAAACAAGACACTGTGATCAGATACTTTTGAGTGAATTTATTTTCCAAAATTCAGAACAATTCTTGATTTACACAGGAATAAATGTACTCATTTGACTTTGTGTCCTGCCACATAACTTTGGTCTGCTCACCTCAGTTGCAGAAGCGGATTTGGTGATGTACTAGTCCAAAATCTTTGCCTCAAGCTAAGTGCCCTGAGGAATGGAAATCCAGAGAACAGGCCAATTTTTCCCTATAATTACACTGGTGCCATTACACTGGTGCAATTAGGGACATCTTCATTTTTGCACTAGTACAGATGTCATACCCTAAATCAGTAATATATTAAGGAATAGGAACTATGAGAAATGATTATTTGGTCCAACATGTTTAAATCCACAGAACTTCACCTGCTCACAATCTGAAATCACACAATTCATTGTAGGATCTAAAACCGTTAAGAAATCAAAGCAGACGTCTTCCCCTCTCAAGAACAAGCAAGTCTCAGAACAATCAAGACCTAAAAATGAAATGTATGAGTTATTTTGACTAGCATACAAACTTAGATCACAATGATAAAGCTGAAGTTAATCAATTTAATTTACTTGTTAAAGTGCTTTGTCCTACACAAGTACTGCACTGCTTTGCCTTCTGCAAAAGGAATGAAGGAACACAGTCTTTCTTATTAATCCTCTGAAATAAACGTTAAATTATTTCTATAGGCTACTATAAAGCTTTTGAGTTTAAAGTTTTAGTCTGTCCAGTAACATGCTAGGACAAATGCGGAGGAAAGGAATGTTCTGGATTTCTGGGGTAGAAATCTGACTGTATGTCAGCAAAGGCCCATCATTTATTTTCCCAACAATAACCCTGAAAATTAAAACCAGACTCTGATGGATTGGAGATATTGACAGCTGATCTTCTCTCTGTTGTACGGCTATTTACAAATATCACATTCAGAGCTATGAAACTCTTTGAATATGGATGGTCTTATCTCTAAAATATATACAGAATCCTTCTTATGGCAGATGATGCCCAAGTAGCCACACATTTTTTGATTCCATCAGCAAGTGCTAATAATAAAAAATGTTAAGAGAAATTGTTTTCAATAATTGGAGTCTAGCTTGAGATAAATTCTACTTATTAAAACAAAACACTCACTTCAAAAGGTTTTTTGTAATCGAACCTATCTTAGAAGGGTAAAATTTCTTCCAGTTCTATCTTTCTAGCCAACTGGTACACTATTTGCTTTTGCAGTTAAAGCCTGACTATATGATAACTTCCAACACACTTCAAACTGCATCCTTGGGAATACTGCACTGCTCTTGATAGCAAAACACCATTCAGCCATATGAAACCTCACTTTCTAAATAAAGAACACCATGGTTTTAAATGACACTGATTATTCAACTAAGGTTATGCTTCTATTGCTAAATTGAGTTGTAATTACAAAGCAGAATTAATAACCAAATTTAATGAAAATCTCATTATGATGCAACTGAGGAAATCAAAGTTGAAACTTCTGTAGGTAAAATGACAGATAGTTACAATATAAGGGCAATACTATGTGTGAGTTTATTTCCTCAGCTTTCCGGAGTTCTCAGCAGAAAGTTAACTCCAAAATGACACTGCCTCTCCCCTCAGGTGCATGCACAAGCCCAGAGACAAACACACAGAGAGGTGAGGGTAAAAAGGGAGGCTCCTATCTGACCTCAGGGCTGCCTCTGACCTCAGTAGATTTTCCCCAGAAACTTCATTCCCGCTAGTAAGGCAGAATCAGACCCTCCAATTTCAGGTCATCAAACCCACATAAATCTAGAAGACACAAGAGTCAAAGACACTAACTCTTGGAGAAAGAGGAAAGTTAGTCCAAGATACAAATTTTTCAATTCCAGTAGGCTTTTCTTCTCATCCATGTGGCACATAAACAAGATTATGCTTTGGGAGGTTTCCATCTACTGGGATTAAAATATGGTAAGAATGGAACTGTGCAAAAGAGGAAGGAAGTGTCTCATTTTCCTTAAATTACACTTATTAGGTATATATCCATCTTAGAATACACATGAAGTCAAAGAGACTCAAAGAGAAGAGCTTTAATTTTAGTATAAAACACTAATGAAAGACTGCAATCAATCTCTCTTCATACCCTTTACTCTAATTCTGTTCAAGAACTCCAAACTGCTACAGATTAAGGATTTTTCAAACTTCAACAGAAAAATTCTCAACCACAAGACAAGAGCTGAAAGGCAAATAGTTCTTTGTAAAATCAAAGCACTACCTCTCAGTACTCAAGCATCTTTAATGTTGACTGCATTGCTGAGCTATACTAATGTAATATATAGATCGTGCATGGAGGGAAGAAAATTATTTTGCATTCAGCTAAAGAATAAATATATACAATCCCCTCCAAAAATCAATGTATTGCTCCAACATCTGAAATGAAACTGAATGCAGGTAGATTTCTAATCACGAGCAGAATTTCCTGCTTAGAAGTGGCAAACCAATGTATGCCAATAGATAAATGTCTCAGCTCTGGTGTATTGTGTTCTGATGAGTAAGAATCTTGTACTATTCATGTTTTGGAATAATTTCAGCTCTGTCAGTGAGAGGGATTCTCTGAATAATGTATGTAGTGCAAAAGAAATGAACAGAGTTTAAATAAAACACGCAAATGTGAAGGGAAAAGAAAAAGGACTGAAATCTCCAGAGTGATATAGGTCAGATCAATTTTGATAACTCACAACAGATTCTATCTGCTAAGGCAACTTGTTTCATATGCATTCAAGATTTAAAATAAAAAAACAAATGTTCTGGGCCTGTTTAAAGAAAACAAAAATGCATAAAATAACATTGGAATATAGATATGACATTGAATATACAAAATTCCAGTTCCAAAATAACTCCTGGGTGAACATTTTGATGTATGTTTTTACCTAGTGAAAAGAAAAAAAAGCATTAAAGTTTTGCCAGCGTTGCAGTGAGTTACCTGGTAGTATGCCATCCATAATCCTTTGGAATAATCTGTCTACTGTCCCTGACACATGCAAAGGGTCAGGCCCTGAATCTTCACAAGTAACCTCTGCAGCAAATGGAAACAGAAATAGAGGAAACTGGCAATGTCTCAGAGCTTTATGCTTGAACTCACATGAATATTCATCTCGGTCCAGCAGCTCTCAGGCTTTTGTACTGTATATTTGGGGACATGTGCTCTGAGTAATTTCTACACAAACAGCAAGGTCCAAACCCACTGTTTCGCAGCAGTTCAACAGAGAGTTTTCATTTCATATTACCATGAAATCACTTAAGTCAGAAGTGATGGTGGGGGTTTCTTTAATTAGGTTAGAAAAACTCTCACATCTGTGCTTTAGAAGCCTCTGTCAAGCCAGCAAATTCAATCACATGGAAGCCAGTGTCCTCCAGCTATCAGACAATTGATTTTTGCAGGACTCTGCTCACATTTAGCTTAAGGAACACGAGATATGTTCATTCAGTTGTCAGTCGGTTTGCCTACAATTCATTAGGAGAATATCTGTTGTTTAAAAAATATTCTTACTGTAATAAAATGTTTTTAAAAAGAAGAAGTAGTCAGATTATTGTCACAGGATTGCAAAACATGAAATAATTGCAAACTTGGACTAATGCAAAAATACATATGGGTTTAAGTGGCAAGTAGAAACAAAAATAAGGCCTTTAGGGTTATTTCTATTTAATTCAGATGTAAAGATTTATATGAACATACACACACATAAGCACATAAATTTAATTTTCCCTTTCTTGTCTGCCTGCCCCCATACTACAAGGATTCATCATTTCTAAAGCCATTAAACACTTTGGAACTGAAACTGGGTTCAGCTTAAAGAGGAAAAAAAGGATCAGGTTATGAATCACGATTTCTATAAATGACAGCAAACATAATGGGAGAGGTGTTCCTCAGTTAAATATAAGGCAAAAATAGCATAAGGTGGTTGGAATGAGAGAAGAATCTGCTGCAAATAGTGTAAATGAGAAAAGGTTTGGGCAAACTCTTTTTGAATTTAAGGTGTTTAGTTTGACACAGAAAAGTGGTCCAATTTTAGACAATTTTAAATTTGTGCAGATCAGAATTAATTCATTCAAATGGAAAGACTAAGCAATCCTTAATCCAAAATGTAGCAATAGCCTGATATATTGTCAGAACTAGATGCATAGGCAGAATCTAGAATAATTGACTTCACCTAAAATTACTGATTTTAGTATACAAAAATTTTAGTCCCATCCTCTTTTACTAAAAATTTAAGTTTAAAAAGGTATTGGGTCATTGGTCTCCATGGAATAAATATCATCAGTGCTTGCAAAAGTTGACATGAACTGTAATATTTTCTCAGTGAACTCCACCTGCACAGACCTGATTCCTTCCAGTTTCAAAGCATCTTTTGAAATGTTTTTACCTTATGGAATTTGATACTGATTTCCACACTAAACACAACTAATACATTGCTTAATACAGAATTCACGCTTTATGGGACATCAGTTTTTCCTGCATAAAATGAATGGAGCCATTTTGGCAGCTCAGAAGCTTTTCCTCTTAAACAAGGTGGCAAGGTCATCTGAAACCTGAAGTAGCAAAGACTTGTATAAATAAATTTAGCAATCATGCAATAAATTATTCATGAGAACTGCACAGCATATTGTATGTTTACATATTAAAAAGTGCCACAGAGATGGCAGTGAGAAAGTGAAGAGAAACACAGCACATATTTTAAAGGCACGATGAACACTAAGACGTTCTCCAGTATGTTTCTATTTTAAACTGGCTCAGCAATGTTGCTTAGAGCATCTACTTCCAGAGGCAATTCACTCTTGAATGAAGAGGAGGGATTCGAAAACTTAAGAGCTACAGAGGAAAACCTATAGAGTCCTGCAATATGAACATCAAAGTAGTAACGCTACTACAGTCTTCAGCTTTGCCCCACTGTACACCACTGTCTTACATAATAACATGGACTCCTTTTAAGAAGCCAGACACACAGGAAAATAAACAGAAATAATGCTTTGCCCCTCTCAGAGATTAGGCATATCTGTGTTTTAACCACTGGTAAAGATCCTGGGGTGACTGAAATGTAGCAAGTTTAGCTAATTATACGTCACCTTTTTAAAAATAAAAAAAAATAAAGAAAATAAATTTTACCTCATTTGTTAAGGGCATTTCTTGCTCTGTCCTCCTCTCATTGTCTATGTGCATCTGTGTGTATGTGGGTGTGTGTGTGTTTATAAAATATATAGTAGGATGAGAATATTTGTTCCAGTTGAGGTGGTCTGTGAAATCAAGTAGATCAGATACTAACTTGATTTGGCATCAATGTATGGATGCATAGAGACATATCCACAGGATGTATGCATTACGAAATGGTAAGAGACATTTACAACCTAGAATATAAGAGCAGAGCTGCCTCAAGTGACATCACCAGATCAACTGCAGCGTCAAGCAACTCAGATATATTATCCTGCACACCACTGCTTCCCTGTCTCCTTCCCAGCCATTAGAAAAGCATTTGGGAGCACAAACATTATCAGATATTTTCAAATACATGCAAGGCACAGCATGCACAGAAGCAAACAAAAGTGTGGGGTTTATGCACTTATTGAGACATTCATAATTTTTCTTTACAACAACAAAATTCATCTCCATAGAAACCAGGAAGCAAGAAACTACAGTAATACTGCAGTTTACTTTTTACTAAAGTAAATGTCACATCAGGTTAGTCAGCAGAAGGCAGGAGAGGGGATTTTGCTCCACTAAGGAGCTAACGAGGACTGCTGCCCCTTTTGCTCTTCTGCAAAGGCTATCTGTACCGAAGACAGACTTCCTGATGCATATATAATGCAAGGTAACAATGTGGTTTCCTGTTCTTTCCACAACAATTTATTCATAAGGTGGTCGGATCAGTGGCATGTTTACTTACAGGCATTTGTTACAGCAAAGCTGTTAGCTGTTTCAATGTTGTCTACATGAGGAACCAAATTAAAAGGTGCTTCGGATGCATTGGGGCTGGTGTTATGAAGAAAGATTGCTAATCGAAAAGCAGTGTATTCCTGATCTGTGTTCCTGATGAAGAGACCACCTACAAAAAAAAAGCAAAAAGCAAAAGCAGCTGGGTAAATCATTTGCAAGCTACTTACTGTCTTGTAAAACCGAGCAACTGTTTCTCCAAAAGCTGCACAGTAAGGCAAGTCCTAAGACTTTAATGGCTAAGGAACTAATCATATTCATAATCACAACCACTGCCTTTAAATCACCGTCCTCAATTGATTTTAACCTCCCTGATGCATTCATGCTTCTTTTCTGACTTCTCGGTTTTCAGCCTTTCATACATAAATACCCGGATTTGTCATATTACAGTGACCTTTTAAAGTGTTTAGCCTCCATCTCCCTGATACTAAACACACTGGTAAATCACTGAACACACCGGTAAATCAGCTGCTCAACAGCCTCTCACATTAAGTGGCGGGCTGATTAAGCGGAACGATGCTTTCTGGATTAAAAAAAGGGAATACCAACTCGGCGTAGGATAATCCGCACTGAAGAGGAAGATAATGAACTTTGCTCCTTTGCAGCCATGTGCAGGCAGGGAGCAGCTCAGCCTTATTAGCAGCATCTTTACAAGTCCACAAGAAATGATGCAGTGATGGAGCTGAGCTGGAAAGAATTCAGATAGCTGCGTCCCATCCCAAACACGTCCGAAAGGAGGGAAGCAGGAGGCGATGGGAAAGGGGTGAGGATCGGGCACAGGACTACAGGGAGGCACTTACAAAACCCGAAACTTTCCAACTACAGAGAGGAACGAAGGACGGTTTAGCCTTTTACCCCCCCATCCCTGCCGGCTACCGCAACCTCCGGTGCTCTCGCCATTCCTTCGAGAGTCAGGCAAAAGCAAGGGGAGTCGGAGGGAGCTGAAGCAGCCAAGGGGCATCAGCCCCGAGCCCCTTCCTGCCCTGCCGAATACCGCACACCCGGGGCTGGAAGGAGTCCTGCACAAGATAAGCATCCTCCTTCCCGCACGCGAACGCACACAAATATTTACACACATAGACACACGGAGGCACATACACAGAAACACGAGGATGATTCGTGCAGGCACGGGAATGGGATGGTGCTGGGGGAGAAATCTGCAAAAACTGCCTTCAGAGCCTCCTTTCCAACTCACTTCGCAAAGGATTGAACCCCTGGACACACGCACGCAGCCCAATGCAGCGCTTACCTATTTGTACGCTGCTAGGAAAAGCTCCCATTGCTAGTCCCCAAAAGCCAGAAAACAACAAGACAAGCTGTCTGCAAATTATCCTCATCTTCTCTTCTGCCTCTCTGTCTCGCCTTCTCCCGCTCGCTCGCTGGATGCTGCTCAAAGAGGCATCGAGGGCGAGGAGGATACACACAAAACCAGGAATA
>WBNO01005182.1:46113-91715 GCA_013400575.1 Peucedramus taeniatus | reverse complement strand
CATCACTGGGGCTGCTGCTATTAAGTACCTGTTATTATTAATGAAGGTGGCCGGGCGGCTGTGCGTGCGCGGAGCGGCCGCGGAGCGGGGGACGCGTCTGGGCAGGAGTGTCCCCCCTCCCCGCGGGGGCGCTCCGCTCCGCCGGGAGCAGCGGGACCCGTCCGCGCTGCCGGGCTTTGCGGCGGAGGATGGAGCGCAGGGACGAGAGCAGGGGAGCGCTCAGCGGTGTGGCACTCGTGCCAAAGGGAGGGGGAGCGAATGGAAAGGAAAACTTCCCTGCTCCTGTGCCGCCTCCTTTTCGCTGTCTTTTTAATTTTTTTTCTTTTTTTATTTTTTTTTCTTTCTTAATATCTTTAAGTCGGAAAAAAAATAATAGAGCTCTTTTAGTGTCTAGTCTTTTTTTGGTGCCTTTGAATTTTTCTCTTCAAGCCTTGGAAGTTTCCCAGAGGAGCTGCCAGAAGTCTGGGTCTATTGCAGTTAATAATTAAAAGATATATATAATAAATGATAGGTAATGAAATCATCCAACAATAGCTGTATGTCAGAGGAGGGAGCTTCTAGCTTCGCATGTGGCTTTACAAGATATTTCTGTCGGTCACAGGGAATGACTGGAGTTGCAATAGCATAATTTTAAAATGTTGATTGGCAATATGAAAGAATATTGATTTTTTTAAGGTGAACTTTGTGGCTCTGCTTTGAAACACACACATTTACTCCCAGATCAGAATTTTGCCTCCTTTCACTCAAGTTTACTTTCTTAGTTTTTTACTTCACCTTGTGTCCTCAAACTCTCCTGTTGCAGGGTGAAAGACAACTCCTCTATTTGCTGCAGAGGTTGACAGTGATTTGTGAAGAATGATTGTGGGCTCCTAGCATCTACCACATGGGAGAGTAAGCAGAGAACATTGAAAGCAGAGATGTATAGGCAGACAGACTTATCAGCATGGACGTGTCCAGCTGTGTGCATGACTCTGTGTATGCGTGTGTTTTGGAGACGGCAAAGTTCCTGTAAATGTATTACTTTTTGAAAGATTTCTTTGCAGATCAGTAGCAAACAGACTTAACCTGCATTTCAGAATACTCATTCCTTTATGTTTCAGTAAGTCTTCTACTTCTGTTTACTTTCCCTTCACGTTTTCCAGTCTTCTCTCTGAAACGGCAGGCTTGTTCTTCACATTATTTACCCATCTCTTTTTGTGACCTCTGCTTTTGCTCTTGTTTGATTTTCCTTTCTTCTTCTTTGCTTTGCCTCCTTTGTCTCCCTAAATTCTCCCCAAAATTTGGTTCCTCTTTTCCTCCATTCTTCATCATTTAACTTTTTGACTTTGTAAACCCAGATAAAAAGCAATGAAAATGAGATAATATTTGTCTGTCTGGCTGGTTCTTTGCCACTAGGAGCAAGTGAACTTGGAAAAATATTACGTTATTTGCTGGCACATTTTTATGTGAACTCATGCAAAATAAGTATTAAATATTAAGATTTTAGACCTATATCCATGATAGTGGATCAGCAAGTTACTGCCTGCTAACCGAGCTGAGGAATATGCTTTGGTCTTTTTCAAACACAGTGGTAGCATGTTAATATAAATTTAATTTGAGAGTGCACAAGGAACATACAGTGGTCTAACCTGATCTGACCAAGAGTCTCACCCAGCGGTTCCTACATCAAATCTGTAATTTCTCTTAGAGTTGGACAATGCATTTTAGAGAAACATCCAATCTTGATTTAAAGACTTCAAGAGACAGGAAATCCATCACTTCCCGGGGTAAGTTGTTCAAGTTGATATCTACTCTCATTTGTTAAAACCTGCATTTTTCTAGCTTTGGTTTCTAATGTTCAGTCAGAAGTGGACCCAGTATTCCTGTAATGGTATCATCAGTGCTATTCCTGGAAATAATTCCATCCTCCACTTGACCCTCCCTTGCTCAGACTGCTCAGGATCATTTTGGCAGCTGTGGAAAGCAGAGGAAAGAAAGGGGATGAGGCCACACTATAGCAATTTTGTTTAAAAGACACAAGGGGAAAAAATAAAGAATTGCAGTATCAAAGGGGGAAAACCCCATTTCAGTAAGTTTTGAGAAGTGAATGAGAGATGATCAAGTAATTGATCGCAGTGTTTATCTTACAGAAGAACTGGAACAGGAAAGCTAACAGGGATGTAATCAGGATTAAGGCTGGAGGGGAGGAAGGGTGAGATAAGATTTTAGGGTCTCTACTGCTCTGGTGAGTTAACTTTGTCTGATTGCCAGGTCCCTATGAAGCTGCTCTCCCATTCTCCAAAGGAAGGGGGTGAAAAATAAGGTGAAAAAGCTGATAGTAAAGACGAGGAGATCCAGTTACAATCACAGGCAAAACAGACACAAAATGGGTAATGGTAATTTAATTTATTGCCAGTAAGAATAGGATGGTAAGAAACAAAGACAAAACTATAAACACCCCACACCCACACCTCTTACCAGGCTCAACTTCATTCTTTCATGACTTTTCTCCCTCCTCCTCCTGAGCAGTACAGCGGTGCCACCAAACATCACTGATGGCCTCAAATTTGGACAGCAATGGGTCTGTTTTGGAGCTGGATGAAACTGGCTCCTTTTGGGAGCTTGTGGTGTCTTGTGACACAAGCCACCCCTGCAGCACACCCTCCCATCCCAGCCTTGCCACACAAACCAGTTTAGCTGTAGCCTGCCAAGCAAGAGAGGAGACCAGAAGGAAGAGCCTGTGTGTTTTCCTCGTGGCAGCTGAACTGAAGCCATTTCTGAGCTGAGGTCCCAGGATTCCCTTAGTTTCCCCACAGGCAGACTAGGAAGGTTGTGGTTGGTGATTGAGGGAACGAAGGACAGATCTTTGAGCTCCACAATGAAATATCAGAGAAATTAAGAAATTATTGAAAGAAGTTTTGTTGAATGCATCAGTTGTGTGGAAGGGACAGGCCAGAGGGGATCTGTCTAGGGAGCGCTGACTGTTGGTGGTGAAGGCTTGCTCTGCCTTAGGGCACAAACAGCTCACATTGGCCTTGGCTGGAGGCCACCACTAGAGAGAAGACTCACTCTGTAGAGAATCAGTTGAGGCTGACTGTCTGCTGCAGCACATGAGTGACTCCTGCTGCAGAAGATGCATGAATGTGTTTTTTTTTTCCCCTCTGGCAAGGTTTGGAAACCCTTGGCTATTTTCTTGATCAGATAGTCTTGTGCTTGAACAAAATGCCTGTATGAAAAGACCCTGCAGGAACTTGAATAATATGAGAAGATTTACTCCAAAGAAGAGATGAAGGCTGTATGTTAGCTAGGAGGAATAAAACTGCAGAGAAGATACCAGAGGCATTCATCTTATGAGAATCCCAGAGGAAAAGCAGGATATGGAGGAGACACATATCTAGCACTGTGAACAGAGTTCGTGTTGTATATATGGTAGATAAATATCCACATGCTGAAGAACTTTGATTTATATGTTCTTGCATCCAAAATGAAAATTCCAGCTACACCATCTATTAAAAAGGCACGTCATTATGTGTCTGGAGACGTGTAACTTTTTGAGGGAGGTCTTGAGTGAGAAAGAGGGAAATTAACGGCTGTGCCAATTGTCAAGGATAGGTTGTGACAATTAGGAGCACAGAGAGGAGGAGAATGACAATTTGACTATCAAAAGACACAAAATAAAGATCAACCATCACCCCTTCCTAGCAAGTTCCAGGTGCACAGAGGCAGTGACAGCTTTAAAACAGACAACACCACCATGCCCCTGGCCTGTTTGCCTGGGCTCCTAATGAGTCCTTTCAGAGTAGGCAAATGTTTGCACCACAGTGGCTCCCTATGGCATAACCATCTGGGTAGAGAGATCCATCCCAAGAGACTCCTTCTTTTAGATTAGTCTTGCTTCAAATACAATTTTCATTGCAACTCTCATTGTGTGGCCACTGAAAATGCTTCAGCAATAAATAAATGGTGGCAAAACCAGTTGAGTCAACACCCTGTAATTTCTTAGTCCTTTCTTGCCTTATGAAATGCTGTAGCTCACACATCTGTCAAACAGATCCCTTAGACTGTAAACTCTGGGACAAGGCTATGTCTTTTGTGAAGTGTTTAGTACTTCTAGGCAATAAAAGGTAAATAAAATACAAATCATCTATGTAGAATTTTTTGCACTCCACCTTTTGGCATGGTCTCATGTGACCTTTTGTGGTCATATCAGCAGTACTGAATAGATGAACAGCACACAAGAAAATACAGGTTTCTTTCAGTATCAGAACTCCTTTCCAGGAAGTCGCTCTATAGCAATTTCTTCCATTTTGTGAGATTTTTTCCTCCCATTTTCATTCTTACTATTTTTCATTCATCTAAATTCTGGGGTAGAGAGAACAGTCAATTATTTTTAATAATACTTCTCATTAAGAGTTTTATTTTGATACTGGAACAACTGTAGTATAATGCATCTGGCTTTGGATGTGTTCATCCACCAGTGCTATTCCTTTCTACTGTGATGCATGATAGTATCATTCTTTACAAACCTAATGACCTGAAGAAATTAAAGGGATACTATAAGGCACCATGACCGTGAAAGGAGAAGTTGTTGTGGAATGTGAAAAGCCCTGATTATAATTTAAATTGTGCTGATATCAGGGAGTTTTTTCAGTCTGAGAAAAATGTTTTCTCAGTCTGAGAAAAATGTCTGAGAAAAATAATTAAGAACTGCCTTATGAAGTTAGGCTCAATGTCCATTTTTAACAGTATCTTATGTGTAACATTAACTGATAGAGGTTTATTAGGAAAGAGTATGAAAGCTGAGCAGCTTTTCCTTTAAACTTTAAGGGACTTTGAAGAGGTTATTTCTTGCTGAGTCCTCTGACCTCCTGACAGTCAGGGCTTTGAGGCTTCTAAACAAAAGATTTTCTAGAGGTCCTTGTGTTGAAGAGTTGCCTGCGGTGTTGTTTCCTTGTATTTACTTCCATGTCCAGCAGCATCCTATGCAAATGCATTCTATACCCCCATACTAAGGAAGTAGTTTATTTAGTGAGATTTAAATCTTATTTTGTATTCACCTCTTTCTGGAAATTCCCAAAGGTAATAATAAAAAAGCTTACCTTGCCATATCATTCATAGCTTTACATACTGTTATAATGTCACCTTTCAGTCACCTCTTTCTGTCTTCTCATCTCTTAGAGTCTATACTATATATCAATCCTCCTTGCCACTATTCTCTCTGCTACCTCTTATGTCTTTCTGAAAAACAGGACACACGGAATAGAACACATTTTTTCAGGTGTAAAACTGGGTTCTGCTTAACTCATTTTTTTCCTAATAATTCCTAAAACATCATTTTCCTCTGAGCATGCAGACAATGTTTTCAGGAAACTATCCACAAAGACTTCCATATCTCTTTCCTGGATGGCAATAGCTAATTTAGAGTCTATCATTGTGTATGCATAGTTAAGATTGTTTTTCTTATGTACACTGCTTTGTATTTTTTTTTGATACAGAATTTCATTTTCTATTTTTTTAAATCAATTAGTATTGTGGAATTCTTCTGCAATACTTTCCAGACAGCTTCAGTCCCTGAGAATTTGGTAAAATAACAAAATCAGAATCTATTCCTTTAAATTTGATCTCATAGTCATTGCATTTATAATAGCTTAATAGTTTTTTTTTATCCATATTCATAACCTGGGCTGCATCATTGGATGTACCTGAGAAAATAAAAAAGTTTGAAGCAATGTTTCTTTCCTAAGTAGAGCTTATTGCAGTAGAAAATGCCAGGCAATTCTGAAGGATGGGGCAATTTCCTCATCAATTAGAGGTGTGCTTGTGGGGAAAATGCAGCAACTTAAAAGCATTCCACCTGAGCCCATCTCGTCTTGTTTATACAGGGAAAAAAGATCAACTTTTGCTAATGCTGGTTTCTGCCTATCACTTATAATAAGTCCTGAATCAAGAATGAATTATTGCTAGTCTTCTAAATACTGGGCAAGTTAGACCAACTGTCTTTAAACTTACATGAAATGGGGTTTAAAATAAGTGTATTTCATTCTCAGTTTCTATACTTATTCATTTGAGTACTTTTCTAAAGTAGCAAAGGAAGGCTTCCCCTTGGTATATCTGAGGAGTCTAGTTAGTAATCACCCACACCAAAAAGTCAGGTTTGAAAGGGAGAGTACAAGTTGAGAGAGGTCGTTCACCCACATGTTCCTCTGCCGTGGATAGGAAACATGCATATAGCTCTTGTGAACCATGCAGTACCTAAAAATTCCTTTTTTTATATGGGATCAGGACATTGGTTCTACATCTCCTAAGCAAAGAACAGTCAAAGCAACAAAGACAACTCCCCGCAGGTGAACGCTTTGTAGTGAAACTGAATTCAGTGTGGAATGAGATGGGAAGAAACCAGAAGAAAATCAGGAGAGAGAAGCTTGATTTAGGTAATGAGAGATATTTGGAATGTGAACTCTTATGAATAAAAATTTGTTTCTCCTAAATAAAAAAGACTCTTTCTTTGGGCTGTATTAACCCAACAAACCAAAACAAAACCAAAAACCAAATCCACAAAAACATATTAAAACATCACACTAATTCCACAACAAAAAAGATCTTCCCCCTAAACATTTTTCTACTTTGGGGTCTGTTTTTTTGCCAAAAGTTGATGGAAAGTATTTTTCATATTCTTACCAGTTCTCATTAAAATGTTTTCCCATAAGCTCTGTGACATAATCTACTCAGCAGAGTGAGGAAGATGTCAGAACTGTATAAAAAATAGCCTCTGTTCACTACCCATAGCATTTTGCTGTATTGACCTAATTGTCACTTCTTGTGAAAAAGCACCCCAAAGTTCACCTTTGTTTGAAGGCAATAGTTTTTAGCTCTTTTCTCTTGTTCACTTCCCGAGTGCTGTCACCCACAAGAAGGGGTGAGCTGGTTTCTGTGCAGCTTGTGCCACCACTATCAGAGAATCCCCTCATCAGATCCAGCTGCAGAAGTCTCAGTATTGATGATGCTGGATGAGCAAAAAGGATGATTCCGGATCCAGAGGGAGAAAGGGAATGGTGAAATTGCTGAGAAGCAGCCTCTGCCCTGTCTTTTTAACACACGAAGTGAAACAAATTTGATAAAAAATATTTCAAGCATGATAACCAGGAAACCTTCAATGCTGCTTCTGCAAAATCATACTTATAGAATGTAACTGCAGTTTGAGGCACTAAATTGCTCATAAAAATTAGTTTTAGTGAGGTTTATTGCCAATAAAAATGATACATTTCACCTACATCCTGTGATCTTGTCTTGCGTTTCCCAATCCCTAACAGATCTGTATCTGCATGCCTGACAGATAAATATCCTGCTTTTGTTCCAAATACTTTTGTACCAAAGCATTGCTTACTTACATGAAGCTATTTCTCGGTTTCAGAAAAAAAACATACAATCAAGTAATGCAATGCTTTTCTCAAATCACACACACACACACTCTATTTTTTGCTAAGTTTTCACATTAATTAATGCCCATAAAATATTGCTTGGATTTGAAAATGCATTTTCAGCCTACAGTTTTGGCCTTTCTGTATTCAAAATTGTATTATTCTCTCCATGGAAGGGTTAAAGTTTATCTCAAATAAATCTGTCTCTTTGGATCAACTCTAGCTGGCTTCCAGCCCCCATCCCTCACACTACAAAAGCCCCCATCCCTCACACTACAAAAGCTGCAGACTAGATAATTACTGTCATTCAGCTATAGCCATGTGCTGTGTTTGCAGAACTAGAATCTGTTTCCCTAGAAAATCAGTGTTTGATGCCTTAAATGCTGTAAGTATAGGTTCTTACTAGTACTCTTATAATCAAGACATGTCAGTTTTTATCCAATTATTTATTTTTCATAAATATGTAGTGAAGATGCAAGGTGGGTTTATCTGTTGCATTTTTAAGTAAAGTTTATGAAGCAATTTAGTGCTGTAATGGTCCCATCTAGCACTAATGTCCCTGAAAATAAATTAATTTATAAGCTGTTGGTTTATTTAATAGTTGATGCACAATGACTCATACTCTAAGGACTAGGGATTATTGGCAGAAAGTTTTTTCATTGAGCATCTTCTAAAACAGGTCAGATTTTGTCATAATCATTGATGTATACATACTTTAAAAAATTAGCCAAAATATGTTTTATGTTAACTTTCTCAGCCTTCTGCTGTGCTAAATAGCACTGTAATCTTCAAGTGAGTGCAAGGCAAGCAGGAGTGCCTTTAGGGGAAGAAAATGCTACTTTGCGAAAGGGTGAAATTATCTAACCTTATGTCACTTAGAGCACTCTTTTAAAAAACCCATAAGTGGTCCTTACTAAAGCACATCATGTGGTCATTGAATTAGAAATGCAGGGATGGAATAGATTCCAAAGGTTATATCACCCAGTCCTCTGGCTCTGGGGAAGGAAAAAATACACTACAGCTTCCTACAGAGATTTTTATCTCTGCTTTTTTTTTTAGAATTTCTGCTAAAAGACTCTCCAAGGGTGTCCTGTTCAAGCTTTCTCCTCTCATTTTTTTATTAATATATGACCTATATAGTCTTTTCTGCAAGTTATACTTGGGTCTTTTTGTCTTTCCTTCACATGGACAATTTGTAGCAATTGATCATTTTCTTTCCTATTAACAATCTGCCATACCATAAACAAATCTCATAAGTCTTTGTCTGCCTAGACTAAAAGAAACCCTTCTTTTTGCAGTCTTCCTTCACTATTAATACTTTCTGAACCCTCTTCTCTTTCCTGCTGCTTTCTTCTGTATTCTTTCCACAGTGACTATCTGTGTTTTGGAGTATGGCACTGAAAGCCACTGGCACTCCTTCAGTTGCATTCTCCCTATAAACAAGTAGAAGGAAATTATTCTGACCCATATCTTACCTTCAAAATGCTTGACGACAGGAGATTTTCCCTTTCCTTCTTTTGCAGTAATATTGCACTGTTGACTCACAGATCTTTTTTATCACTCTTAAGCTTCCAGGTCCTTCTTTCCTCACTTCTTTCAGTATTCATTTCTCCTTACTAGTTATTTTGCTCTGAAATTTATTTATTTAATATTAATTTCTTTTTCATTCTAGATTATGTATTTATTAGGACAGTCTGGATTCTCAGGTTGTTCTCCAGACTTCTGTCCCCCTCACATATCCTATTGCATCTACAATATTTTCTAACTTTTTAATCCATACTTTTAATGAAAGCACTGAACAGAGTTGGGCCTGAAATCTCTGACGGTTGCAGGCTGAAAGAAAATCCCTATTTGATACTGATAGTTATTCTTTGAGAAGAGCTTTCCAAGAAGTCACACATGAAGTCTCTATGTTTTTTCACCTAGATGACATTTCCCATATTTTCCTACAAGAACTTAATATGAAAAAAAATTAAGTTTCTTGCTGTACTTAAGATACTTCAAATTTATTCTTCTTCCCTGTGTCATGATTTAAACCCAATTGGCAACTCAGCACCACACAGCCACTTGGTCTCTCCTCCCACAGCATGATCGGGGAATCAGGATGGTAAAAAAGAAAAAACTCATGGGTTGAGATAAAGACAGTTTAATAAGCAAAGAAAAAGACACACACACACAAGAAAAAAAAATAATTCCTTCGCCACTTCCCATGGGCAGCTCAGTGTTCAGCCATCTTCAAGAAAGCAGGGATCCCTTATCACGTGGGATGGGACATGGGAACACAAACTCTATCACTCTGAACATCCTCCCTTCCTTCTTTTCCCCTCAGCTTTCTATGCTGAGCAAGATGCTGTGTGGTCTGAAATGTCCCTTAGGTCAGCTGGGGTCAGCTGTCCCAGCTGTGTCCCTTTCCAGCTCCTTGTGCACACTGAGCCTACCTGCTTGTAGGGTGAGGTGAGAGGCAGGAAAGGTCTTAACTCTGTGTAAGTGCTGCTCAGCAGTAACTAAAACATCCCTGTGTTACTGACACTGCTTCCGACGCAAATCCAGAACACAGCCCCAAACCAGCTACTGTGAAGGAAATGAAACCAGCCAAAATCAGCTCACCCAGCAATATAGTTATCCAGCCCCAGGAGATTAGCTTGGCTTGACACAGTTAATTTTTGGTAAATACACATTGTTTGATTTTATTATTCTTCAAGGTGTTTCCAAGTTTTCTGTACACATCTTTTCCATTTTAATGCACTCTATAGTTAGGTGAGGTGTCCCATTTTCTTTGGATTCCTCATTATCTCTTTTTTTAAAGATACATATTTTCTTATTTTCTGAGACTATCCCTCTCTAATATGACTTCTCACATGTAATCACTGATGCTTCAAATACAGTATTGTTTATTTCTTTATGCACTTGGATGTAAATTTAATCAAATAGTGGACACTTTAGAATAAAAAACTCATTAAAAAATAGCTATTCTCTTTTCACTACAGAAATTCAAATTTTGTCCTTCAAATAGTTTAGAAGGTTTAAAAGCAGCTTGAAAGAATCATCATCATTAAACTGTGCTTCAAACTATGCTAGTGGTGTTTGAAATATCAAAATCCTGTTTTACACAAGTAGCCAAGACACTTTTAACGCTTCTTTTTTTGCAGTTCTTTTGGAACATTTCCCTTTTCGTTCCTTGAAATGTTTTCTTATTGTGTTATCTTGTAAGGTGAGGAGCTAAAGCAGTAGTTCAATAAAGTAGTATTTCAGGAAGAATCTTGAGTGGTGGGAAAAAGCTTGTGTAATGCCTGAGGTGAACAGATTATTTCTTTTAGAGGTATTTTGAGCATATTCATGTTGTACATGCACCTGATGCACTTAGCACATGTGAACGTTGCAGAGAGATTTTACATTCAGATCAGGTAAACTTCCAGCCAAATACACTCATGAATACTGAAGTAATTACTGAGCTCTAAGGACACATTGCGAGGACATTATCATTTGTCAGCAGGATACCAGTGACTGCTGTCATGAAAAATTTACATTAGCATCATTGTTAAATAGTCTGTTTACTAGTTTCTTAATGACCTGCAGCAAACAATGATTTGAACTACTTTATGAAGTACAGCATAGAAGGCTGCAGTTATGTTGAATGTATTTTCATAGGTTAATGGTATTAAGACAGAATCAACAACAGCTGTCAAGTCATATGCAACCAAATCATCTGTGAATAGATCTGGGTGGCAGTTGCTTCTTTGATGCTAGTGTAGGTTGGAGATGTAAAGTTAGTTTTGAAATATGCACTTGAAATATAAGTAGCCAGATAGCTGTGCTGAAGTGTGAAGCCCAGGGAGGACTCTGAAAATCCATCTCACAGGTTAGGAAAAGCAGGACTTCCTAGGCCAAAGCTGCCAAGAGTCATTCACTGTAGCAGATCAGAGGTTTCTAGGAAAGAAGTGTGGACAAATCAAAACATATATGGTTTTCTAGGTAATTACAACTTAAGAGTTACTCAAGAAACACTGGACAGTGCTAATAGGCTTAAAAATTTCTTCTTAGATTTCACTGGCAATTATCTGCTACTCAACAGCTGAGAATCTGGAAATTTCTTTATAACTTCCACAAATTATGATTTGATCCATGATCAGATGTTTCTGGAAAGATGTAATTAAACCTTATTAATTGAAAAAATATATATGATTTCTGATGATGCATGACAAACTTTACATGTATTTAATATTTGAAGGAATTCTTTGCCTGAACTGTCTAACAGGTTTCATGGAGGAAAAATCAGACTTAACTGTTATTTGGCACACCTAATAGAAAGAAAATATACTTGTAAAAGTCGATATGCAGTGTATTATTTTGTTTTTATTTATCAAATATAATAAAAAATAATAAATATTTAACTTGAGAGTAGGCAAAATTCAGAAAGACAGACTTCTTAGGATTTAATTTTTGTAGAATAATGGGGGGTGAGCATTGTGGTCAGTCCACACTTCTCCCCTGCTCCAGAGTGGACTTTTCATGGTGACAACTTTCTTCAGGAACTACCCACTTGCTGGGACATGGGGTCTCCCATGTGTGTGGGTATCCCCTCCACTGTGGTCACTACAGGGGAAGCTCTGCTCTAGCACCTAGGACGCTGACTCCTGCTCGTTTTCCAGTGCCCACGGTGTCTGCACACAGCCCTTTCCCTACTGGGGTTCCTGGCTCAGTCCTTGACAGGAGGCACAGGAGCAGGGACTGTCCTGGAAGCAGGTGTCTGTAGTTCCTGTGTGAAGTAATGTGTGCGTATCTCTGTATACTGTGTGTTTGTCTGTGGCAGCTTGCTGGTTTTCAGCTGGTCACTTCCAGATGTGAAGAGAATGTGCAAAAGGAAACTCAGCATAAAGCTCATGAAGCGATGTGCGCTTTGGCACAAGATTGAATAGTCACAGAACACCTTTCATAGCTTTGTAAAGCAATAAATAAATTATTTTATTAATATAAGAGTCTGCTATTTTGTTTTACTTACTTGAAAGGGTCTTGGGGGAAATTTTGTGAACTGTTCTTCAACCCTTATTTTATTTTCAAATTAAGGACTCGTGTTTGTCTATGAGTAGGTTGTGCTAACTCTCCAACCAAAAAAAAGTCTGAATCCTTCTCATATCTCCATCATTACATTCAGTAAGCTTTCTACCCTTTTAAAAATTATTTTGTATATTTTATTAAATTATACAGAACAAACTGTTTCTTGAAGGAAACTGATTCTCGGTGAAAATGTCTTTGCATTTATTTTGAATAATTACTGCTATTCCATGTGTACAAGATGAAATGTCTCCTCATTTCCATCTTTTATAGACTACCTCACAGTACTGCAGGCTACCAGGAGCAACAAGCAGTGGGGATTTCTACATTCAGAATTTTTTGGCATTTCTAAGATTTAGGCTACAGCACAGTCCTGGAATGGCAGCCTTAGAAAAATGGTGTTAGTTCAGTCTTGTAAATGAATGTTATATATATTCAAGAGAGCTTAATGAGGTAAAATATGTCAGATTTAGTGTTTGCTAATCTTATTGGCCAATGTATCATTGTAACATATTCATCAGATCTCCCCATGAAGGCTCCTGTAGGTCTTTTCCAACCTAAACCATTCTATGATTCTGTGATTGTAGATAAAGATGGGTTGATTTTTTTCACTAAATATTTACTCACTTGAATAATGACTACATACCGAGTCAGAATTATGTGGAAAAATATTCAAAGTAATTGTGTAATGACAGTTTATAGTAATGACAGTTTAAATTATGTCTTAAAATGAACAAATTTAAAATCACAAATGCAGCTCCAGTGCCTTGATTTTCACAGTTCTAACTGCTTGATTTTACTATTTTATCTGCATATCTTGTAGGGCTTTTCTTCTTCTGTAGCATAACTTTAAGAAGGAATTTAAAAAGCTGCTCCAACAGGGTAACTACTGAATGTAAAAATGAGAAAAATTTGTTTCTCAAGCTTCATTGTTGCATTCTTCAAAATTATATTGGACACTGTGCTTGCCTTTTCTTAAATTTTCCTCTTAATGTTAATTGTCTTTTGAATAGATTTAAATCTACCTATATGGAAAAACAGATCTTTCACTATTATGCAAACCCAGTAAAATGATTAAACTTAGACAAAAAAAAAATTCTTGAACTCTTATGGAACCAGGAAATTTATGAACTTCTAAAATTTTAGCAGGCTTATTTTGAAGCATGAGAGCTGATATAATAATAGCCTTTCTCTTTTTGGCAGGAACAAGTGGGCTTCTACAGAAAATTTCTTGAAAACTCAGTCTCTAGTAAGAGCATGCTCACGAATTAATAGGTTCTCCCCCCAAAAAGTGTGGGAGCTTTTAACTGTAGGTGAAATTTACTCTGCTAAGAGGAACTTATGCAAATGCTCAGAAACCCTGTTTTTATAGGACAGGGAGAGTCCTGACTTAACTAATGAATGAGATTTTTCAGGATGAAGTCTGAGTAAGGAAGCAGTTTCCCATCACTTACTATGGGAAATTAGGGGAATTTCTGTAGAGCAGAGGAAGAAATAATCAAAATCTGAAAACTAGTAATACTGAGCTAGTTTATCCAGATCTAAGCATACCACCTAAATGCAGAATAATTTTACAAAGTGTGCATTAATAAATACAGTTGAGATTTAGCAAATGGGGAAATATTAGGCATATTTAGCTTTTTTTAAGTAAAATATCTGTTATCTGTAATTCAGGATTTGCCATTAGCACTAGCTGAAGATGTCATTGACATGGGAATTGGGAGCTGGGGATCTTGATCTAAGGGAACAAATATGTTCTTAATTTGGAAGAGCTTAAAACAAGATCAGATCAAGCAGCAGATACTGCATAATAAAGGACAAATCATGTTAACAGGCAAACTGATACATTATTGTAATCTGTTCTCTTCCTAATCTTGTTTCATCCTTACTGTGTGGGCTACCACTATTAGGAAGAAATCATATTGAGTGATTTATTTCTAAGCTTCAGCTCTTAAGACGAACTTGTCACTCCGATCTGAATACCTGCACACCTGGCATGAGTGTCCAGTTCAAAATTTGTGTGATATCAAATTTGAAGAGAATCTAGCTCGTTCAGAAACACTGTATCAACCTTCTTCCTCACTATTTCTTCCCTAACAGATAACCAAACACCTTTGGAAAGCTGACTTCAAGGCTTGTTGATAAAGAACCATTAGATTCAGGAGAAAAAATCAAAAACTTGCAAAACAAAAACAACCCAATATGTTTCCACTGCTGAGATAAAAATGGAAATCCCTGTGGATTAACTTCTTTCTAAGAGACCCCTGGAAATATCACATAGTTGTGAAAGTTTACAACATCTGGGTGTACAGTCCTGGTGTTACTTCTTGCTTAGCCAGCTCACTTCTGCTTGGAAGTCATCAAAACCAAAAGTACCTATTCTATTAATCATAAGTTAGGAAATTCTAGGTTTGTGTTATCCCAAATGGAGAAAAGTAAAAGAAAATGAGTGCTGATTTTGTTTTTTTCCCTGGACTTGGTACATCTTGCTCTGGAAGAGATCTAAGTTGCCTTACGAAAGCTCATCTCACAGCTTGAGAGCACTTCATCCATGCAAGTGAAATTACTGACATATATTATGAAGAAAGAAATATATCCAGTTAATTATGAATCTAAGGGCATTGTCAAATTGCAAAAAAAAAAAAAAAGTCTTGCAATGTGCCAAACATAAAAGAAAAACAATAGAAGATGATCTGGAAGGATATCAGCTGTTTTGCAAGAAATCGAAATTGCTGTGTTTCTTCCTTGGTAGCTCTAGAAAGGTTCAGTAATTGCAGAGGGGAAGGGGATGGTAATGTATAGCTATCTTCATTAATTCAAAACTACTGAAAAATACAACAAATAGAAAACCAGACTGGTTTTCTGATAAAATTTCATGGAAATCAGCTGTGTCTTTTTCTCTCAAACAGTATCAATTTTCCTAGTTACTCTTTTGCTCTTAAGCTTAGACTGAGTTTTAAGGTGAACTTTTTTAGCAAAAATGCTTTTCAAGAGTTTAGGCCTGTTTTCTCAGGCAGAGGAAGAAATAAACCTTGTAGAAATCTAGTGGTATATATTCCAAGATACTGGAAGTTGCTCTTGTTATTAGTGCTAAAGTGTTCTGAGACTCCTTCAGGTACTATGCACATGAAGAAAAAAAGTGTACTGCTTCAGATGACCCACCAAAAAAGTTCTTAATCGGAAACAAACCCCAGCCAAAGAGAGAAGTGGGAGCTGGCTGAGAAGGATGTCAGGTAATAGTAAAAACAGTGACAGCTGAGAGGGGTTAAGACATGATCAAATTATTTCCAAGTGGTCAAGGCTTACTGCAGTTGCTTTGGAGTTTTCTCCTCAACAAAAGATGAATCCCAATGTGTCAGCACATCTAAAAGAACCTATCAATTATTGTTAATAGTAGTTTAAGAGATTATGTGAACTTCAAAAGTTTGACTGTGTATTCTTTTCAAAAATAGATTATGTTCAACCATACAATTCAAATATACCTCAGACTTAGTACGTGACCCAAATATTTACACAGTGTAGTCTTGATTCTGTAAAATTTTTTACTTATATAACTTAACATTGAAATAATCCCACTACCTCTGAGGAATTATTCAAAGTTAATACAATGCAGAATGATTTACCATGTTGCAAGCAAGAGGTAGTAAGACATGTGAGGTAATGGTCTGAAGTGTAGGGAAGGACCCTTGTGATGCTTCATAACACTTGCAGCAGCAAGTGGTTTAAATGCCACACCTGTGCATTCAAAAAACAGTCTGTGAAAATGCAAACAGATGCTGGACGGATTGACTGACTGACATTATATACTCTGACTTTTACTCTGAGTCTCAGTGAACATTTACAGACATTCATCCTGTGGCTCATGGTTCGTGCTTTTTGAGCAGAGATGTAGAACTAGGCTTTGAAAAGAGACTACATTTCTATTTATTGTGTATTATTTAAAAGCCTCTTTTCACGATGCACAGCACTGTCTCTCATCTCTAACTTCTGTCTTGGGAACCGGGCTCTTGTTTCGCTACAGAATCAACTTAGATTTGTAGAAAAGGAATACCAGCTTTCTGCTCAAAAGCGTTATTTTCAGAAAGCTAATGAGTATGAAATTAAATTCTCCACTGAATATTTACTGCCATGTCACCAGTTTTTCAGACCTTCAGCATGTAGATTCTTTGACAGTGGGGAAGATTCTCTAGAAGTGAGCAGACTTTTTAAGAAAGAGATATATCTGCAAAAAACCACTGTCTTCTTTTTCTTCTTGTACTGCAAAACATTCAGGCATAATTTGACTTTCTTCAACTATAAATGTCTTTTTTACTTATAAAATCTTGTTGAGGACATACAGATAGAAAATTAAACATTCAGAAGTTTGATTTATACCTAGATATTCCCAGGTAAATATGGATATGTTATAATTATTTCTAAATGCAGGCTTGACACATATGGTAAATTTAGTGTTGATGGTATTGTTCATATGAAATTGTGTTATGCTTGATAACACAACAAAATTGAAATTGAAGCAGAAGTACACTGATATTTGAGTCTCTGACTGAAACAAAAGCATCGCATAATCTGACATGTCCTTTCATTGCTCCTTGCTCCTTTTTTTCCGTGCTGCTGGATTTTTCTTCTAGCCTAAAATAGAGTAATTGACTCATGTAGATAGTTTCAAAGTCAAAGCATTTTAGTCAGCAACCATCATGCCTTGTAGGGTTACTAAAATTTCAGAAATGCAGGTTAAGGGTTCTTTTAGTCATTACACATATTTTGTTGTTGGGTCAGAAGACTGCACAGAGCTACTGTAATTTCGGAAACCTCTGAGAAAGTGAGGTGTATGAATCTAAGGAATGAAAAATCACCTTTATCATGAGAGAAAAAGATAAGCTGGTTTCTAGAGTAGTACTGGAAAATAACTGTTGAATGGTACTTTTAAAAAAGTTAAATATTTCCTGTATATTACTTTGTCTTTAAGCCTGAGAACTTATTTTCATGACCACAGGGTCACAGGTCCTTCCAGCAAACCTGTTCCAGCATGGGTTCCTCTCTCTGAGAAGCCACCGGTCCAGCCAGAAGCCTGCTCCAGCATGGACTTCCCACAGGGTCGCAGCCTTCTTTGGGCATCCCTCTGCTCTGCTGTGGGATGTGGATATCTCCATGGGTCTCCTTGGGCTGCAGGGGCACAGCTGCATCACCACGGGCTGCACTGAGGGCTGGAGGGACATTTCTGCTGTGGTGCCTGGAGCTCCTCCTGCCTCTCCTTCTTTGCTATTGGTTGTTCTCACAGATTCTCACTCCTCACTACTCTGGCCACAACTATTTCTGCACACTATTTTTTTTTCCCTTCTTAACTATGCTATCCCAGGCACTACCACTATCACTGATGGGATCAGCTTTTACCAGTGGTGTATCCATCTGGAATTGGCTCTGTCAAACATGGGGAAAGCTTCAGGCTGCTTCTCAAAGCCGCCCTCGCTGTAGCCCCACTATTACCAAAACCTGGCTGCACACACCAGTCCAGTAGAGGTTATTACACTTATATTTTTCATCAAGTCATATCAGTTACAGAAGCTTTTCTGTATAGTTCCTGTTGCCTGAACATTGGAGGTTTTTTTCCCCTCTCGCAAACACTGCCCGAAAATGATGAAGCCACTATTTGAAGTTAATGTCAAATGCTACTATAAATTAGCTGTTAGGATACAAAGTCAGTGTATTGATTTTTTTCCATCTAGTACATACTTTTTTATAAACAAACTTGATTATATGCATATTGATATATTACAGATGTAAATTTTATTAGAAAATGGACTGGAAAGTAATAAAAGCTTTGAACAGGCAATCATTATCAGCAAATTCCATTAGTAAACTGATAAATTTCCAAACAAGTTTATTCTTTTTTAAAGAGATTTTGATTATTCCGGGATGCTAAAATTGACTAATGCAAGGTGGTCCACAATCATTTTAAAAAATAAAGAGAAACCTTTTCAGTGACTAGTGGGGAATAGGAAAGTTTCCATACATGTTGATTTTACATATATACTGATTCACAATCAAAGCAACAAGAACAAGACATGATAAGCTATAAGTAACCCAGGCAGATTCTGTGGCAAGTGTCAGTCTTTGTTTGAAGCTGGATCATGCATTCACCCTCAAGAATGTTTGAAAACGTCACACTGGGATGATGTTTTCAAATGCTGTTAAAATGCCAGGACTCCTTAGTCTTGTCTTAGGGAAATGAATTTATTGAGCCCTACAGTAGAAAAATGAGATAACTGGGAACCAAAAGCAGACAACCAGTGAGACAAGAAGGAAAGAGGGTGGACGCTGATGTAAATTCCCAGTACAGACTGGGTGGGTGAGAATTATAGTCAGAGACACCATCACTGTCTCACTTGTGCTGCCACTGCAGCTAGCAGTAGTTAATGAGGTAAGGTATTCTGCAAATGCAGAACAGGAGGAAAGTATTATTGCTAGTTTTTTCTAAAGGCTCAGGCACCTGGTTCTGCTCTATGTTTTCTGCACAGCACTACCAAGAGCTCCCATTATAGCAGCACTATTGTTTTGATGAATTGCTTGTTGTTGTAATAAGGGTGCACACAGCCTCCGTTTTGCAAGATTACTATAAAATCAGCAGGTTTTTTTAAACCCCACACATTTCTATTTAAAATGCTTTTGTAAATCAATTTAGCTATGTCAGAGTTTCACTGGAAATGTGAAAATAACTCTTTTACAGTGGGCTAAGCTTGCAAAGGGCAGTATGCTATGATTTTACAGCCCAGTACTTTCCATTTTCCATTTCTGAGATGTGCATCTCAGCTCGAATGACAAGTATTTTTGCACATGATTGTTAGGTGCATTAGAGTTTACCTTACATACAGATGTAGGGGTCCTGAAGGCATGAATAGTCCTTGATGGCCTTAACAGGGCTTGCCTAGGAGCTCTCTACACCTCTGAATGAGGTTTCCATTTAAGCCTAGTCCAGGACCACCGAGTCCCTGTCTGAGCCCTGTTGTAAGGGTGTCTGCCTCTGCTTTTATTCCTAGAAAATGGTGTGGATTTCCTGGCTTGACCTTGCTGCTGACTTGCTGCCTTGCTGTTGCCTGATGACCACTGGGCTCTTGACAGGACTCTCGGCTGTCAGCCCCCTGCCCTGCCCTCCCCTGTGTCAGTGGCACTGCGCCCTTTTAGGTGTAGGACTGTGGCCCCTGCTCACCTCACCTGGAGCTGTCCCTGATCTTGCTAAATCCTTGTGATGAGTTGAATCATCCCATTAAATGAATGTTTGGTGTTGCCAGAGCTTCTGGAGTAGCTCTGTGTGTGTACGGCAAGGCTGCGGAGCTTTGGGGCCATGAGGAGGATGCAGCTCCATCCAGAACCTGCCTCAAACAGATTCTGCTGTTGCTCAGACTCATTACACGTGGCATTAGCAATGTGTGGCTTGTGACAAGCAGGCAGCTTCTCACTCTGTGCAGTGTTTTGAAAACCTGTCTAAGAGAGATTCCTACACAAGATTCTCTGCAAGCACGTGGATTTTGTGTGTTTTCAAGTCCTGCTGCTTATAGTAGCACAGAAAATGTATGGCTGCTCTGGTATCTGTGATTATCCCAACCTCCATTTAATGGACACTTGCTAACCTGCAGAAGTCATGTAGCTAAATCACAGAGAGATTTGAAGGCAGAGGAAAGGACCCAAAACTTCAGAAGCCCTACTGAACTCACCAAGCAGTTTCTTTTCAGTAGAATAGGTCAGAGTACTTTAGGTGCCTAAATAAAATTGTGTTGAAGATTAGAAAATCCTCTCCCTTCCTGCCCATTGTGAGCAGTAGACAGGATTCTCTTCTGCAAACTGATGGGATTTGTTTCTGTACTTTTCATAACATAGAAGAATGCCTAATACATGCTGGGTACTCCAATGTGGGAAACACTGATGTATCCTGATGGCAGTGCACCATTGTGTAAATAATTGATTATTTTGTAGGTCAAAGACATGAGTCCAGTTGAGTTATTTCCTAATATGACAGTTCAAATAATAATAATCTAGAAGATGGAATCATGATAAGCAAGAGTGAGTTTGGGCCAGTTAGCAAAAAAATAAATGGCTAAACTGCAGAACTAACACACCTCATGAGTAAGTCTAAAGTATCTGGAGGCCTGCCTGTGTTTTAACCTTTTATGGCATCCTGTAGTCATGAATTTCACACTTATACTTTATTTTATTTTATTTTATTTTAATTTAATTTAATTTAATTTAATTTCATGTTTGATCTACACTTACTGCCTGATTATTTCCTAGTGTGTTCTACAGTTATCTTTCTATGATACATAAAGACATATCTCCCTTCCTTTTTTATGTCAATAGGTATTTCCTGTGAAATCATCTTATTTCTTTTCCATACTGAAATCTAAGTAATTTCCTGTAATATGCAAAATATTCTATGATTGTGTTCATCTTCTAGGATATTTTTTTGCAATGGTTTGTCCAGACCTTTATGAAATTTTCCAATGGAAACTGTGGGTTCAAAAAGTGATGCAATGATTTCTCGTATGTTGTTCTCAATTTGTTCTGGAATGACCCTCAGCATCCAGTTGCTACCTGAATTCCTGGCTGAGTGTTTTCCTGACATTTTCAGAGAACTATCCACAGAAGTTCTCATAGTTTTTTCTTAGTTAAGATGGTTGGCATGGAGTCCTCAGCATTTTTTTTTCCTTCTTGCATTACTTCTCACTTTGCTGTTGAATTTCAACAGCCATTTTATCACTTGATTGCTGAGGTTTGCTAAACAGAATATAACAACAACACCAACAACACCAACAAGTTATTTATTGTAGCTGGAAAAAAATGGCCATCAAACAATGACTTTTCAAGTGATTCTTACCTTGCAGTGATACTTTTGTGCTTAAGCCATTGTCAGAAACTGTCACTAGGTCAGCAGCTGTCATAGGACCAAGCAAGTTTTGGAGAAGTGTTTTGAGGTGTCCTTGCCAGGAATAATCACACTGCTACAAAAATATCCACAGACATGTACAAGAACCCTGTCTTGGAAAAGGAAATACTAAAAGTTTTTCACAGTAGTTTCCAGAGGCAGGTCCTTAAATTCCAGTGTAACCTTGTCTCTTTGCACAAATCTGTGGGTCCTGACTTATCAGGGCAGTAAGGGGCTCTTAAAAATTCTATTTGTTTGCCTGAAATAGCAGGAAAACAGGGCTTGTATTTGAATCTAACCACTGCATTAGTCTACAGACAGATTAAATAAATGAAACAGTGAGGAAGGAATAAAGGTTTAATTAATTTCAGAGAAGGTTTAATTCATGCTCTTGTTCTGTCACATTTTATTCCTTTCATTAATAACCCCCCCCACTTAAAAAAAAAAAAAATCCCAGTGAAAATGTTTTCACAAAGGATTAACCTTGCTAGAATTACCTTCTGCACTGAAAGCTGTTTCAATTTAAATTTTTCTGGACATTTCAAGCATTCAGCATGAGGAATAACAGAATGAACTCCCCAGTTTAAAAAAGTAGGTCTGCAGCAAGAGATTACAAAGAGCTGACATTTTCAGAGTGTCCAGTGAAAATACGGAAATATGTAAATTACTTGTTTAAAACTTAAAACTAAAAATAATCAGGTCAAATTGAGTGTTCCATAATAAAATAGATGTATTTTTGAATTATATCTTCATTAGACAGACAAGAAGATAATTTTTCTTTTCTTCAATAACCTAATACATAGAAGACACTCTTAAGAAACCTAGGAAAAGTGGATTTGGGGATAGAAAATACTGTTGAATAAAATTATTTGTGCTGGAAACAATGTTGATACCACAGAGATGTTTTAGTCACTGCTGAGCAGGGTTTGCACAGTCAAGGCCTTTTCTGCCTCTCACCCCACCCCACTAGTGAGAAGACTGGGGGCATGCTCAAGAAGTCAGTCTTAAAATAATTTTATCTCCCTTTTTCATCTCTCACTAATACTCTGTCACACACTTGAGATTTATTTTATGATGAATTACAAGATTGAAATAAGGTTTGCCTCTCTGAAAATTCTGGTTTATCTGTAAATATCCAATTGTACTGTTTCCTTTACCCTAAAAGCATTTACTGCGGGTATCAGTGAAATGCTGAAGTAGAAGTTTTGAACAGATTCTCCAGTTCTCACAGCAATTAAAGATTTTTCAGCTCTGAAATTTTTTTTGCAATAATTTTATTTTTTTTAAACTTTTGTGACCTCTCTCAGCATCACCTTCCCAGTATATCAGTTAGGCCTTTATGTAACATGCAGAACTCCTAAACATCTGTAATCTAAGGTTGCTGTTATTTTGGAAGGGAAAGAGGGAAGTTAGGTACATGGCTAATAGAGATAATAATTATTTTTTTCCATTTCAGCCAACACATTAGGTCAGCCATTGCAACATGCAAACCATGCAGTAGTTTCTGGATTACTGCATTCAATAAAAGAATCATGTCTTCACAAAAAATGCAAACGGCATGCAGACATCGGCTATTTATGAAATAAGTTACTACACTGCTGGAGCACGGCTGGAAGAAAGAGATTTAAGAATATATCTTAGACTTTCATAGAAGCATGTTCATCATCATGTTGTGTGAAACAGAGGTTTTCCTAGCACTCCTGTAGCTGACCTTTCAATAAAATATCTGTTGAATTAGGTGAGACATCTTCTGCAACAAAGACTTGCATGAATATTTCTGTTTGTAGCAGAGATCCTTTCCCTGGGGAAACGCATTAAAAATAATTGAGAGATTGGCAGGATTTTACTCTGATTTCTTTTTTTCCCCCTGACCTAAACTTATGGAGGTTCGTCAGAAACCTCCGGGAAATTAACACTTGGTCTATGTCTTGTAAAGAAAAAATGTCCCATTTAAGAAAATCTATGCATTTGAATAGTTTGCAATGGCCTTTTGAGGTGTCATGGTACGTGTTTCAATTTACTTCTGTGTACTCCTCACTGTCCAAATGCTGACTTTGTCAGAACCTCCAAGGGGAGGAAAGAAGTAGTTTCAAAAGATGAACCACTTTCCCCTTAGCACAGGAGGCAGTGCACATGCACTGGTCCCTGCTCTTACACCCAGCTGCATTTCTCCAGTGTTCCTGGGTGTCTGCAGTGCTGTGGGATGTTGCAGCACTCAGGAAGTGGGTGCACCCTCTATATTTGCATTGTGCACTGCAAGTCTCTCCCTATGAACAGATCTATACGCACAGCTCCCAGACCTACTACATTCTCTGCTTTATTTTTTTCCCAGTTTATTCTGAGTCATCCTGCAGCTATTAACAGAACAAAATCTAGCAGATGACTTTTTCTTCAAGATTAAGGAGCACAACCAACATATTTAGATAGTTATAAGATTATTTTCTTCAGTTTAGATTTATCTTCCACAGCTTTTGCATTTAATTGGGAATAATTTTTGACCTTAGATTACTTTCACTTGGTATAGTAAGAATAAAAAAGTAAGTGGAAGCTGCTGACTTTATTTTCTTCTGAGCTTGTACTTAAAAATTTAGCAGATGTTCTGGAATATAGAGTTGAGTGTCTTGTCTGGATCAATTCTCTCAATTCCAGGATCAGAGCAAGTGTAGAAGATGTGTCACTTGAATTATGATAATATTGTATTTTTCTAGCTGAGTTGTTGTTTTTTTTCTTTTTAATCCAATTTACACAGTAAAATTAGCATAAAAGTATTGACACTCTTCTGGAAATCCATTAAAAGAGTGTTTCTGATCAAGTGCTGAAATGTCCCAATATAGAAAGTGTTAGGATACCATGGTGATTGTATCTATAAAAATCTATACCCTGTCAAATTTCAGGGATTAAGAGCAAACACACACTGCAGTATACCTTGGGAAAATCATTAGTAGAAAAAAAAGACTACAACACATAAGTGTTGTGATTTTCTTTCCATGTCTGAACTCAATCTACTACATTAGCTGTCTTGAGTGTCACTAGAATTTGACAGTAGAGACCAAGAGCTGAACAGAAACTCCAACAAACTATTGTAATTTCTGGAAAATTTATAATTCAGTGATGGAGATTAAGGCTAATTTTTTCAATGTCTCTAATCTTTCATTTTATCAAGATTCATTGCTATGAAACTCAATGAACTCTTTGAACCAATATGAAGTGTAGCAGCTGCAAGAAAGCCCTGGCCTTTAAACTCAAGCTCCCTGCTATCAGTGAGCTGATCTGACCAGGGCTGTATAAAATTTAGACATGGGTTCCCCTCTTTCTGCCATGTAAACCAAAAGTTTGTTCCAGAAGCTCACTACTCTCATAACAGAATTATAATTTTCAACCTTAATTTATTTCTGTCCAGCTTGCATATTTTTGTGTTAGTTTCTCTTGCAGTTTATGTGGTTCTTCTACCTCCACACTGGTTCTCTTTCCATCTGACACCATCCTACTTCATCTTCCTACACCTTCCTTCATTCCTTCGTTCTGTAAAAAAGTCACTTGTAATTCCTTTCCACATCACAGCCTTCATTTTGGTAAAATGAGCAAGTCATGGTCTTTGAGTGCTGTCTGTGAAGACAGCCTTTCTCATTTTCCTGTTCATGCTAGGAAATTTTCTCTCCTGCTTTTACAATTTTAACTCCTCTTCTTTTTGTGTGGTGTGAATAGCTAGAACTTTATAGAGTTTCCAGATGAGATCTTATGAGTACATTATACAATGGCGTTAATATTTCCTAAGCCTCTGCAAATACTTTTATTGATACAGTCTAACACTGTACAATTTGGTTTTTTTTTATTTAAAGTTATATCTCTTGGGTGAAAGAGATTGTAACATCTGTCTTTTGTCACCATCTGTGTTATGCCCAGTTCAGTAGGTGTTTAGGCCCTACTGTAAAGTTTAATAATAAGTTTTATTAGTAGTATCAATGAAAGGCATCTCTCATTACTTGAGAATGTTGGTGATATATGCTTTATTAATCCTTGGTTTCCTCATTTCTCTCATTTGAGTTGACTTGTTTCTTTTTGCATGTTTTCATTTTAGTATTTTTACTTCTCTGCTGTGGCTACCCTTCAGGAAATACAAAACAGTTCACAAATCTTGCCATTGCATATTTAAATCTTGTTGCAATGTAACTGTGAAGGTTACTGTCCACATAGTAAAGTGTACAGACTTTTTACAGGAACTGTATAAACAGTAGTCAGCATTATAATATATTAGAACTGTAGATCTGTAGAATCTTTCAGGCAGGAAAAGACTTTTAAGATCATGAAGTTCAATCATAAACTTAGCAGTACCACCATGTTCACCACTAAACCATGTCCTCAGGTGTCATATCCACATGTTTTTCGAACACTTCCAGGAGTGGTAAATCCACCACTACTCTGTACAGTCTGTTCCAATGCTTGACAACACTTTGTGTGAAAAAAATTTTCCTCCTATCTAATTTAAATCTCCCCAGGTGCAATCTGAGGCCATTTCCTCACATCCTATTACTTGCTACCTGTGACAAAAGACTGACCCCCACATGTCTATGACCTTATTTCATGTACTTGCAGAAATCATAAGGTCCTTCTTTCATCTCCTTTCATGGCTAAACACCCCCAGCTCCCTCAGCTGCTCCTCACAGGACTTGTGCTCCAGACCCTTCCCCAGCTCCGTTGCCCTTCTCTGGACACGCTCCAGCCCCTCAATGTCTTTCTTGCACTGAGGGGCCAGAACTGAGCACAGGATTGGAGGTGTGGCCTCACCAGTGCTGGGTACAGGGGGACGGTCACTGCCCTGCTCCTGCTGGCCACAGCAGTGCTGATCCAGGACAGGATGCCATTGGTCTTAATAAAAATATTATTCATAATAAATTCTAATGAGGCTGCTATTTAGATGGCAAAATATTTATTAGACCAAATATAATTTAATTTATGCAATGACTCATAAAGAAAAGTGTAAATATTGTTATGTAGACTGTGTGGACTGCAACAGTACACAAAAAGGAAAACAGAAAGTGAGAAGGAAGTCAGAATCTTACTAGACTTTCTGATGTAATAAAGCAGACTTTTATTGTATATAAAATGTGCTTTTATGACTTTAAATTCAAGATGATTGAAGACTGAGACATATACATGCATACATTTCATTTTAACAGCAATAGCAGTGTGATTTAATGATTGTAAGTTGCATAAAGTATTTCTTAGTTTACTTAATATATGTTATGTACAAAGAATGTATTTACCTAACTTGAAAAGAAGTAAGTCTTAAAATCTATTGCTACATTTAACATTTAAATCACCATTGTTTCTAGAAACTAACACTATCCTAACCCTACCAGGGCAGGGACCTCATTTTAAGGGAACTAAATGCAAGAAAGATCAAGGCTGGAGTCCAGCTGATGTGAATCCTGCTCTTGCCATTGCAAGGCTGAAGAACTGAGCATTGCTGACTGCACAGGGTTCCTCAAAAAAGATCACAGAATCATGGAATGGTTTGGATTGGAAGAGACCTAAAATAACATGACCCAAACCCCCTGCTATGGGTAGGGATGCCTTCCATTAGACCAGGTTGCTCAAAGACTCAGCCAGCCTAGACCTAAATCCTGCCAGGGATGAGGCCTCCACAACTTCTCTGGGCAACCTGATCCAGTATCTCACTACCCTCTGAGTAAATTATTCCTAACATCTAAGTCTCTCTTTGTTTATAACCATTGCCAATTGTTCTGTCACTATCTGCCCATGTAAAAAGTAATTTTCTACTTTATTAGACCCCTTCAGGTGCTGGAAAGCCACAATCAGGTGTTCCTGAAGCTTTCTTCCCTCTGAACTGAACAATCCCAGCTGTCTCAACCTGTCTTCATAGGAGAGGTCTCATAGGAGACCCCAGCAGGTCCCTGTCCTCCCTGTGCTGGGACCCCAGAGCTGATGCAGCCCTGCAGGTGGGGTCTGAGCAGAGCAGAGGGGCAGAATCCCCTCCCTTGCCCTGCTGCCCATGCTGCTTTGGATGGAGCCCAAGACACTGTTGGCTTTCTGGGCTGGAAATACACATTGAAAGCTCATGTCCAGGCTGTCAGCCACTGGCACCCCCAAGTCCTTCTCTGTAAGGCTGGTCTCAAAGGGTCCTTCTTCTAGCCTGTAGTCATCAGTAGACTTGGTAATGTTAATGAAAACCTTCTGCAATACTTCTGAATTTTGGGAAAAGTAATTTACAGTTTTCACTTTTCAAAAATCATGGCTAGTGAGGCTACTTGGTGGACCATTACAAATATTGGTCACTTAAATTTTCCACCTACAAGTTTGTTCTTGGAAACAATGTGACTCTGTTTACCAATAATGTTAAAACTCTTAAAAATAAAGAAAGGAAATTTTTTGGCCATAGATAAGTGATTATAGTCAATTTTGAATGAATCTTCTGCTTTATTTATTATTAATGTGTAGCTTTTTCATCTTAGAAGTAAAATAAAAGCAGTCTCAGGGGAGCTACCTTTTTGTTTGGTTTTGTATAATGCATAGCACAGAAGGATCTCTATAGAACTGCACAAGTAGCATGGGTTGGACTCGATGATCTTAAAGGTCTCTTCCAAACGAGAAATTCTGTGATTCTGTGATTCTGTGATTGTTTTCACCTAATACAGGTATTCTTAAATTTGCACCCAGTAAGAACAAAAATCATATAGGCAGAGTGAAGGCAAAATTTCCTAGCACTCTGAAAAAATGCAATTTGAGTTGCCTGTTAGGTCAATTTGATTTGGAATGAAATAGCAACATGATCAACCCATCATATGTGAAGAAAGCTTGAATTTCTTCTCAAACATAATACTGTCAGGACACATTTGGCCTTGCATGAGCTTAGGGGGCTTTACTTATTCTAGGTATAGTAATGCATACAGAGTTAAGTTTTAAATATGTATTAAATTTTTGCATGCCCTGTTAGAAGACTAACAAATTTTTTCTGTAGTAGGAGATTTTCTGGCACTACAGCAAGTTTCTCTGTAAGCTGTTTCTTCATAGTTTTTCCTAATTTTATTTCTAGAAAATAGGTGTAACATTTTCCAATGTTGCTAAATTACTCTAATAAATCTGATTCATGATGAGCAAATTCATAAGCATCTCAACATATTTTTTTACAAGTAAAAAGTTTTTAAGACCTCTCTATGCTCATATTATGCATAGAATTACAGCATGTGAGCTACCTTAAGTCGCTTCAAAAGCTGACCTCTTTAATATGCATTCCTGAAGCCAGTTACAGAATACCAGTTTCTCTGAAAGGCAAAAATTCAAAGAATGACAATTACATGACCCCTTGCAACAAAAGCCTATGTGCTAAAACACACTGTGGACTTATGGAATATTTGGTAACAGGGATTTTAAATGAAAAAGGGGAAAATATTTCTGAGAGGAGAAGAAATATTTAACTTTTAGAGTCAAGTTTGTGATATCGAGTCACAAAGAACTTTTTCTTTGACAGTGCACATTAGCTGAATCTAATAGAATTTAGCTCAGCCAGACAAAAAAAGAACTAGACAGAAAGAGAGGTTAGATAACATAGCTGGCCAAAATGTTTGGATATAGCAAACATAATCCTTTGTACAAGACAGGCTTTATAAAAAGTCCTGTTCTGGAAAGATGAAAAGCAATGAGAAAGTTGAATATGTGTTGTCTGTGAATGCAGCTTTCAAAACTCTAAGGATTCAAAAGGGATGAAGAGTACAGTTTGATAATGAAATGTGGAAAGAGAAAATTTGCTAGCAAAGAAGGTTAAAATTGATTCATTACATTTGAATTGCATTTCAGCAAGTAAGAATTAATATCCAGAGAGATATAAAACTATGCAATCAGAGATATAGTTATGAAAACACAACTGCCTTCAGTTCTTCATAAGATTGACACTGTAACTTTGTTGCTATTAAAATGAGAGAAAATTATCTGGTTGAAAAATCCATGAGAATTTTTCTGTAATATTTGTCAACAGATTTTTTTTATTATTTAATGTCTTCATTATTTTCTGACCTCAATACAGCTTGCACAAATCTGAAGCTTCATCCAAGCAAGTACTTTGCAAAGAACTTTTTTTTTTTTTTTTCATGAATATGATGTTGTTTGGAATTTTGACTGAAAAAATGAATGAAGGAGTAACCGTTAAACATGTCTATATCACAAAGAATGAAAGAAATGTCAAAATCCTAAGACCAAGGCCTATGAAGTAGTGCGTATTTTGCTAGTTAACTCAGAGCTCAGTAGGTATTCAAGGGACACTCTGGCTGTCACTGAAATGATCTGGCTGCTTCCTTCCTTGGGATTAATACAGAGCCAAGGGTAGGTTATCAGTCACTGTAAAGTATGTGATTCAGAAGTTTTCCAAATGAACAGCAATGAGATGAAGCACTTTATATTTATAACACTTCAAACAGCTAAGTTAAAAACAAAAATTATGTCATATATTCAGGAAAACATTAAGGATATAATGTTAAAGTCAAGGATCAATGTTTCTTAAGAGTGATCAATCATCTTAGTTTCATTTCATGATCACTTCACTATCAATCAGGAATTCACCATACAGGAATTCAGGTCATGCCATATGATCGTCAAAGAATGGGTTAATGAAACTGAAGGAAAAAAAAAGCTTACAAAAAAGTAGATGTGATAAGACACAGCAATAACTCAAAAAGAATGATGCAAAAAAAGTCTACTCTTTTAGTGAAAAATGTAGGAATATTACAAGAAAAGTCATCATCACTGTCTGTAATTAGACATATATTTAGCTAGGTTACCAGACACTTCCCATTATCTTTTGTCATTTGTGTTGAAACTTTAATCACTTGGGCTGGAATTTTCTACACCATGACAGTAGCTTTAGGCCATATAGATTTGTATCTTCCTTAAATGTCAGGTAACACCACTGGAGAGTTTCTTTAAATAAAAACAAGTGGGAGAAAAGAAGCAGTGGTTTTTTATTACGTTTTAAAAAATCAGAACTACTGTTTTTAAGAACTGCTGCAGTTTTGCAGCAAAAACTTGAAATCTTTTATATTAGATGAAGCCTTATTTGGTTGAGGATTGCTCTGTGTAGATTACCAGCATAAGAAAGATTTAAGACTAAAAAAGCAAAAGTTATTTCGAAAGTTCCTTCTGAGATAGATGGGAATAGAGGTTTCTTTAAATATTGCAAGGGGTCTCTGAAACTAGTTTACACTGAGTAATATTTTTTTCCTTCCAGAATGAATTGAATTCCTGAAGGAATTTCTGCAGAAGTTTCTCCTTGGAACCATGGAGAGTAAAGCATGAAAGAGAATATGACCAGGGTTCAGATAGCATTCACAACTGTGAAATATAAGACAAAACACACCATCTCTCTCAGTTTTTGATAAAGATGTTTTATCATCAGGACTGAACAGAGATTCCATTTATCATGTCCAAAAATATGTGTCTGAAGAGTGAGGGGAAGAGATCAGACAGGATGAAGTTTTCAGTGGCTTGTCTGGATAAAGTTTATTTTTATGTCTGAAATTGGGTTTGATAAGAAACATGGGATGTATTGGAGACTTTAGATTTAAATTGTATGTACAATTTTTTCACATTTTTTTCTATATAAAAATATATGGGACCTTACAAGATTTTAAGGTTGTGTATTGATTATCACAGAGAAGATGAAACTTATACTGAAATAGCAATATTTCCTTTCTGAATACAGTCAATAAGTGAAACTTGGAAAGGATAATGAATAGCACAGGTATTAATGTCACAGAAAAGTCATCCAAGTTGAATTAAAGCAGGAGCTCCATCTGTACCTGAGTTGGGAGGAAGCAGAATAAAGAAAGAATTCCAGCTCTCATGCTGTGAAGTGAGCATGACATGGGAATATGTGGTCAAAAGCTTTTTGACTTGAAAATACCCCAGGAAGTACATTATGCCTAGCATGTCCTCAAATATGTTGTAATTGCATATTTCAGTTTCACTTGTAACCTCTTTATTGCCAAACTCATAATCATTCCTGTCCAAACCTTTTCCTAACACCTTTATAAATACACCAGGGCTTAGCTGTACTGAGCAGCCTAATACCATAGGACAAGACTGATGAGGAGGAAAACAGAGATCTGAAGACAAAGTGTTGCAAGGAAACAGCAGGGAATATATAGAAGGAAATAGCATCATTCTGGAGATAACAGCTTCAAAGACGGGCTTGTAGAGCTCAGAGTCTGGAGAAGAAGATGTTGACTGAAATATACTGAGCCATGGTCTGCAGAGAAATGTTTGGATGCTTGAGACACTAAGCACATGGAGTTCAGGAAGGGAAAGGATTTGCTTTGTGTGATCTCTTCTGAGATTGCTTACAGACATTGCTCTGAATTCCAAGGGTGCAGTACGCTTGTTTTTCTATTAAATGAAGTGAATTGGTCAATTAGCTGAAAAAGAGGATCCCTGATATCTACTTTCAAAGTCAAAGCATTCACAATACATGAAAAGAGTAATTTTAGCATAGGCTTTGGGCAGTTTTGTTCTTCAACTATGAAATGAAGTTGATCCTGCAGTCTAAACTCACCGGTATTCTGGGAAGCTAAATTGGCTAATACCTTTGAAATACTTACTTGGTGAAAAAAACAGGAAGAAAATAATTGTTTGCAATACAAATTCTGAAAAGAACTTGGTTAAACAGACATAGGAACACACATTGTGTTAAAAGATCAAAGCAGTTATTGAGAAGATATTAATGAAGAAGGATCTGTGAGAAAAACAAATGAAAAAGATCTGTGTCAGATCTGCAGCAAAAGTAAGCATAAAGAGGTGAATTAATAAGACATATATTGTGTATATAGTTATAGTTAAACTCCCTGTAATATTCTATTGAATTTAAGCACAAGTACTTAAAAACACAAAAGTCCTTTTTTTGTGTGTGGAATCAAGTGCTTTTCTGGAAGCAAATTCCAAAATTGCATGTATTAATAAAAATTGAACGAGAGAGAATCTGATCCCCAGAAACACCAGAACAGGTGGAGATGCCCAAAGGAAACTGCAGGGGTGAGGAAGAGCTGGAAGTGTCAGAACTGAAGGAGTGAAGCTGAGCCTGGAAAGAAGAGAGAGTGGAAGGGTTTGGGGCTTTTTTTCTGGGTTTTGGGGTATAGGGGTTGTTCATGTTTGTTTAGTTTTGTGGTGGGGTTTTTTTTGGTTGATTGATTGGTTTTTTTGGTTGGATTTTTTGTTGGTTGGGGGTTGGGGTTTTTTAAAGTTTGTTCTTTTTTTCTCTGTTTGTATTTGGCAGTAGATTAATTTAATCTTTTCCAAGCCGAGTCTGCTTTGCCTTTGATGATAATTAGTGGATGATGTCTGTATTGTTATTTCAGCCCTAATTTTTTCCCCTTGTTCTTTTGAGGAGGGGGAGCAAGGGAGTGGGTTGACACCTGACAGCCAGCAAAGACTCACCACAAGAGCTCTGAGCCTTTCCTCTCAAAGAATGGATTGATTTTGCCTAATAAAACTTTGGAAAAAGGTGATGTGCATTACAAAAACAAAATTTCTTTTCCTGAAATTTCAAAAATGCTGAAACATCTGCTGTGTAGGTATTGTATCTACTGAGATGGGAAATGTGGATCTACTGTGTAACTGGAACACTAGAAAATCAATGTATGCAGATATTCTGTCTCTTGAAAGTAGGCAAATAACAAATGAATGCATATGGTACTACTAAGTAAATTATTGAAAACAGTCATAGCTTAATGAAGAGGCAGGTTAGGAACAAGACATATTACTTTTACACACTGTTACACACCTGCTTGAATTTCTTCCTCTGTTGTTTGCCAGATACCAGTGGGTAGGTCTGCCCATTTTCTTGAGAGTGAAAACTGCTTTGTGGGAATTTGGAACCAAGTTTGAGATATGTTTACAAAAAATGGAATAATTTAGCTGTCACATTTATAAAAGGATAGCAGAGTATGTGGATGCAACATCACAAACACTGCTTTAGCATTTTATTCAGACACAAGATTTTCACAGTTTGCAGAAACAGGAATAGAGCAAATTGATGTCAAAAGTTTCCCAGAACCTCTAGAGGGATGGACTGCTGTTGCTAGCATATTAAGGAAAACATCTCAGAATCAAGAAGCAGTCTCTCTGTACGGTGGATGAAATGTTACAAAAGAAGGCTGCAAAATATCTCCATCTAAGGTGACCACCACCTGTAATAATGCATTATTAGCAATGAAAAAAGATAGAATTTTTAAAGGTGAATAAATTAATGCTTTTCATTCTGATAGAAGCTTTTAGATGGACCACTTTACAGGTTTCTGTAAAGTGAAGGGAATAGTACTTACAGGTGTATAGGGGCATACCCAGTCTATATTTGCTAAATTGCAGGCACAGTGTTAAAAATCGCTCCAAGAGGGGAAAAAAATGTAGTTTGATGCATTGTGAGAGATATATTTAGTCCTAACATTTGATATGAATTTGCCAGATTTTGAGTGGTGGTCATAGAAAATGATTTTTGGGAGTGCTGAGCAGTCAGTCATTCAGAAATAAGGATCAGAGATGTCTGCACGGAAAAATTCTCTGTTGTTGGCACATTTTGTTACTGTTAAGTCTCTCTAGAACTTTCTAAATACTCTCTGCAAATTTTTTTCTGAAAAAAATCCTAGTCTTTAAAAATATTTTCTACCACACTTTAACTCTTCTGATTGAGGATAGTGAAGTTTGCCATAAAAAAACCCAGGGTATTATTCTATCCCAGTTTTTTTGGTGGTGGTGCTGTTTTTGTGTTGTTGTTTAGTTGGTTTTGGGTTTTTTTGCTTGTTTGCTTGTTTGGGGGTTTTGGTTTTTTTTCCCCTGCTTAAATTATATGGAAAGCCTGCAGAAAAATGCTAATGGATGCTGAATATGTATTTCCTTTTCCAGGTGCAGGGACCAGAAAATACATCTATCCTGTCCTGTGAACCATGTATTACAAGGGGTGTCTGTTTCTATATATAGTAATATTTTTGATAATGGAAGACTTTAAAAGTGCTTGCATATATTCTTATAAAACTATGTGTTCCATTTAGTTTGTTTTCCTTGCTAGGTTCAGCCTTTTCAATTTAATTTTGTCTCCAGCTTGAACAAAAGAATGCTGGGAGAGAGTAAAGGATCCGTTGGTAATTACAGTTCAGGGCCTGTTGGCTCTCCTGATCAATACAAGTATTGGACAAGTAAGCTCACAGACCACAGAATGGATCAGCTTGGAAGAGACCACAGTGGGGCATCTGGTCCAACCTCCTTGCTCAAGCAGGGCCATCCTCGATCACAAGGCACAGGATTGTGTCCAGATGAGTATTGATTGTCATCAGTGAGGGAGACTTCACAACCTCTCCAGGCAATCTGTTGCAGTGCTTGGCCACCCATAGAGTAAAAAAGTTCTTCTTCATGTTCAGGTGGAATTTCTGTGCGTCAGTTTCTACCCATTCCCTCTTGTCCCAATTGCTTGGTACCACTGAGAAGAGCCTGATCCATCCTCCCTGCACCCACCCTTTGGATACTTGTATACACTGGTGAGGTCCCTTTTATCTCTTTTTGGTGCTGAGCAGGCCCAGCTACCTCAGCCTTTCCTCATAACTGAGATGCTCCAGTCCCTTCATGATCTTTGTTGCTCTCTGCTAGACATTCTCCAGGAGCTCTATGTCTCTCTTGTCCTGGGGAGCCCAGCAGTGGACACAGCACTCCAGATGTGCCTCATTGGGGCTGAGCAGAGGGGCAGGATCACCTCCCCTGTCCTGCTGGCACTGCTCTTCCCAATGCATCCCAGGATCCCTCTGGCCTTCTCAGCCACAATGGCACTGCTGGCTCAGGGACAGCTTGTTGTCCCCAGGGACCCCCAGGTCCTTCTCTGCAGAGCTGCTTTCCAGCAGGTCAGCCCCCAGCCTGTGCTGGTGCATGGGGTTATTCCTCCCCGGGTACAGAACTCTGCATTTCCCTCTGTTCAACTCTCAAGCCTGCTCAGTTAAATTTCATACGCTGTCACATGCAGAAATTGCAGTGTTCAAACCTTAGGGGTAAGTCAAGCCCAGCCCACTGAAATCTCACTGCACCAACAGAAAATGTTTTATGATAGAAAGGTCACTGAAAGGTATATGCTTCTTCAAAGGCTCTAGAAAGACTAATATGTTATAATATCATGTTACTAAATTTATTTCTTGTCAAATAAGCTCAGTAATGGAAAACTTTAGCTCAAAGAAACTGCAAAGTGATCAAAACAGTCCAGACAAATCCTGCAGTTGTCTTCCCAGGAACTTCTTGTTTACTGAGTTCATCACAGAAGTGGTTGTCTGCTGTTTACATCACACAGGTGAAAGTACTGATTGTGGTGCTCTAGGCTAAATAAACTCAAGCATAGAGCAGAATGTCACCAGCAGAAGAGATAGAATTGAATTCCCTTTTAATATGGAATCAAGTCTCAGGAAACAGCTGATGAAAGAATAATTGAAAAATAAAAGGGACATGTTCTGGTGCAGAAGTGGTAGGAAATACTTTTCTTTTTCTTCTGCAAGAAGAAATAAAAGAGATTTCACAAATATTCCACTACAGCAATGGGATAAACCCAAGATCTTTTCTAGATAATAATAATAATTTCAAGATAGCAGACATGATAGATAAATTTGGAGGGTATATTTTCCTTGACTGTCTGAAATCTAAATAGATGTTGCAATTCATTTACCAGGGTAGTCTAAACCCTTAATCTTGGCCCTATTGGTCACTTTGGGGTGGTGCTTTCAGGCTCTCCTTAAGCTGCAGAAATGTTCACTGCAGCAGAGGTTTGTTCAGTTACTGAGCTGAACCAGTTGGACCAATCCTACTGCAAGCCCTGTCCCAAAGTGGGAGCTTTGGATAACTTTGAAATTTGTATAAACTATTTTTTAAGCAGAAACAGAAAAACCGTTACCTATAAGTAACTGACATTGCCTTCTGAAAAGTGAAGTTTCAATCTTTCAATTCAAGTAACTAGGACAGCCACTACAGGCAAGAAATTTAGTTTTGCATGTTCTACAGATGGACTTCATATAGAATCAGAGTGCCATGCATTTGTAAAAAAAATATTTTCTTTATGACATGTCACACAAATCCATATCTGACTACACAGAAAACAACCTTAAATAAAAGAAACACCTCACTATGTGGAATTTCTATTTTACTGTATTTTAATGAGATGAAGTGTGTTCTTAATGCACGTAAAATTCCTTGGTCTGATGAATTCTCAGGGATTATTTAATTCAGTGAGTCATGTTAGTTTTCAGACTATCGCCATTCTGATAAGGCAGGTCATCACAGAGATGGTTGGGGTGGATCCTTAGAGATCAAGCTAAGAGTAGATGAGTAGCTGGTGGGTCACACATCACGTGATGTGATGTGATGTGATGGCTGTGTTTCAAAAGCAGACCATTGGTAACTGATTCCTCACAGAATGAAACAGAAACAGGAGCTGTACAGGCACAGAGGACCTATGAAGAACATTGGAAACCAAATGCTATTGGGAGCCTGTCAAACCCGATGTAGATTTTGTTAAACAAATTTCCTCAAAATAGTGTTTTTCACACTTTTTCACATCAAGAACAGCCCTTCCATCCTCCCTGGATGGATTAATTTCATTTTTGATAGGAGCCACTGCAAGCTGTCGTTACAGCTAAGGACATTCACCAGAAAAGTAAAAATATTATAACAGCTTTTAAAGCCAGTTTTGTACTTTGGAAAAATAGATGCTGTGGCATCTGATAGGGGATACATCAGAGAAATTTTTAGTAACATTTGTTCCATGAAGATAACAGTAGCACAGCACTTCCTAGTCTAATTGCATTTGTGATATATATATAAACCCAATGTGTATTTATAGATCTTACACAATGGCATTCTGCCCTCCCTCTTGATGTTTTATCTTTAACCAATGAAGTCTTCTCTGCAGCAAAATTTCCCAGAAAAAAAATTGAATCCAGTTTTTCAGTTCTGAACTAAATAAAAGAAACCAACTTTCCCACCTGCTGTGGCTGGCTGAATACAGAGAGAAAAGCAGTGTTAATTCAAAACAAAATCACACAGTGAAGATCCATTCACAGCTATTCTCATGTTTTGCTTGCTTTCCACAAGGAACTAAAAACATTTGTCTGAAGCAAATTTTCTTTCTGAGGGGTGCCTTTGTAAATGCCGTTTGATTGGGAGAACACCTGCCATTCAGTGAGCAAATACGTACTCTGATCTCCCATGGATCTTGCCTTCCACCATGGCTTCCAAATATCTGGGGTGTGTGTCAGCCCTGCCTATTACTAAATCCTCACCATGGCATGTCAGATGAAGTAAATAATCTGTTTTTAATGCCAGAAATCTCTGCTTGCTAGCATAAAGCTGTGACTATCCCATATAAAGAGTCTGATTTTCCACAGTTTTTTATCCATTTTCAAATAACTGCATTACCTCACATTTCCACGTGAGGCAAGAAGTTCACAGATGCTGATTTATAAACACTGTGACATTCAGAATAAAAGGTAAGAGTACTGCTACTGACCCAAATGACAATATTTCTGATTTCTGTGAAGTCCAGCTCAATTATTTTAGGGATCAAATGGCCCCATTAACACTAGAGAGAAAGTGCAGCTGGACATTATGATCAATTTTAACTCTCTATCTTATCCATAAGTGTGGCAAATCATTAGATAACTTTAACCTTTCATCTGATCCTCCAAAGCATTCTTCAGGCTTCTTAGAAGTTAAATTCTTCTTACTTAGACTTAAAATAGATTATTTTATTATCTCTTTTTGTGTATCTTTCAAACATTAGATTTGACCCCAAAAGTACAGAACTACAGAAGTGTGTGTTTTCATGGAGAAAATGCACATAACCTCATAATTTTACCCCAGGAGATTTAGTTCCTGCTTTTTTTTAAATCATGAAAAGCTTTGATTATTGTCTGTAAAGATGAGATTTCACCTTGTATCCAAGTTTTAAAGGACAACAAAAAGTCTTCTAAAATTTTTTTACAAGTATATCTTTAATGAAGTATTCAGATATCTATATCCTTTTCCCAAATCTTCCAGAAAGTGTAGCTGAGGATAGATTGCCATAACCTCAAGCTGTAGTTTGATGTTCTTTCTGAATGTGGACACATCCCCCATTTTCATGTGCACTTCTGCTAAAACAGAAACATCTCAATTTTTGCATTTTAATGGCTAGATCTATTTTTCTAGTGTCATATTTTAGGGTCTTTCATATGTAGATATCATACCCAAGCACCTCAGATCTTCAATCTTAGTCTCACAATGCTCCAGTGATGAACTAAAGAATTACACTCATTTTGATAGAAAGGGGAATAAGAAGTACAAAATGTAAGTATGTTTCACAAGATAATATCAAATGAACCTGTCACCCAGGAAGAGCAAGAACTCAGTTCTCACTAATCTGTGACATCATCAGGATCACAGGAGGATCACTGAAGCTGCAGGCAAACTTCTGCTCAAGATTACTGATCCTAGCGAAAGTCTAAATAACGTGCTCACTTACAAAATAACTTTACCACCAGAGCTGTGGTAAACTGCAATAAAGACATTTTCATACAGTTCCATCTCTCTTTTGTGTTCATGACTGCATTATCCCAAGCTGATAGATCACACTTCATTCAGGACATCACAGTGTTCAGCGGTGGAAAATCATTTCCAGTGACTGACTGCTGAAACACCAGTCCCCAGCCAGCGAGACACTGACAAAAGGAAGGGAGGACCCGAGTGGGATCTAAGTGCACTGCTGATCTCCTTACTGCAGGCTGTATGAGGATGATGCTGTTCCATGAAGGCAAAAGCAAAAAATTAAAAGATGGACCTCTGCCATTTCCCTTGTATTGCCTCTAGCTTTGCATAGCATTTGGATGAGAGTGGTAATGCACGTGACCCAAGATGAAGTGGTGAGATACTGAAAGGAAACAAGCAGCAGGAGAAACAAAAAAGGAAGAAAAGTGGATTGACACTCTACATTTTGTTTTCCTTCATTTTTTTTTAAGTGATAATGGTATCACTTAAAAGGCATAGCAATCTTTCTGAAAATATCTTGCTTTTGGTTATCCTGATGCACATTCAGCACATTATGTCTGTGATTTTTTAAAAGTCTATCTGTGAACGCTGATAGAGATTCAAATATTTCTGCTGAAAAAAGAAAAAAAATTAAAAGTATTCATAATCATAAACAACTAGTTTACACCTTGATATGACCTATCTAGGCCAGACACAAAATTGTGACATCCCAAACCAAATTGTTTGCACACCAAAGGCTCTAAATGCAGTGAAGTATTTTCTCACTCTTCACTTTTTGTTTCTGTCTTTTGTGGTATTTCACGTGTCTATGCCATATTTCTTTCTATACACATTATTTTATCCCATAGTTGTTTTGCCATCCTCCCTACAGATACACTTATAGTATACAACACTTTTAAGTTCAAGAGAGTAGCAGTATAGTAAAAAGAGAAATGCACCATTCAGTCTATTGACTTGAGAGAAGATGTCATCTTTCCCAAAAGATCTATTTCTGGTCTGTTTGGGTATGCTACATTTAAAGGGTTACAGGCCTCTGCATACAAGCTGGGAAAGCAGAAATATGTAGCTCCATGCTGGAAGGAGATAAGGGAGACTGTGAAATGCTAGACAAGAGAGAAAGAAATTTTAGTTGTGAGTAGGTCACTCTTCTTTCATACAGCAATGGCTATTAATAATTTTCTGCAGATTACATTTCCCTCTCAGCAGAGTATTTATCTCTCCAGGTTACTGTTGTATAATAGTAAATTCTTAATGTTTGCTTTTCTATTAGGTCACAAAGTGCCAGATAGCTTTACAGCATGTCCAAATAATTCAGCATCTCCCAGAAAAAAAAAAAAAAGGGTGTAGCAGCTATTAATATATGTGGCCCTCAAGGCTAACATAGAAAAACTGGAGCCTTTATTATTTTTTTCATTAATTTCTAAAATGTGGGTTTGCTGAGGTACAAGTGGAGGATGGTGTAAATTTTTAAACAGTGGCACTCTCAGCAGTTCTGCAGACTTCTGTAAATACAGCTTGTCTCAGAGGACTGTAGTATTTGAACAGTGTTCTCCATTGGAACAGCACAAAAAAACTTTCTGTTAATGTGTGGAGCTTAGGGGTGCTCAGTATCTGCTCACAGCTCCCACAAGAAATCCAGAAGCAAGCCCAGCATCAGCCATCTGTCACACTGGGGATGATCAGATGGAGTTATACCTGAAATGAAGAAATTATATCTAGGCAGTTTTGACTTCTCCACCTGGCTCCATCCCCTCACTCCACACTTTCTGTCCATGAAGGAGAGGAAAAAGTTAAGGAATATTTTTATGTTTCTTAAGCTGAGCAATACAGAGTTAATTGAAACAAACTATCTGCATGCTGTTATAGGATGGAAACCCTCAAGCATTTTTTGGTAGTACAGTGTATTATGGATTCAAAGTCCTGTTAGCTAAATTCCTGAGCTGATTCCACTGCTCCTTTAGGTGGGGAGTGGAGAACAATTTGGTCTGAAAAGCTCTTATGTGGAAATCACCTTGAAGATCCTCTGTGTTACACTTTTTAGTGAGTTTAGCTAGTATGTGATACTAGCATTCTTCACATCTTACACAGAGCATGAATTTAGATTATGGACAATACATCTGAGTGTTCAGTTTATCCCTTACACTCAGAGTCAGCAGCAAGGACTGGAAAATTCATGTAGAAAGTAAATTTCATTTGGCTACAAATTTGTTCTGTTGCAGAAATTCCTCATATTATTGAATAGCAAAATGTACATGCCAAGAACTGTGATAATGTTCTGTAGGAGAAAAAAAAAAAGAGGAGGAGAATGAAGGTAGAAGTGGGGCTGTGATGTGTGATAAGGACAGGGAAGGGACAGAGCAAATCTAATGAATCTCAATATAAAGTCAATGGCTGGTCAATTTTTTTTTTTTTTTTTGCCGGGGGGATGCTGCCTGCATGCTGTGGGAAATAAGACAGTAGAAATGGAATAATACTTGAGTGAATTCAAGATAAAATTGTCTTGGGAACAGATAATTTATAAATAAGTGACTCTAAGTCACAAATCTGGTGGTAAGGATTTGAGGCATTAGTGAAATCAGAGGGAGAGGGGGAGTTGAAGGGTGCAGGAGAAAAATATTGCATGGTAAGTGAATAGATGTTAGGATTGTGGAATAGGTAGTGGACTGATTTGGACAAGTAGAAGCTTTGAAGAAAAAAATGAGAAAAACATGAAATGGGATAATAAAAAACAGGTTTCAGAAAAAAAAGGAGGTTAGACTGGACTAAAATGATATCTTTCCTTCAAACGATAATTGGGTTTTATAACAGAAACATCTTAAAAAATCTAATATATCTGGATCATTATGTAATTCACTTTTTAATAAAGCTCACAATTATTCCATATGGAGATTGGCTAGGAAAATTTTAGATAAATATAAAAGGCTTAAAGTGAGTACAGCTAACAGGAAAAAAAAGAAATGGGTAATGCTTAACCAAAAAGTCTTCAGCTTAAGTGTTAAGAGTGAAAGTATTAAAGAGTCATTTTTAGATGCACATCCTTTGTTGTTGTGATTAATAAACTTCACTCAAAAAGTAGAAATGTTTGAATGAGATGTGTTGAATATTTGAAAATGGCAGGTACTCAATGTGGCACGTACTGTTAATGTGTAGAAGGATGTTACTCAGAGATAACTGGCATTAGGATTTATGTAACATAAATAGAATAGCATATAAAATTGTAAAGTACAAATGACTTTAATTATTAAAGGCTAATAAACAAAGTAAAACAAATCCCCTGTAATAATCTTAGTGCTTATCAATGGGATGCCATGGGAAGGAAGTGTGTCTGAGTGCATTCATCAATCACAAGATAATTTGTGTGCTGCCATTGTGAAGTGATGGTGAAAAAAAGCTACTAAAAGACTGGGGTATGTCAGGGGAGACATTTCCAGTGGAGGAAGAGAGAATATTAATGCGACTGTGGCAGGCTCGGATGAGACCTGATCTGGAATATTGTTCAATTCCTCATTGATAGTCAGGAGAAATGAATTTAAAAAAGTGCAAGAAACAGGCTGTTATGCTTCTCAGGGGAAGGAAGAGTCTATTTCATGAAAGGATGCTGAAAGAGCTTAGAATTTTAGCAGAACAAAAGCAGAGCAGGGATAAGATTGCTGTCTTTAAATACATCAGGATGGTAAAGCCGGAGACAGGAAGGAAGTGTTTAGGTTAAAGAATAGTATTGGCTCAGGAACAAGTGGGAACAAACTGTCCACGAATAAATTTAAACTGGAAAGGAAATGAGGGCAAAATGCTCTGGTGTTCAATAATGCAACTTTTGGAAATTGTTTATATTATATTATGTTTTTTACATTTATTATTTTACTGTGCATCATAGCACAGCACAGCATGATAAGATTGCCTTCTATAAGACTGTCATGGGAATTTTACTCCAGTTCTCTGTTTCTTATTTTGTGTGAATGTGTAAATGCCTGCACATATAAATATTTAATTTGCAGTAAAACTTGAGGTCATCTGGGATTATTTAAACAGAGATGCAAAAGACAGGCCAACTCTGTGCATTTACACAATAGTTGGAGTCAGGGATTGTGAGGAGTAGATACACTTACTACCCTGAAATAAGGTAAATGGTGCTTTAGAAAAAGTATATCTAAGCATTATACCTATAATTTTTAGATAAAATTGTGGATTAAATTGTTCAAATTCTGTTCCTATGCTCAAACCAATTTTGTTGACTTAGCCAAAGCACAGAAAGATAGATTAAAACTGATAACAAGTAAGGCTAGAAATATACCTTTGTGGTTCCATAATTTGATTTTTAGTCTATAAAGAAAATAAAAACCTCTCTGTCTCTGACCAGTTGGGATTTGTGTTGTTTTTCTTGGTTTGTGGCTTGTTTTTTTTCCTCCATAGGATTAGCTTTTTATGAATAAATGGATTTTAGTGGAAAGATGATAAGGGAGTCTGTTATTCTAGTCTAGAAATGATACGACCTACCTAGAATATAGTGTGGGAGAGTACATGGTCGGTTTTGGGGGACAAATACCTCAAAGAATTGTTTCATAATATTAAGCACTCTCGTAAGAATACCCAGATTATGGAATTGAGATAAGAAGAGTGTGAGTTATAGCAGTCTTAATGTGGAAGTGGAAACCTTAGAAGGTAGGGCACCAAAGTAAATGATGGAGGAAAAACCTCTGCAAAGCCTTGAGAGGCTCAGATGCTGGTTTTGTATATGCTGTTTGAAAAGGTTTGAGGTGAAGGTGAAGTGTTGAGGGAAGCTTTTCACATTTCCAGTGAAAAAGCAGTGATGTTCACAGGAATATGTGTTCAGGCATGGGTCAGTTTTTGGTGTTTTGTAATGTAACTGGAGTAGATTTTTTGAGAAAATGTCCCAGAAAGATGGGCTCATTTTGTTCTCCCATTAAAGAAAAAAAATTTTGTGATGCTTACCTGGTTTAACGCAGTACTGTTCCTAGAACATGTGTGTTACACAGAAAGAGCATCCTCAGGAGGGTTCAGCAGATCAAACAGTTGCACAGTCTACCACCTGGTGAGCTGACCTGCTTTTTCTGAGTGCTGTTGCTCAGAGACACAGCAGAAATGAAGATCATTGTTTGTGTTCTTCTTTCTCTGCCCTTGAATTGGCTTTTGGTCTCCTGTTGTTTATTCATGTCTCCATTCCTCACTGTTTTGTTGTATTCAAACAGTATATTCATTTGCCTTTTCAAAATGATCATACCTCAGTTCACAATTTAAAACAGGAACAGTTTACTTTGCAACCAGTTTTTAATCAGTAACTTTTGCCACATATAATACTTAAGTCCTTGTTTCTGTAAAAGGCAGATGAAATTTACCATTTTCTGAGATAGTGTTATTTTTCTGAGTATTTTCTTTAACATTGTTTTATTGCTCTCAGGCTGCCAAAACTACTATCAGTACTGGATGGAAAAGCTACAATTATGGTTCTTAGAGAAGAGTTTTAGGACAGGTCATGGTGTAATCTTCGTTTAAAGTAATATTGGCCTATTCACTATTTACTGCAAAACTTTTTGCATGGACGAGTAGAGACACTTTTTATGGGCATTCATTGGCAATCAGACGAGACCATCTTAAAGAGCTCCTCAACCAAGCCTTAGTTTTACCTTTTCTGTTACTTGAATTTGTAAATGTATGTCAGTGAGAAGAAGGGATGGGGAATGGCCACTTCAGTATAAATACACCCAGGGTTTTCACCATGTGCCAGCCTGCTTGTGGTTCATGCTATCATCATCATTTTGTTGAGGGTCAAAATAGAATTCTAGCAGTCTTATTTTCCAAATTTCATTAATAATTTCATGTTAAAAGAAAACCAACCACCACATTTTGGGGTTTATCTTGTTTGCTTTTAATATGTCTAACACAATGTGGGTTCAATGCCATTGGTCTTGCATTCCTTTCTTCCTAAGGAAACTTATAAGTGAAAAGTGAAATAATCCTCTAACTACAACTCGAATTTGAATCAGTGTGGTAGTTTTCTTTCAGAGAGTCTGCCAATAGTTTATATTAAAAGTAGGAAAGTCATGACCATCAATGAGATGGCAAATGAGAAATTTCCATCTACTGCCCTTTCAGTACATAATTGACTGAGTATTTCTCTGCTGCTGAGCTACAAAACTGATCTGCTATTATGGGGTGTACCATAGGGACCAAGTGCGGGTACCACTTGTCAAATTATTTTGACATTGGAATAAGGTGGTTTATTTTCAGAATTGCAAGTCTCTCTCTGCTATCATTTCTTCATGATCAAAGAAATCTTGCAGGCATGAGTGGCAGAGACAGTGATAGTTCTCAACACTGGTTTAATTTGAATCTCTGAAGGGAGAGGTAAGGACCTGCTCTATACAGGAAGTCTGTCTGGGTTACCTACTTGTCTCTGTGGCATCTAATTTGCATGGAGGCAAGAAACTTCCCATGTCTCATTGCCTCCTCTGATTCTAAAGAGAACAGGATGTCCCAATTCCTTCTCACCCAGCATTGTATTACCTTGAATTAGAAAGGTATGAGCAGAGCAGGAGAAATTGTCATGGCAGTAGCTGAATTCAATGTGGAAATAACTCAAGAAATTGTACCAAAGCAATGTATTTATGGACTAGCTCTTTAGATAGTTGTCTCTTCATAACAGTCTTTATTTATTCTTTGAAATGTCCTAACTG
>WBNO01005182.1:0-45696 GCA_013400575.1 Peucedramus taeniatus | reverse complement strand
GCTCTTTTTGACATTGATTTGTTAAAAAAAAATTCCTTGTGTAGAGAAATGGGAAGCTGTATTCTCTTTTAAACAATGTAACTATTGCATAGGAAACCACATAAACTCCTTTATGCCCAATTTTTACTGTAGTTCTTTCACCAAACTATTGCACATCAGGGATTAATTTCTGCTGTTTCTAGATTTCTACAGATCAGATGTTTAGGATGCATCCACATTCGGCAACCTTTGTTCCTTCTAGTACTGGAGAGAAATAGGCACTTTAAAGGCTGTTCATGTGACCTAATTTAGTTGTTTGCTTTTGGATGAGATGAATCAGAGTACACATTTCATCAGGCTGAGTCACCACTCTTTCAAATATGGTGTGCTTGGACTGTTCACAGCTCTCTTGTGTGACTCCTGGGAGTCCATGGGTGTTTGCTGTCCCTGGGACAGTGCTGGTCAGCACACTGTCTCTTCAGAGTTGGAGTTGAGATCCATGTACTCCAGAGCCAGCTGTGCCATTGGGAATAGCATGTTACAGAATAGGGAACATTGCTCTATTCTTGGTAGTCCTGAACCTCTATCTTTAGCATAAAAAGCAGTCAAACTTGCCAAGGAGGTAAAAAATACCATTGATGCTGAGATGAAATTTATAACAAATAAATAAAATTACTTTTTCCAACTTTTGGACTCACCTATGCATTCTGTTATTTTAACTGGGTTGTAACTGCCATGATTTCAAAAAAAAATTAATTCAGAGATTAAGATAATTAATCTGTCTCATCTATTTATGCCATCATTGTATTCCATCCAGAGTTCCTGGGTGTTTCATAAATGCCCTCAGCACAGATACCACAAATGTGGTATGTCAGCATCCTTTGAAAGGGCATACAAGTGAAACTGGTGAATTGTCATAACAGTTCTCGGATAAAATAAGGGAAAGACTTCTTCCCCCACCTCCTCCATCCATCCCTGATCTATTTGTGTACTCACTCCCTTGGCATACCTGGGTAATCTTGATCATATTTTTTCTGTGAGAAAATACAACTCACAATACAAGGGAAATTTCTGTCTTGTTTCCTTTTCCTGCTGGATTAGGGGATGGAATTTGCACACTGAGGGGCAGAATGAGCACCAGAGCTGGCTCAGAGCTGTGGCCTTTCAGAAGCAGCAAGCTATTAGACTGGTTAAATCTGTCTTGTCTGACTGCATCCTGCATCACACCAAGCACCACATGGTAAAGCACTCTTCGATACTGTGAAAAAGCTGAGTTAAACCTTCTCTGTTTCTTTACCTCAATCCATCTTTGCTTCTGTGATGCTGGCAAAGAGCTCTGTATGATCTGACTGAGCCTCTGACTTTCTTTTCACAGTCCACTTGTGATGCTGCAGAGCAAGAAGTAACTCTGGCAATGTTTACAATATGGATTGGTTATTCTGATGCTTTTAGCTTTTTATGCCTATTATATTTGGGCCAAAATTTTAAAATGCAGCATAAATTTTGGGGTCCCCAGTTGGCACAAGTCTGGCACTCAGAAATCAAGAGTGCTTTTTTTTTTTTTTAAGAAATAATAGAAACATACATCTCCTGTACCTACACTGGGGTGGGAGAAGAAGGTAAAAAAAAATAATGAGGGTGAGGAAAGGATGACTGCATTTCATTTGTGTGCAGGTGAGTTTGAAGTCATAGAAACCTGCAGGAGACCACCATTGCTGAAAATTTGATCTTGGGCTTATCAAAGTAGTTTACCAAAAATAGGATAATAGAAAGCAGTTTTATGAACTATTTTCATGCTCAATGAAATCTACAGCAGTAAATTAACTGTTGCAAGAAATGTGTGGGGAAAAAAATGGGACATATTGTGCTTGGAAAGAGGGACTTGCTTCAACTCGCTGTCAGAAGAAACAGCAGACATGGAAGCAATTTCTCAATGTGTATCAGAAAGGGTCACAAAGACTAGGGAAGGATTTGAATCTGACAAGTTAATTTACAGTCTGGAAACTCCACCAAACACAAATTAGAAACAGTGATTACTGCTATGAAGCTAGTTTGCAGGCTGCCAAAGTTGCTGACTGTTAATGACCGGGTCTAATCTGATGGACATATTTACTCAGAAGCATATTACTGAGATTTACTGGTCTGAGTACTGTGTCAACTCTGAAAAACTCTCACAGAGCTGTGAGATGGCCAAAAAAGCAATTCAGAGAATGAAAAATCTGCTAAATGAACAGTCGTGGTCAATACACAATATTGTGACAGTGTAGAAATGTATAATTATATGGACAGTCTTTCCCAGAATAGATGATTTATTTTTGCAAGTAAATTTGAGAATGTACTTGATGTTTTACCTTACTGAGAAGAGTAACAGAACACTTACAGCTGGTACTTCATTAGCTACTACTAAAAAGAAGGCTTCTACACCTGAAAGAAGATGGTAGCTGGCTTGAGTTTCAGAGCTGTGTTGGATACAGGCAAATTGACATGTTCTTTTCCAGTTTCATTGCTTTCATTCCATGCCATCCATGAGGTAGTGCTAAACAAGGATTTAAAAGGTAAACAGTTGAATTGCATTTTCAAACTATGCAATTTACAAAATTTAGAAAAGGTAATAAAATATTTTCTTTTGCTTTGAAAATTTCTCTAAAAATGAAAAAAAGTAGCATTGATAGCGGATCGTTTCTGGATGGAGGATTCTGAAAAATAGAAAATTAGAAGTTTTATTTTCCTGTCTTTTTTTTTTTTCACAAAGAAGTTTAATGAAGACCTAGAAAATATAATGTCATAAGATGTGCAACACTAACAAATATTACAAAGTATGCAACCAGCCACTTCAAAGTCAAGGTAGTGGGAAGCACATCAAACTGATCACTTCCTTAAAATTGTTCTGAGTTGTTCAAGTTTCTTTATATAATTTTTGGAAAGTCAAGTCCTTTTAACCTCAGAGAGTAAGAAAGATGCTGAGTTCACAGCTTTATTTTAAAATTATATTTAAAAATTTAAGCCTAAAATGTCCTCCTCTCATGCAAATAACACGAGATCTTACTCTAATGATGGGGTCTCACCCCAACACTCTTCCCAGTTTCTTACATCTGAGGGAGATATCCAATGCAGTATGTATATACCTTTATGGAATAATGATTGTATTAATGTAGTCCTCAGTTATAACCAAAATTGTATCAAAAGCACAAACATTCCAAAATAACTCTAGGAAGATTAAAATTAGAGTTATTTATCATAGTTGTTTTCACACTGGTCATGGACTACATTTGCTGTTTTAAAACAGCAAGAAGTGCAGAGTGAGGTGGATTTCTGCCCCAGAGGCCCTTGGATAAGTGTGGGAACAGAGAGGTGTTACAGCTCATGATACCTCTGCTTACAAGCCAGCTTAGCTCAGACCTTCCCACATCGTCACAGCCTTTCATTCATTTGAGAGATACACTTTTCCTACTTTTTCACTTATTTGAAACTTCCCTGAAATTTGGAAGTATTTGAAACATCCCCAGCTTTGGGGTTCAGAGACCCACCAGCAGCATTGCCACATTTTTATGTTCCTAGCTGCATTGCCTAAGTTCCTAGACTCTTTGCACCTCTCCTGCATGCTTGCTTACTTTCCAGCAAGTAGCCAGGAAGGAGAAATATCTAGAGGTCTAAAATAGGTCAGATAAACCTCTCCTTAACATATGTATATATTTTACCTTTTCCCCCTTTTTCTTTATTCATCTTGGAGTGATTCACTCCAACATCTGACTTGTGGGTATGTAAAAATAGAAGAGACAAATCTCATATTTTCTTTAAAAATGATTCTTGGATCACAGGTGACTTCAGTACAAGATAATGACAGAGAACCAGTGGGGTGGTTCATGTGATATAGTTTGATTCAGGACAAACTAGCATCTGACACCACATAGTGCAAATGTTCTTTTATTACCTTTGCCATTTTTCAGTGGCAATTTTCATTTTTTAAATGGGAATAATAGAATCTCTAGAATTCCTAAATTTCACTTCAAATCAAATCCATAAAATTAAAAAAAAATCATTGCAACCTTTTATATTTAAAATGTAGTGATGATAAAAATCTTAGCTTTAGGAAAAGAAATTATTCATAAAGATAGGTGCAATCCTTCTTAACATTACACAGTTTGGATACAGACACTAAAGATATCTCTTCTTTCAGATATTTTTTACAACATTTACATTCTATACATCTTAATCACATTATGTTATACATTCAAAATAATTAAAAGGCTCTGGATAAGTGTAGAATAAATTGCTACTCTTGCAAGGTCTGAGTTAGTGATGGATCATATAGGACACCTATGGTGCAACCATTTAAAAAGATGTCAACATGGAAGAGGTTTATTATAAATATGTTTTTCTGGTATAAGGAAAAATACTCTTTTCCTAGGAAGAGGAAAAAGTAGCAACCTTTGAAATAAAATAACTGCCAAATCAGTACATGTCAAATTAGAATCAAAGAAATTCTATTAACTTCTTTAGAATTCTTGATCTAAAAAAACCTGTGCATTGATTTAAAGTTGTGAATGGATTCTCTTTTCATTCTTTAGTGTATTTTGACAGGTTGTTTGTCCTCTCGTCTTTGCCAATTGATTTTTTAAAAATATGAATTTCAATGTTTTTGTGTTCTTTCACTCTGCTGTATTAAGAGCATATATTTGATATTTTCAGCATACGGTTGTTTGGAAACTGAAGTTACTGACAGAATTTTCTGCAATTTCAACAGGACCAATGTACAGATCACATTGTATAAGTTTGGAACCTTAGATTTCTATTAATCATAAAATTGATATATCTGCTTCTTCAGTAGAGTATTTATGACAAAAGATCTAGACAGGTATTTTTAGGACCTGATTTTGTAAACATTTACACATTACATTATTTTTTTTCATTTTTCTATATATAATAAAGAAGTTCAAACTTCTATCAGAAACAAACAGGAGACCAGTCTTGAACCAGCTTATGGAAACCAATATTCTCAGGCCTAAACCAAATCTTTTATATGAAGTCTTCAGCAACCACTTTTGATTCTGAATGCATGTGCAGCAATCAACACCTGCTCCTGCATCACTTCTAAGAGGCTCGGTTTCCAAAACAGTTAATCTTGATGGTTCCTCATATCTTCATATATTTTCCTTCTCCACATGTGAAATGCATGAAAAACAGCAAAGCAGCTTCATTGATTGTGAGTGGGAGGAAGCCTCCATGGCAAGATCTTGGGCTATATAAACCAAATAAATGACCATTGCTTGGAAGATCCTGAATTTGTCTGGTCACACAAGCTGCACAGTTGAACTACACACCAGCCAGCCAAAGTACTTCCCTGTAGTACTGTAAATATCAAGCTTATCATGTTATTATAATCTCTAAAATGATCTTAACCTCAGTTTCTTCCTACCTTTTGCTATATTTAAAGCTGCATGCAACCTTCCTTATTTACACACTCTACTCTCCAGCCAAGCATATTAAAAAAAATTGATATATCCCTTTTTGGGAAAGGCTTGCTGCCACTCTCACAGATGAATGCATTTGTATAAAGAGGGGAAAAAGGATGTGAATGGAATCCACAACACCTGGTTCTAAGCATTCCTTTCCCACTGTGCATTTCCCTGCCTGGAACAGGATCAATATTACCGTATCACAACAGTGCATCAAGGTCCTTGGAAAAGCTGTGTTTTGGATATAAATAACTACAAAATGAAATTCTCTTAGAAATATTTTCCACTGAGCTGGGATTATAGCAGTCATAGTAACAGGAATCGTTCTGGCCAAATAATTTCTAAGTTTTTTTTTATTAAGACAGCATGAAATGCACAATGATAACTTCATTATTCCCTCTCTCCAGTGTGTATACCAGACAGGCCAAAGCCAGGATATGACTATCTTGGAACAGATGATAGTGGAGATCCTAAATCTATGTGTTCCAAAGAGTAAAAACTCACTAGGTATTGCCTATAAAACCAATTTGTACTCCAACTGAGAAAGCTCTGTCTGCTGTCTTTATCAAGCCCTGTGGATCCAAAGGCAGAAATAGATCCTGGAAATACGGGGGGAAAAATCTTCTGAGATGTGAATTGCTTACCTAGGTAGAAAGGATAAAAACTATTTGATGCCATGAAGTGATTTGTTTGTTTATTCTCGGATTTATTAGATAAAAAGAATTCTTTAGGTTCTCTGAAGAGACTGCAGGGGAAAGTGGTGAGAGCTGAGCAGCAGCTATTTTGTCTGGAGCTGAACAGAGGTGGTTCCAGATGATGAGAGCAGGCTGGCTGATTTACTGAGCTTGCTGACAGGTGTAGAAGCAGGACTACGGTTGAAATGCATCAGTTTAAGTGTTTTTCACAATCAGCTATGGCACAATGAGAGGTAAATTAGGGATCTGGTGAGCTTCAGAGAGAAGGAAAGATTTAGGGAGAGAGCAGGTAAAAAGAGGCCAGAGAGGGAGAATTTATTTCCAGCATGACAATATATTTTTCAGGAATAGAATTTGTTGTTATAGAGAAAAACATCTACTCATCCAGACAGAACAGTGCTGCAGCTGAATCTGCTTGCTTCTCTGGCTAATGCTGTGTATTTCTGAAAAAAAATGCTTTGATGTCAGACTTAATTGCTTTGGTGGAAGGAGCTACAAAACCTCCACAAAGAAAAACACTCTTGCATGGCTTTAAAAACTGGAAATTTTAAATGGATATTACTCTTACCTTTGAATCACTAAATGCCTCCTGTAGTTCAGTGGGCATGATTTCCTTCAATGGCAGACATGTGATGATGAGTCAAATCATGCAAAATCAGTTCTAGGAATGGAAAGCCTTGGAAGGTGCTTACTGTATGCAATTATTTTTTCTCTTTAGTGTTTCTTTGCATTTCTCTGGCAATATAACCTGTGGAGGTGAAGGGACTCCTTACTGACCTCATTCTTGGTGTCCATATTGCAATGCCAGCATTTCCACTGAGCTCTGAAACAATTTTGCACAAGGTCAAAACTAAGGCTTTTAGGTCTGTGTTTTATATTTCTTCTATAATGAAATATGCATAGATAAACTGTCATTTAGGTTCAAATGAGCTGCTGTTTAAAATATTAAACACAGAAACTATGGTGAAGCCTATACCACCTTGGAATTTTCACTGACATTTAACCTAGACCACAGTGACTGCTGTTTAGTCCAGGTGGGTACTAAAGCACAGCTGTTTTTTAAATATTATTCTGTGAACCCTCCAGATTCTAATTTGTTTGCCTTCCTTTCAAAGAACTAGCTTGTTTGTTACGAAAAAAAAAAAAAAAGAAGAAAAGAAATTAGTTGCTATTGTTAACATAGCAGTTAAGAAGGATACATGGAACTATTCAGCTTTGAATTTCTTTTGCTATGAAGTACTTCTGCAATAGAATATGCTGTAGTTATTTTTAATTGTCAGGTATAGTGTGCAGGATTATGTATTTCATGTACTTCTTGTAGTTTTTTGACCAAAAAATTTATATTTGTCTCTTCAATTTCAAATCGCCTACTTTTCCCACTGACATATAAATCTGTGAGGGAATGTCAGGACTTTTTCTGTCAAAGATATCTTGCCTGTTTCCTTAGATAAATCATCATTTTTATTCTTTCTTTCATTTCATTTCCAGATTGCTCAAATCCCTCCTGTTACCAAAATGTCATAGAATGGCGCACCAACATTTCAATGAAAAACTTAGTGAGCTTGAGGAAAAACTGCCTTTGATTTTAGTGGACTTTGAATTTCTATGATAAAGATATCCAGACTCTAGAAAGATATTAATTTTTTTCAGTTTGGTTGTCAAAACGAAATTACATGAAAATTCTTCATTTTTCCATTTTATAGAGTACTCCCATGTTTTGACACATTTAATTTCTTCCCAACCATTGATTCCAAAACGATCAGTAAATAACATGGCTTAACTGAAGGAATTAGTATTTCATACACTATGCTCTAGAAATCTTCAGCATTCAACAATTCAACTTAAATTGCACTTAAGTTATGCATGGAAAATATGATATGCTGGACATATGATAAAGTTTTAGCTCAGGTTCTTATGATGAAATATGAGTTGGGATTCTTATATCTGGCTCTTATGCTTGGTGTTTTTAGGCCTGTATTACCAAAACAGCTAACTAGGATGGACCAAGGATAATAAATACTGTAAGAAGAGGGTTTTTTTAAAAAGTTTTCTTAAATTTTAGCTCCTTTTTAAAAAAACTGATTTCAGAAATTTTAAGAACTGAAATACTATTTCTGATTACATATTCCTTTTATTTTCTTTTTCTTTTCAGAGAGAAAATAGCTGAAAATACGGAGATCAAATGTTTTCACTTTCTCTCAACTTCTCAGCTATTTGGAAAATTTTTTTCCAATTTGTAGACACTTTTGTAACCTAGTGTCATGGTTTAAACCCAGCCTGAAACTAAGTACCATGCAGCTTCTTGCTCACTCCCCTCTTCACAGTAGGATGGAGAGAAGAATCTGGGAAAAAAAAAAAAGGTGAATATAATGGATTGAAATAAGAACAGTTTAGCAATTGAAATAAAATACAGTAATAATGATGGCATGGTTCTGATGATGATGAAAAGAGAGACAACAAAAAGACAGAGGGAGGAATAAAACCATAGAGAGACAAGAGATGCTGTTTTTCACCACCCTCTGACTGATGCCCAACTCGTCCCCCAGCAGCGATCGGTGCCTCCTGACCAACTCCCCGCAGTTCATACACTGAGCAGGATGCTCTGTGGTATGAAATGTCCCTCTGGCCAGTTCGGGTCAGCTGGCCTGGCCATGCTCTCTGCCAGCTTCTTGTGCCCTCCTCACTGGCGGAGCATGGGAAACTGAAAAGTCCTCACTTAGACTAAGCACTTAGCAACAGCTAAAACTTAAGGGTGTTTATCAACATTATTCTACTACTAAATCCCATATCCTCAGCCCCTTACCAGGTACTAGAAAGAAAATTTACTTTAACACAGACAAAACCAGAACACCTAGAAATTCCATTTTTCTGATAAGTGTTTTTCCTGAGTAGTTACAAAGTTACATTACTTATCTTTTTAATGTATACACAAGCTCAGAAAACTTGTAGAATTTGCCTTACTTATACAATTCCTGGAAGTAAAGAGCCACTGAAAAATTAATAACACTACTCGCTTCAATCCATTTTAGACTCCTTAGTAATGTGTTTCAAACGTAATGAGTGGATTTAACACCATTTGACTTAAAAAACTGACAGCAGATTGTTTGTCTTAGAAAAATCAGATTTAGTACAGTTTTGTTTAAATCTGAGTTGAGGAAATCTATTATAGTCAGGCAGATTTGAAATAGTTTGGTCTTCATTTGTAGCAAAGCAGCAAATACTGTTAACAATGTAGTACATCATGACAAGTAAATTGAAGGTGAAGTAAAGCAAGAAAAAGCTCAATCTATATTGAATGAAGACTTCAAATCTACCTGAAGGTCATAGAGAGAGAAGATGAAAAAAGGCACAGCAGAGACATATAATGCTTCCTTTACTCTTTCTGTTTCTATTCTGATAGTCTGGGGATAAAGCAGTGCAGATATGTCAGGATGAATGATTTTTGGATTTTGATTTCAAGAAAGTGCCCTTGTGGTAGTCTGCACAAGAGTAAATTAATGGAAGGAGATGCTTGAAGAAGCTAAAGCAGTCTACATAAGAATTTTGTAGTTACAATTTAAGGGTCAGTTATGACATTCCTCAGTCAAAACCTGTATACATGTAAACATGTATACAGCTTACATTTTAATTCCATTGGAAGAATTTGCAGATTACTGGAAAGCTATTTATTGCCTAATCAGGATTTTCAAAATTAATTTAAGTGTATTTCAAATCTTGTAGTTGTGTTTTATCAAATGAACCATTACTGTACCATGTTTTGATGTTGAAGTTCAAAAGACATTTGCTTTTTAAAATACATGGTTATGATGTACTGAAACACTATGATAATATTTCAAAGAATTTATGTACCTTCTAGAGCAAGGAAAATACTTCTATATCCAAATGCTTTACACAGAGATATAGGACATCCCTTTAAATCACATATACTCTCTTTTAGCTTATTTACCATAAAGATGCAAACAATCTTCCTTTTTATTTTTTTCTCCTTAGGAAATATTAGTCTACTATTCTCATACCTGCTCACAAATCTGCTAGTGAAAATATTGCTTCCAGAGATATCCTGGGTTGTTTCCCTCTCACCCAGCTTCATGTGTTCTGCAGTTTATATGTGTGTACACTAGCTAGTAACCCAATGCTCTCTTCAAGGTCAATAGAGAGCAATACATAGTGATTCATCTGACCTATTTTAATCATCTATTTTAGGATGAGATGACTCATGCTTTGAAAGTGCCAATTTTACTCCACTCACTGTGAAAAAGTCTTGACAACTAGCTAACATGAAAATATCTGTACTGCTGATGTCTATATTTGTGATTTCACAAATGCCATTCTATATGCTATCTTCAGAACTCTGATTTCCCCATCCTTTATTTATAACAATTCTAGTCATCCAATCAGTGAGCCAAAATAGAATTGTATAGCACTGCTGAATATGCATATACCATAAGTATCAACTAGTTAGTAGCATATTTTAAGCAGTCTTCATGAAAGAAACTCACATTGTTCAGTCAATTCAGAAAGTAATTTTTTCAGAGTGAAAGAGCTTCAGAAACAATTCTTCTATTGCTGAGCTAACAGAAATATAACTCAGGAGAAAATATTTTGGTAAAGAATGCACCAGAATACAACTGGTGCTAATATAACTAAAAAGGTTCACCCCTCTCTTTCATATGATTGGATGCAGTCATTATTGTAAAAGTATTGGAAAAGCAGTATGCACACAACTTCTACTGTTTTGGTAAGACTGAGAGGTTTTGTGCCCTCTTAATCATTTCTTAACAGTAAAAACATTGTTTTGCATGCAGCCCATCCTGAATATAGTTCATGTTTAATGTGTGATGGGAACAAAAGTTGTTTGGCAATTTGTAAAAAGTGCAGTCATTATACTTTATGACAATTGGGTATATACAGTAAAAGGTAGAACCCTGCAGAGGAATTGACCTTTTTCAGTACCCTCCTTCCTGCATATAATGAATGTGACATTTAGTATAATGATATCACTTATCTTTTTGGACATTACTAGAGAGATTAATTTTCATCATGAATGTGGGAAGCTAGTGAAAAGATTTCTAAACCTAACATCTTACTCCATGCATTAAAAACATATGTCAATGTCTCAGATATTGTATAAACAAACTTACCTCTCATAAGGCATCCTAGATTTGCAGTATTTTGGCAATTTATTCTTATTCATTAAAAAAAACCCCATTTTGATGAGTACATATGCCGATCCCTAAGCATTAAAAGTCAGTGGGACCTGAAGCTTACTTTAGTATTTTTTGAAGCATAGTCACAACATTTAACCGTGTTAAACTCTACTGAAACATGCATAAGCATACAAGTTGAGAGTTTATGAAAGCAGTCATTGTCTCAGGCTTCACTGTAAGTGTAACCAACCAACTAACTGTAAATTAATGACAGCTGCCAATTTTGCAGGGTTTTAGAAGTGTTATATAACATTATAACATATAGCAATTAATTTCAGAAACAAGCAAATTTCCTCCAACGCTTGCTTTATTGGTCATTTTACAGGACTAATAGGTTAATTACATGGCTAGTAAAGGAAAGGCAAAGTTATTAATATATTTGTATAAATGAACTGTGTTTTTACAGAAGGTATCAGCATCAAAAACCAAGCCAAGCAGTGATAGGATATGGATGAAAGGGATCTGGCCCTTCAGCCTGTGTCTTGACCATTGTAGATACTGCCAAGTTTTCTGTCTTAAAATTTGCAGCTTTCTAAATTGCTCCACTGAAATCGCTGTCTGTATGAGGTGCCTTTGATTGTCTTAATTTAAGGAGTTAAATACTTTGCTAAATTTTCTGTCATTTTTGCAAAATGCTGAAGAAAATGTTATCAAATGTACCTTCAGCTTGCTATAGGATGGAGTTGTGCTTGGTTTTTCATGTGCTGGTCTGCTATTAGATTTGTAATCTAATTCTTTGCTGTCATGGTACGCAAAGGGATTTTCAGCACCCTAGAGACATGGTGACCTCCTTAAATTGTTTTAAGAAACTGGATCTGTGAAACTGCTAGCAATTATTTACTTGTCTTTTATGAGCTTTTACTCCTTGCTCAATCCTGCAAAGAGTTGGGAAACCCAAGAAATGCTGAGCATGTCCAAGGTCTATAAAAATCAGTGGTGCTGGAGGTCACTCATTGGATTATGGTATCATATAAAATGAGATATTCAGTGAGCCATGGTCCTTTCATTTAAATCAGATACACTTGTGAAACTTAATAACCTCTGCCTTATTTAAATAGCTTTGGGTATACAAAGATAGAGCACAACAGCATCATATATAAAATACATATGATGTGCTATTTATGTTGATTTGCAGCATGTAAATATTAAATTCCATGTTCTGTAATTCTGTTTTTATTATTGAGTAGCAGCTTAATTGAATTCAGTAGGCAAAAGATGCAAGAAATTTAAGGATGGCCAAGCTACACCATTAAGTGCTTTGTAATGATGAATTAAAGAACTACACATCTCAAAAGCACTGTTACTTAAGAAGAAATACAAATATGTCTAAGAAGTTATTTAATCTCTAATTTAGGATATTTTTCTAAGCTTTAATTGCATTCTAATTTTCTAATTAATTTTAGAAGGAGTGCTCAGGGGCATATCTATTTATCTGCCAATTTTAAGATGTATAACTTGTCCTTTAGTAACCAGCATAGAATCTTTAAAAAACCCTGAGCACAGAGTTATAAATCATAACGCATTTGAACAAAAACAAAAAATGACTTTTTAGTCACATAAAGATGTACTTTTTTTTTTTTTTTTTTGAGACTATGTTCTCTGAAACATAAACAAATGTAAGCATCTTCAAAACAGTTCACTGACATTGAATCTGCCAAAAAAGAAGTTTTCAAGCCGAGGAATATGTTGCATATTTGTTTCCAGAAATGTGTTAAAATGCATTGGGAATTACAAACCTGTGATAAGAAAAGAAGTCAACCATTTAGCAGAAGAAGTACTAAATTTGAAAGTTGTTCAAAGTTAGAGGCAGTAGGGTATGGTCACTCACTTTTGAGAAGAAAAGAGTTGAAGAATGAGAGTTCATGCAAGCAGTGCACACTGAAAAATATAAATAAATAAAGACACATAAATAACAGAAATTCGCATATAGGCTTGATTCTGTTTATTTCAGATGCAGTTAACTTTATTAATGATCATGTGGTTATTTAATGACATAGAATTTCAGTCATATTTCCAAGATGAAAATGTAAATTATAAAGTTTTGGTCAAAAAATATGAATGGAACATTTATGACTGTTGATAGTTGTTAAGGTTACATGTAATATCAAATCTATACTGTCATACTTTGATCATATCAGTTTCTCTTCTGAAATTCTCAAACCTTTTAAAGGTAGAAATTCTTAAAAGACTTTAATTTTTTCTTGTACTAATTTATCTTTTATTAAATTCCAAAATTCATCTGGTCATATGATGATATCTACACATGAACTAGTCATCTTTATTGGAAAATAAATAGACAGTTACCCTATGTCAGCTCTTAACATTTACCACTAAAAAACTGATATCTCTTTATGATCAGCAATGGGTTTTTGCATTTACATTTTTACACCAAAAACTTCACATTTCATCAATAACTTTACTTGTGCATAGATTTAATCATTGCATGCTTATGAACATTTGTAGTACGCATACTATGCATTTGTTTAAATATTCAAATAATTTCTTCTACTAAATTTTCTTGAAACAATTTTTCATTGTAAAAACAAGAAAATGTTTAAATATTTTTCAGAGCTATGTATAAAAAGAATTATAACTGTCCTGGAAATAAAATACGAATTTTCCCTAGAAATAATAATCCCTGAAAAGAATCCTGAAGAATCCTAGTCAAATGACATGCGAAGAAAACTTACATGCAGCTGACTGTCTTGCCTTAAACTGAAGTTTCAGGACAGAGAGCCGAAAACTGTAAAAGTTATGATAATTTCAGTTTAAAAACACTATTTCAAACTTTTGTCTAAGAAAAAGAGATTAATAACATCTAAAATTTCATTAATTATATGTTTCATTTTTGAGTGCTCATATTTAAATTAATAAAAAAACCTCAACGTTTTCTAAAAATCTTTAGTATTTTAAAGCAACAGACTGTACTTACATGCTTTTCTGTTTTTTTTTTCTTCCAGCTCTTTAAAAATTCATGAGAATTTTTATTGTCTAACATCATCTACCACTATTACAGTACTAAATAGATACTGTACATATATGAGAATTATTCTGGCCTCTAGAACAACTTTGTTTCTTTCTTTGCTATTAAAAAAAAAAAACAAAAAAAATTTACTAGCTTCAGTCTTCTCTCAAACAGTAATTTTAATCTTTATATGCTTCCTTAAGGAAAAAAAAAAAAAAAAAACAAACATAACTCTTGAGAACTTACTGCATCAATTTTCTATTAAGAAAGTAACAAAATCAACAAAATGCTATGCAAAAAATTGGTAGGCTGGAATTATTACAACTTTGGCCAAATATAGCAAAATATTTTTTTGCAAATATTTTTTCCAGCAAATAAGTCACTCAGACTTATTTGCTGGAGAGATATCATTAGTAAGTATAGCACAAGTAAAACAAAGATATCACATTATTCATCCTAACCATAAAATTAAATGGGCTTTGTGTTCCACAGCTTATAAAACAGTATTCCCAAATGTAGTCCAATCTTAAGACACTCAGTGTTTTTCACATTTTCATAACTGCCATAAAACAGCTGCAGCAACAACATGTATGTGTTCCTAGGATTTGCTTTTTTATCTATTTTAAATAGCTGTTCTGTTTAGGGTCTGGCTCTGCTTCTGTGGCTTCTTGATGACGAGCAGTAAGATAAGACCCAGCACAATAAAGTTTTTCTTCATTTCTGTTGCTTAAAAGAAGCAAGTCCTTGCTTAGAGACTTTTGGAAAGAAGTGACTCCTCCTACTTTTTACACCCTTACATCTGGTAGTTTGATCCCAGCTCCGTACCCTAGAGCACCATGCCAAAGAATTAGAGCATGTAAAGCTCTCACAGTTTTTCCTTCACCATTTTTTGAAGAGTAGATGTTGCAGAATATAAAGGTTTAAGTCAACAGCTAAGTTGCTTTTGGGGTCTGCATTGTTCCTTCTTTTCCCCTTTATTTTTATACATGTCAAATTAGTACAGAAGCTCCCTGGACTACAAATTTTATATTGATTTTATATTTCATTCTCTTACTTTAAAATAAAAATCCAGATTCATGAATTCTGCAAACTGGTGGAGCAGTTTGAAGTCCTTGAAGAAACATAAAATTTCATTTTCTGTGATTCATGGGATCACGTACTTGGAGGTGACCTGAAGTAATGGGAAGGTACATGAGCATCCGTTAAAAGCTGTGAGTTAAATTTGGAAAAAGGTGTACAAATCTGCAGAGCAGCAGAACAAGCAAAATTAAAAATGCACACTTTCAGAAATTAGGAAAATCAAGAAAGATTTAAGGAGGTTATTGCAAAGCAGAACATGCTGAGACCGGTGGAGTTAAGCACCTGATCTCATCTCTTAGCACAGAGACCAGTCTAAGCAATTGGGTAGAAAGAGATCATCATGCAGACCAGATCCACCCAGCAGAGCTTCCCACAAACACAATCTTGTCATTGCTGCCATACTTTATGGCTGCTCAGGGTGATGGTTTCTCGGATGCTGAGCTGAGGAGAGGAAGTGGCTGCTGCTGTGATAACCATCTGCCTTAAAAGGAGGCAAAAGAGGCAGTAAAAGGCAGTAAACCCTACACCATGTCTTTGTCCTGCACACATCATCTGTGTGTCAAAGCACCCAGAGTGCCCTGAAAGAGCAGGGCCAACAAAGCTGCAAAATGGCACAAGAACATGCCAAACTGTTTTCTGGGCACAGGCGATTAAGGGCCAAGCAACCCTTCTGGCACACATTGGTAAGTGGTCAGCAATTTGCTCTCCTAGGGAGGAAATGAGTCTGGGAAAAATGAGGAATTTTTTTTTCACTGTTGTTGGATTGTATAATCCTGCATAATTGTAAATTATTTTTATTGTACTTATTTCTCAGAGCAAGTGTTGGCCCTGGCAGGCAGTCTCTTCCTTGTCTTTGCTCCTGTTCAAACAGCCAAAACATTCTCACTGGCACACACTCCTTAGAAACAGGTCACAAAAAAAAAAAAAAAAAAAAAAAAAAAAAAAAAAAAAAAAAAAAAACAAAAAAAAAAAACCAAAAAACCTCCTTTATCTAAAGTTATAATCTCTTTCTTATAGCAATGTGTTGGCTGCTGGCTCCTGTATTGGAATAGGGGTCTCTTGGACAGTGACACATCTAACAGCAGTCAAGGCAAAATGTAAAATCTAGCTCTCACAGCTAGCCCTTACACCTTACTTGGACCCAAATAAGTAAGTGAGACTAGCTTCACATCCATGTTTAAGAATCAGAGAAAAATTACAGATAGGTCCTGCTCCTCCCCTCCTAAGAAGATATATTGCGACCTTGTTTCCTAAAGGTGGTGTCCTTTTATTTGCACTTCTCCTTCACCATATAAAGAAATCAGGGGACAAAAAAGGGAAGAGGGCGACCAGTGGTGAAGCTAAGAATCTGTGTCTCCTACTTTTCAGGCTCTGACAGCATTTATGTGAAATTTCTGAAAGCTGGGACCATTCAAGTTCTGCACATCAACAAAAGATATAAATACCCATACTTCTTCACCCAATGTGATGGTGGAGGTAAAAATGTCAGAAGTGGTGAAGAACATGGGCATATATATAATTGTCTTGAAAAATTGTAGCATAACTAGAGTAGATGTGAGGGGAAATACAAATTATAACAAAATTATGAACCTTTCACTGATGAATGTAGGAAGTTCAGCAGTGGATACTCTTAGCATTCATTTTTTATTTCCAAAGCTTCGCAAATGGATTTTGTGCATCATGTTTTCTCTTCAGCATCTTGACCAAAGGAAAACTCAACTTCAGCAAAGTTGTAGTGTATTTAGCACAATTTATCATCTCTGTATCTACAGACATTTCTGTTCACACTCTGGGCAACTGTGCAGCAACTAGTATTGCACCGTTAAAGGAAAATCTTGTCATAGAACAATGAATCCATGAGACCTTGTGTTCTGGGACTGACAAAGATTTAAGGACCACTGGAGCTGACAAGACCTAGCTGTATTGTTGAAAAGGAAAGCTTTTTGATTAAATTTCTATTTTTCGTAAACGTTATGAAGATGACATTCAGTTATTTCATTAAAGTTTTGCCATGTGGTACATCAGTCAGGAGTGCAACATTTGTTCTAGATGCTGGCAGTACCCATTACTTTTCTCTAGGAAAACTCCACTTGACTGAAAAAATCTCTTTATCCAGTTTAATTAAAGGTTTACTCTGGCAATCTTAAGTAGTTAAAATGCTTTGCTAATTGCTACTTGAACAAAATGAACTATTTACAAATTATCATTCTTGAAGGAAGCAAGAAAATGGTAACTATCTGCTCAAATTTTCTTCTGGGTAAATGTTTAGTTGAGATCTTGAAAAACATTGAAGTGAGTATTTATAAGAAAATGTAACAGCGGTTAGAGATTTCAAAGACTTAATCTCAAGAAGATTTAACGTGAGAAAATATTATTAAAGTAAAATTAGTATCACCTAAGTTCAGTCATGTCACTGTTCTGTATCTAGTAAGATAGTCTTTTTTTCTGTAATCAATGGCAATGAACAGGTTAGGGCTATTAGTCTTGACTGCATTAGACACTTTACATTAGGAAATGCTTCTTTGACAACCGACTCCAAAGGGAGTCCAGATAATGAACTTAGACTTGATGCCCAGCTCTTATAAAGATAAATGAAATTAATCTCATTCTTCATTTCCAGATAATAATAGATGCAATTATTACAGTAGCTCCATTTCCACAAACATCCACAGTTCATTACAAGACTAACACATAAGCATGATCTTATGTTAACACATAAGCATTATTAACGTAATTATTCTAGATAAAACGCAACTATGCATTTCAAAAAAATGGGAACAGCTTATTTTATCATCCTTTTTTCCTTTTTTAATTGCAGTCCTTGATGTACTTAACTAGTCCTCATTCTAACATGAGAATATTATGTATTAGGTCTTCACTGCTTGAAATACTATTTGTTCCTACTGTTCATTATGCCCTTCACTTCCATTTTTTCTCTTATCAATAAAATTGTTTTGTTTCTTTCCTTAAGAGCAAGGATACATCTTTCCATGGCTCACAGTATGTCCTGAAGTTGCATTCTGCTTTCTTGGTGTGCATCCACACTGCTGCTTTGTTGGTTATCATTCTCAGTAAAACATCATCAAAACCACTTTGGGTGAAATCCTACTTTGCTATAGAGGTCACTAGAAAAAATTCACTTGTAAAAGTCTTCAATGGGACAATATGTACTTCTGTTTGTGAAGAGACCCATATGAAAACTTTAACCTTCTACAAATCACTCAACCAGTTTGAATTTCTCTTTTTAGAATGCTAAAGGGATGCTACCCAGGGCACACAAAACTTCACACACTTACCAAGGCTTAACTCAAACAGAAAAAGAACAGGCATGCACTTGATTCCTCTGGTAATGAGCATCTTGGTAATATAAGTAGCAAAATATAAGTTATTACCTGAATAGTATTTCCTTTGTTTCTTAACAAGTCTAAGTCCATAATATCAGAGCAGTTTTATTCACATATTTCAAGTTTCACCCTGAACATCTTTTGTTACATACTGCATAACTAATTACTGTTAAAGGAACATTGTTCTAGAGTAACATGGGAATTGACTGCTCCAAAAAACACCAACCCAACATTCTCCAAATCTTCTAATGATGGCTGTTTCTTGTCTTCATTCCATCACCCTTGCCCTGACCATTAAATTTACTGAGCTTAGATTGTTCTTGTTTTCAAAGGTGCAGATGTTCAGCTTTTCCAAGAAAAGGCTGTGGTTAGCCTGTTTGCACCTCAGGTTTCACCTTTAAAAAATAAGGACTCTTAAGGCTTTTCCACTTTGCAATAATTCACTTTTGCAAAGCTAAATTACTCAACAACTGCAAAATATGCTGAGATCCTGCTGTAAAGAAGTTATGATATGGAAGCTGCAAAATGATACTATAATGCTTAGAAATGCAGAGAACTGGGTATGGGAACAGAATCAGCAGTTTGGGTGACAGGTCATTTGCAAACAGAATGTGAGAGAGAACAAGGTCTCCAAAGAGTAATTTAGTTCATTGTCTGAAGATTTATACCTTCTGGTGTTGCCAGCTGAATAGGTTTGTTCCATACAAAAATATGAGTTGATCTATTATATGACTTTTTAAAATTCTTTCAGGTCTTCATTTCAGAGAGAGATGTTGCCTGGTTAATGTACATGTTGTAGCAGGATGGGATAGTGCATTTGAAATATACCAGTTTGGGTCAACTGAATCCTTATTGTGGAAAATTCTTGTGACAGGCACTTTATTGTGGCATCATTAATAGTGCTTGTTAAAATAATATTTTTTTGTTTTGTGTGAACCATAGGATTTGGAACTGTTTGTCATGCTAGGGCTTCTGCAGACGATAATAATCAAACCAACAGAAAGGCTTGAAGGGATGCCTCATGATTTATTCCATCTCTGAATGCTAATATTCTTATATGTATTGACAGTTTTTCATGATTGCTGTAATGGTTCTGAAACAATTTTTCAGATTATCTTACTCATCTAATAATAAAGTACTTTAATAGGATTTTTTTTCTTCATTTCATGCATTATTTTTTCTTCTGCTCTTGGTAAAAATGTAAATCTGAAAAGAAGTCTTGTCTCGTTTTTTGTAAATTTCAGTGTTTAACATTGTGTGAAAAATGCTGTCTGATGTAATTGTGCAGAAAATGTATCTTCCTATTAATATAAACTCCATAAAAATGCCTGCCTTATTTTTGCACAGCTCAATTTTATATTAAACAACCTGATTTTCTCATAAAGAGGATATGTGGAACTAAACTTCTCACTAATTCTCACTGTGTCACTACTCTAAGGAGAGATGCAGCTGCCATTCTGAAGTGTAAATGCTGCATGACAATCCCCAGAACAGCATTTTAAAAGTTATTTAAAAGTAAAAGAAATACTTTGTCCATTACTTGGCAGAGTTCTTTCTGTCCTATCAATGGCAAATCTCTCTCGCTTTCTATCACACCTTTTTCCAGTTTGGTTGAAGAGTTCCCTTTGATTGAAAAGAGATTATGTAAAGGGAGTAACGGAGAATAAGAAATTGAAGAAGCACATCAGCTTATCCTTATCTTGTAAAATAAACAGAATATAAAGTTTGGATCAGATTAGAATTCATAGAATAAATGATGACATAGAAGAAAGTAAATGGTAATCTTAATTTCTAATTCTAGGGCAGGAAAGTGAAATATTTTATGATCATTAGGATATCATTGAAATACTAAAGGACAACACTAGAAGCTTAGAAGACTGTTGAGAAGAAAACTTCTGAATCAAAAATGCAGCTAGATTCTTTTTTGACATTTTTCTTTCATTTTTTTAACTAGCCCGTACAAAAGTGCCTGCAATATATTAGAAAACATATGTCCAGGAATCTTCTAGTGGTGTGGAAAGCTGCAATAAAAATGTTTCTACTGGTATCAATTGATAGGAAATATAAACACAAGGGTAGTAAATAGCAAGAGGATGAGAACGATACAAATGGCTGACACCTACAGGAGCAGGCCATCAAGAGCCTACCACATGCCTGCTTCAGTTCTTCAGGACAAGGGGAGAGACAGTGAGTATGTCCTGATGACTCACAGAGATAGGATGGTTGGCTCCTGATACATCCCTGACACTCATCCACAACCAATACCTTCCTAACAAGAACCCTGCAAATGGGGGGATAGATTGGAAAACTGGTGCTGCTTGTCATTGCAAGCCATCCTGGACAGCCTCCCTGGATACTTGCCAGACAACTCACATACATTCTTGTGTGTGCTAAAATGTGAGTATTAGGGGCTGAATCAGTGGTATTTTAAAATAAATTAGTGTTTCCATTCTGTGAGACCTGAGAGTGTTGTGAGACGATTCTGTGCACCTGAGATACTGCATTGACCTTCATCAGTGACACTGATATAATGATGAAGAAGCACACACAGCCCCATCTGTACTGTGCCATTTTCCCACAAGCAGCTGGAGGCTTCTTGCACTTGCAGACAAGAGAAGCTCTCCATCACCTGCCTCATCTGTCTAAAACTGACCTGGAAATTAAATTTTCTGATTTGTGAACAATTGGCTGGTTCTTTTGTTTCGTGTGGTCTTATATATACCCTGGGCCTTTTCCTTATTGTTCTTATTACACTGAAGATCTTTATGTATATCTACAGGTAAAAATATAGATATCTGTAGATATTCATATATATTCATGTGTATATATGTATGCATATTTGTCTTCCTTATGGGAAGGAAATGGAGAGTCATTTAGAGGCTGATCTCAGATGTTCTGGTGTGACACTTTCAAATCACAGTATGAAAATGTGTGATGTGAGCCAACAGCCTTGTCCTTGGATCAGTCAGATCAGGCAGGAGGCAGAGTTCGGCTTGTGGCACATGGGCTCCATGCAGACCTCAGGATGGAGCCATTTATTTTGAAGAGCACAACTGGGATGTTCTGCACCTGACAAGAAGAATTTCCACCATCAAAGGAAAACATATCACTTTTTTCCCCTATTTTCTCCTAGAAAATACCCATTAGCCATTGAATTCTCTATGGATTCACATAAAGATAAATATTTTTCGTATTAATTTTTTTATTGAAATATTTTTATATTTTGCATCAAACCCAGGAAAGACTTTGCTAAAGAGTTGTTCCAATACTTCATTATAAAGATTGTATTAAAAAATCCTCAAATCCTCAGAAATCCATACATATAAATCAATGACAATATAACAATACTGCTATCTTAATTATATCTTGGTTCCTTCTCCAAATCATGTTAGAATCTCAGCTTAGCCAAGTATATAAGCAAGTTTCAATGATGCAGATATCTCCACATTAGAATATGACATGAGAGCAGTCACAGGACTCTTAATTCCTTTTTAGTGGAATCTAGTGGATTGCTGCCTATGTAAAATTCTCTTTATTATTATTTGAGTCAATGAGATTGCTAGCCAAGTAATATGAACAAATGTAGAAGAGGAGGCAAATGTCTAAAGAAGAGTCAGACCCAAAATTAATTTAGGATTTAACATCTGTGATGTTCATTTGTGTTGCTATGTGTTCTGATTCTTCAAGCCACACCTTTCTGAGAAATGTCTATGCATAGAAAGGAACTGCATAATAGTCATGTTTGACACCAAATATGACATCCTCATGACTCTCAAAGTGTTGAGAAAAGGTACTGGTGCAACATAGAAGGAGTGTTTAAAAGATCTGTCATGAGAAACATTGATTATGTTGCAACATCACTTGGAGATGTTGAAGTAACTCTAGGACAGGTGCAGTGCAAGGCTCAATGGATTAGACTGGTCTACGCTAAATGGAAGGTTGCCTTCCCACCTGTGTCATCCAAGGACAAAAGGAGTGCAAAAGAGTTTTGAGTTCACATTGAAACAAGTCCTTCCCCAAAGCTGAGCTGTAACTCAAATCCCATGCAGTTCATTGTTAAGGTACGTGCATGATGTGTGATGATTTACTGCCCTGTGATGCATAAGGTACCAAAACAACTCATATTTGACTCAACTCAATTACCACTTAAATCTTGTTAAATCAGGCCTCCTAATCACATAAAAAATGCCTCATCACTCAATTTTAATTATCCTGTATGGTCTGAAAAATTGATGTTTTGTATTTCAGTGGTACCAAGTTGGGATTTTGCAGTTCTTGTATGATATCTGAACATTTCTTTTCTTTACTGCTGACCAGTTTTCATGTACTTGTACTAAATGCCTCAAGAGATCTGTAGGTCTTCTTCACAGGCCATTGACAATCAAATGATAAATACTGAAGATGGTTTTCTTTTACAAAACATTTCAATGGACCTCATCTTGTATGACCTACCACAGAACAAATGCTCATTTCTGTGGGTTGTGCTACTGAACTTAAGTTTATTGCATTATGCATCTGTTGGAAGTATTGGTTAACCAGAACAAAATGGACCAAACTGTTGTTAGAAGGGAGAGTCAGCTAATCTCTTTTTGCTACATATGATGGAAATTTCTCACCTCTGAAGTCAGCTTCCTTTTTAGACACTAGAGAGAAATGGGTGCTTTTAGGGATCATGCATTTGACCTGCTTCAGACATAGATTTAGGATGAAATGGTTTTATATCTTACAAGACAATTGTTTTTTGTTTGTTTGTTTGTTTTTTTTTTCCCTAATTCATATGAAGTGAGTCTTGAGTGTAGCTCAGCAATAAACATGAAAGAGTGAAGTTCAGTGAGGTGCAAATCTTCCCGGCAGACTGCAAGTGATATAAAGGACCGTATGTCACGGATGCTTATGCCATCTTCAGCTATTCTATCTGTGTTTCTGCTGTTCAGACAAACGCGTTTCCTGTTTTATATTGAACTAGAGGTTGCCCTAATGAAAACCACTGCCTGCTGCAAAATAATTTCAGCTAAACAATACTGAGCCAAGTGCTGAACTTTGGGGGACACTACTGGCAACAGGCCTCCAATTAGACCCTGTGCTACTGATTATGAGCCTCTGAGATCTGCTGTTCAGCCAGTTCTCAGTCCACCTCACTGTCTGCCTAACCAGTTCACACCTTCTGAGTTTATCTATGAGGATATTTTTGCCCTTTTGGAAGGCTGGGATGATATTTGCTTTCTTCCAGTCCTCAGGTATTTCTCCTGATCACCACAACCTTTCAAAGATGATTGTGAGTGCACTATCTATGGTACTTATCAGCTTTCTCAGCACTCATGGATGCATCTTGTCAAGGCCCATAGACTTGCTGATGTTAAGTCTCTGACCCAATATGCCATGGCCAAGCAAAAGTCTCCCTTTCAATGCTCTTTACTCTCTCTCCAGGGTGAGCGATTCCCAAGGGTTGGTCTTGTTGGTGAAGACCAATGCAATAAAGGCATCATTTGAAAATAGCCTCTTATAGTATCATGCCGTTCCCTGGGAGAAAACAAAGTTGCTTCATGCAAATAAAATTCTGTGAGTCCTGAACTCCAACTCAAATGTCCCTTGGGATTCACAGAATGTTCAAGTCACACATCTAGAAATCGTACCTTGTTGCTGACTGTGTTGTCATGGTGATTCCCCTTCTCTATTGGTATTATGAGAATGGCTCTAGAGGCCCACAATACCTCATAGTAGGTTTCTAAAAGGTCAGCAATGCTCTTGGTAGTATAGAGTCTGGAAACCACGTCTGAGTAATCCTTACTTCAGTGAAGGTCGGTGCCTCAAAGCAGAGCTTTTTCGGGAAACTGACCATCAGAGCAGTTTTCACTTTAATTTTGCAAGGCACAGTCCTTGCAACCTCAATATGTGTGACACTTGAAATACAGACTTCTCTTGCTGAAAAGAAAGTTGCAGAAGTTCAGCTGTACTTCCGCCCTTGTTACATACTTAACAAAGTCATTCTGGCCAGGTTTTTATGCCTTTTTTCTCTCCAGTGTCAGAATGTGAGGGAAATAACCTAATGCTGAGATAATTTCTTCAGCTCTGGTGAATGTACTTAAAGAACATAAATATAATTAGCCATCTTTTGCATAATGAGATATGAAGTTTTTCCTCCCTCAGCAGCATTTGATTAGAGTATATTACTAAGAAGCTAGGTTAGTACCTTTCTGTGAAAGCAGACCATCTTAAAATTAGATGATGGTTTTCTCTTAAATCTTCATGTTTAATTTTCAGTGTGGACTTTCTAATCACATAGATAAGCCCAGAAACGAAGCCCAGTGAAGGGATTTCAAAGATGTCATTTAGTATGTTTTGAGTCAACTTCATAAAGCACATTTTACCAGCAGATATGCATAAATACAGCAAGGAAGGCTAGCATGTAAGCAACAAGCTTCTAAGCATTAGATACAGAGGTATTCAGGGAAAGAAACAGTAGTAACACCCAATAAATATGCTGCCAGCCTCAGACTGGCTCAGTGTCTGGAGGGTAAAGAGTTTACCATGTCTTTGTGTGTATGTATGGTTAGAAACCAAAACATCACGTTTGCATCATTTTTTGTGATTTGAAGACTTATGAAGTGAGCAAAGGAGTTGTAGCTGCTTTACTGGGAGCCTAGAAAGTGATAAAACAAAATCAAGGATTCCTAAGGTAAGGATTCTAGAGAACAATACAAAACCTTAAGAGTGAGTAGTGAGATTTCTAAGGCAAGAATCAAAAGAGCCATATCTGACTGTGTAGTCACCTTTATCCTTTCTCTTGCATCTTACATTGACTCATGAACCCTCTTTCAGACTAAGGTTGAGAAATTTTCTGTGGAACAAGCAATGGTATCGAGTACTTTTCTTTTTTGTTGGGTCTCCTAATTCTCATTTGAGCTTCTACATACAGCTGTAGTATGAATAAACCAGGTTCATCATCTACTTTGCTGACAGTTGTATTCACTAAAAACGAATAAACAATGCAAAGTAACCTAAACTTAAATTATTGCTATAGTTTGCAGATAATTGTTGGCTGTGATGCTGATAATTGTGAAATCCATATGGCTTTTTTGCACTCTTTATATTTAATGTTTCTTAATGACTACTCACTTTTCTTTATGTATATCCTTGTCCTTATACATTATGACTGATGTCAATAGTCAGTGAGCCTTCCCATGCTAGCAAGTGAGGAAACACAGATCCAGAGCAGTCTTCAAAGAAAGACAAAGGGAAGATACAAATCCCACAATTTCTAAAGGAATTTAACATGTGTGGTTAATTTGTTTAATCTTGTGACAACATTTGTTGAAATGTTTATTTACCTCAGAAGAGCTTTCACAACAGTGTCTTAATGTGATATGGAAGACGGAAACACTAAATCATTCAAATAATTATTACTACTAGTACATTCATCAGAGGCTTCTCAACAGAAGGGATGGTTGCCTTTATTTCAAACAGTTCTTTATATCTTTTTAGAGCAGTGGCTGAGTACACAAACTAACATATTCCATGTTAGTGACTAAACCCACTTGCATATGTTATGAATAGGCTATTTTATTTTTATGTCCTTAATATTTTAGAAAAGTTTTTAGGCAGCTAGAAGATGATCTAAGAACAGTGTAGTAAGAGAGCCTAAAAACCCTGAGGTAAAAATAGAATGTCAGAAATCTGTTGTATTGGATTTGCTTCATTGCCCTCTGTGGCACTGAACTCAATTCCTTTTATAATAAAATTCAAATTAAAATTTGCAATATTCAGAAAAGAGTTGATAATCCAAATTCACATCTCCCATTCAGAAGGAGGGAAATAGATACTCAAAAAATGCAAAAGGAAAAATTAGAAAACTGGAATACAAAATTTTAACACAGATTTGTGTTATTATCATCTGCAGCAAAAAGTATATCACCCTGCAAAACAATGAAGATGAAAACAGCCCTCAAATGAGGGAATAAGTGTATTCTGTGGAGTTCTTAATTTTCTACAAAAAGAATAATTTGGCTCCTTACACCAGCCTAGTAGTTGATACTAACTGGCAAAACTCTACCATCATCAAGCAAGAGCAAGTAAACTGTTAATTCATCAAAGGCAAGCAGAGCCCATCCTAATATTTCTGTGTTGCAGATAAAATGTGTCCTTAAATATTTGAGTGCATCGAAGGGTCTTCAGTTCTGTTCACACTCAGCACTTCACAGATGTGGTTTATCTTTCCAGGGGGGAGAACATATTTTATTTTAAGGAATTAATCCCATCCTTCTTGCACCACTTGTTCTACAGTTAGCCAACAGACTCTAAAACACATCTTTATCCACTGGTTTGTAGATCCTTAGATAGCTGGTAGGCAGGTGAATAGAGTCTTTGTTCGTGCTCTTCTCTTTTTCAATGAGATGCTGTCCTCTAGGTGCTGTTCAATTATCTACTGCATTTATTTCTATAGATCCGTATTCCATTTATGCTATTAACAGTGATTTCCTTTAGAACCAACATTTGTGAAAAGAGGCCACAAGCTCTCTGAGGCAGATGACAGATCTCCTTAGTGTTATTACAGAATATTTGCCTTTTCTGGAAGCTGTATGTTTCTAAATACTTCAAAAGGACAGAGGTCATTCAAAATAGTGCAGGATCAGACTATATATATATATATGTAAATATATGGATTTTAGACAAATGCAACCAGTAAAAAGAAGGTATAAACAGATTGGCAATTTGTGTATGCCAATAATAAATGCCATTAAATTAGAAATAGAAAATGTCACTTTTTCAGATTAAGCACGGAATTTTAAGTCAATTCTTCACAGCAGGAAACTGTTAAACGTCATATAGTCAAAGAATTATTTAGATCTAAGACCATGAAGTCCAACCACTAACCTAGCACAGCCAAGTCCACACTAGACCATATACTTCTAAAAACCTCCAAGGATGGTGACACAACCATCCTCCTGAACACCCTGTTCCAATGCTCGACAATTCTTTCCATTAAAAAATTTCTCCTAACGTCCAAATTAAATTTTCCCAGGTGCAACTTGAGCCATTATCTCTTGTCCTATCACTTGTTACCTGGGAGAAGAAACCGACCCCACCTGGCTGCACCCTCCTTTCAGGTGGTTATACAGAGTGATAAGGCTCCCCCTGAGCCTCCTTTTCTCCAGGCTGAACACCCCCAGCTCCCTCAGCTGCTCCTCACAGGACTTGTGCTCCAGACCCTTCCCCAGCTCCGCTGCCCTTCTCTGGACACGCTCCAGCCCCTCAATGTCTTTCTTGCACTGAGGGGCCAGAACTGAGCACAGGATTGGAGGTGTGGCCTCACCAGTGCTGAGCACAGGGGGACGGTCACTGCCCTGCTCCTGCTGGCCACAGCAGTGCTGATGAAAGCTCAGATGGCTACACGGGCACACTGCTGGCTCATATTCAGCCACTGCTGCCCAGCACACCCATCCTGGGGCTGGACAATACCCTAGGACACCTACAGTGTCACAGGACACCTATCCTTATGCAGCTTAGCCACTCACCAAGCCCACCATGAAAAGCTAAGGGGACTTTTGTGGTCCTGGGGCATAATTTCCAGCACTATGTGGCTGTCACTTCTACAAGGTCACCAGGCACCAAAGTTAAGAGATTTAAATATCTCCATTTTCAATATACAAGGCAAAAAAATGAACAGCTGCTAAGGGCATCGGTCAAAGCCTAGTATTTTTCTTGTTCTGTAATCTTTTTGGGATGTCATTCTTTTCTCACAGTCCCTCTGGAAGCAATAATCCACCAGAGATTTCCATAAAGGGACACATTTTAATCTAAACCTTCACCTTGATTTTTAACTTTTACATTTTTATTGTCATTTTGGCCTCATCAGGATGAAAATGTGTTTCTAAGCAAAATAAAACATTCAAAAGTACTGAAAAGGCATGTAGCAACAATATTACAGTGTGGCTGCCAACAACTTTACCAAAAACTATCTGAAACCACAGCACTCATTAATAACTTCAGTTTAGATAAGCCAGCCTTATTTTTTAGGAGCATCTTTAAAGCATTTTTACAAACCATTTTCATTCAATGCCTAAGAAGTGTTCTGATGGATGTCTGCTGATAATAGTTTCCTCCTGTTGCAGGGCATTCATGGTTCAGTGATGCTGAATGACCCCATGGCTGAGCAGTCCTAACTGTTTTCCAGTGCAGAGCAATGTCACAAGTTAGAATGGGAGCATCCAGGTGGCTAAGTAATTAAAAAAATACGACATTTTAAAGACACTCTTTCCATGCCTATGCCTTAGCAGAAGAGTTTGGCATATATATGATCCAGATAATGCATGGTCATTTACAGAGTTTGCACGTAGGTCTTCCACAGTTAAGAAGTGCTCTTGTGTTCTGGAGCTAGGCCTTCAGGTTTCGAGTGCCTCAGGTAAGGCTGCTCAATGAAATGTGCAATGTGCACTTTTATGTTTGAGTGAAAAAGGCCTAAGTTATTTAATACATGTTGCTGCAGAATGAAGAGAGCCTGTGCTGCTGCAGAAAGCAGGAATAGAACTCTTCAACTGGGCTTCTTCTTGCTTTTACTCTTTGTAGTTTTTACATCTATAAAAAATTCACTGATTCCAAAATCTTATTTACAGTGATCAAAATGAAAGACGGTGTCAGTTGCTTCTGAAATGGAATGTCTCAATATTGTTAGTGCCTATTTCACTCCTTTTTAATTGAAAAACTGCAGGGATGCTTGAATACATTAGAGACCTGTTTAAATTCATCTTCTTGTCTGATGCAATTATAGAATTTAGAGGAAAAGATCATCACATGATTTTGACAAGAATTTAAAAATCACCCATCTCTGTCTTTACCATAGATAAGAGAAGCTCCTTATAAACGTGGGAGTTTGTCATGTAGGCACTGAAAGAAAAAGTGACTACAAAGTGGTGATTATTTCTTTTTAATGCTTTGAAGCTCTCTCTGCTAGCAACATACAGGCTTCCTCTTTTTGTTAACATGTCTGCCTTTTTTTGTTTGAGCAGTTTGTTTCACAGAAATAGATCTAGGCTCACAGCACATTTCTTAATAGCTTTTATTCTCAATGCATATTAACACCAAGTCACACACAGTTTTATGTCACTTATACTACTGTAAAGTATTTATGCAGAAATTATGAATCAGAGAAAATGAGGTTGTAGGATTTTATATTTGTATCAGGGAAACTTGTGCTTTATCAGACAATGCTTCCAAGACAGGTATTTTTCACATCTCTTTAATTTTGTGGCATCATTCCTCTCTGACAATGAAATGCTACAGTTTTTTCATAAAGAATGACTAAAATGGAAGCCAAGTGTAGTGGGAATGAGCACTATGGATAGGTGAGGTTATAGAAATGAAAAGGAACTGATCACCTATCCCAAGCAAATTTGTATTGGTAATCTGGCATCTTTTCATTAATGACTGAGATGGTCTCTGAACATGATGTGCAGTTTTATTATAAGATGAAAATAATGAGCAAAATTTAGGCTAAAATAATAGAGAAAAATGAAAGGTGGCACATGCTGAAGTAATTGTGAAAACTGGTAAGCATTTCAGAGCTCCATTTGTTTACAAGAATCAACAAGGAGCTGGAAAGGGCAGTAATGCCTTAACATTCAGGGAATGCAATTCAGATATGAACCAGCTGTTATTCATGGAGTTTTCCAGTTCCTATTGCACTGTTATCTGCTCCATACTGCAAATATATACACTCCTGTACTTGCCATTTGAGAAATGAAACAGCGAGAGGGAAAAGGCAGTGCATTTCATTGAAGCATGAGAATTAAAGTCAGATGCTTCAACATTCTCTCAGACTGATTTACCTCTACAATTCTGTGCAAATCATTAGCATTTCATATTTTTGTGAGCCTACCAGTCCTTAAAGACTGCAATATTTTCTCATTTCACAAAGATGTTGCATGTATTCATTTGTATGTATAAAATATTTTTACAGATAGTGCAGCTATTATCTTTGCTTAAAAATGAACCTGGTATATGCCTTTGAGAAAGAAAAACCTTTCTGATCAAATCCCCAGAGAAATTTTCAGTTTCTGGCTTTGTTTTATTGCTTTGATACTTTCAGTACCTTTTCTAAAGAATTAAAATGTCATTAACAAAAAAACCTTAATCAGTCTGAAATACTACCTACAGTCATGATTTGTTTGGCATGACCTCATGGACTACGTTTTTTATATTTTAAATGAATGCAGAGTTAAGGTACTCTCTTAGAATAAAACAAAGTAACTCTGATTATGGCTGCAAAAAAGTGATTTTTCTTTATGCAAAACCAAATCTCCCTCTGAACTTTTTAGTTCCCCTATTGCCCTCCCAGGAAGCCCTGTCTTTAGCAGTATAGAACAATGTGTCTCATATTGTGCTTTGTATTACAATCTGAACATTCCTGATGATTAATGGGATACACACAATAATCATTAGAGTGTAATAAATTAAAATTTAATATTATGGAATTTATAAAGCTTAAAAAATAAATAAGCATACATAATGTCTCCTAATTAATTGTCAGTTGCATTGAACCAATCTGCAGTATGAGCTGTTATTACTTCTCTGCAAACAAAGACCAATGGACACAGAAAGTCCTTTCAAATCAGTTGTGTGCATCCATGATAACCCAGGTATCCATATTATCATCTACCCTACTGCCACAGGATTTTTATAGCTTCCTGTGATGCACCTGGTATCAACCACTATCAGAAATGAGGACCCAGCCTCCACGAACTTCAAGTTATGTTTATTCCCTACGTTAGATAATTCTGTCTCCAGTTTAACACTTATTCTAGTATAAATCTGCAGAGATCCAAATGGAATTAGGCAAAATCAGTGGTTGGTACCTCTTCACTATTTTCACTGGAGATAAGACAGGCATGAGAATTAGGACCTCCCTGATCTGAATCTCTTCACATATTCCTGAGAAAAGCTCATGTAATGCTTTCTGACTTTTATACTTGCTCCAAGATTTGATACTTCACTATCTGACCTGGAGTGAAATGACTATATCAATGTAACAAGAATTATTAAAGAAAGAAGCAGAAAGTACTAATAGCTGATGACTATTTTATAGTATTTTTTTCTGAAATTACAGAAGCAGTACTCATATCTCACAGTGGATATAATTAAAGTCTGCAATCCTCAATAGTAAAATATATAATACTTCTACAACTGCTATGAACCAAATTTTGAAATTCTTCAATTCCTCATCTGTATGCACAAATAAGATGACACAGCTGAAAATTATTCTGATAAAGAGATATTTACAAGTGGTCAGACATATTTTGTTTGATTCTATTACTGTTGGATGAGTGGATTTGATTGCTAAAATAAGTTGCAAGGTGTTTGATATCTAAATGTTTTCCCGGATAAAGGTTACATATGTCATTTAGAACTTTTAACTATACCAGGAATCTTTTTATTTAAAAAATCCCAGCAAAACAAAACAAAAACCCAAATACCCAAAAAAACCCCCTGGACTCAAATAAACCAACTCACAAAATAGAGGTTTTGAATATATGGTCATTAGAAATGGGTCATGAGAAATGGGAAGATACAAACTTGTGAAATCGAAGTCAAAGAGATTTGTATATAGAATAGAAACTCGCTAGCTTTGATGACCTTATTTAGATTTCCATTTTACACCTGCAGTAATATAAGAACAAGTAATTCTGGAGACAATTTATGTAGAGTAATGGATTCACTGATTCACCAGAGAATTATTCTAGTACTATGTCAGTGCAACATGGTATTGCAAAGACTCAATATTTACCTTTTAAGTGTAATCAGGCAGTTACATATCCAGATGAGATAAATGGCATAAAAAATTCTTGAGGATGTAAAAACCTGGTAAGTTTGGATCTGTAAATTTCTGGAACACAGAAGGTAGATCACACTTTAATATCCATCTCTATCTTCTGCATTTACACCCAAACCCAGGGCTAGATGTTAATTTGCAAATGCAAGACTGCAAATCAGTTTAAAAAACTATGGCTATGGCCAAATGGTGGATATTTTACTGTATTATTTTAATAGAGTTGAAACATCTGCTGAATTGAATTTCTGATGTCATACCAGAAACCGTGCCCTAGCATGGTGATACTCAGAAACAAAATATGAGGGTTTTTTATCTGATGATTTTCCTGAAGTTTTATGAAAATAGGATGCTATAGGAAAATTAGCTTTACTCATACTTCGAATAAAATTTCCCATATGCTGGATGATACCATGGAGACAAGATTAGGGGAGGACAGAAGGAATGGAGGATAATTTCAAAAAAAGGGTTGTGATTCTGTTCCAGTGTGTTCTCCAAAAACACTTTTCTTTACCCTCTTCCGTGAGAACATTTCAAATCTGCAGACAATTTCATGAACAACATGCCCACATATATAGGCAGAAGGCCTGGTGTTCACAAAGAAAGATCAGAACTTCCTGAAATGACATAAACTTTTTCTATATTAGTAAAACAGCAATGACAAATTGAAAACATGTAGTGTTTCTTTATTAACTCATTAGCAATGAATTTGGATTATGGAAAAATATTTTGATAGGAATACAACCATATTTGCATTAAATAAAAGTTTGTTGAAGAAACGTTTCTGATGGTTTATAGTTTCATCAATATGTTAATAGAAAGTCATCCAGGTGTGCTATTATTCTTTCTATTGCCTTGAAAGTTATGCTTTAGAAAACTTTACTCAAATCAACATTTCCATTTGGTACTTGAAAAGAATATAAAATTAGAAGAGAAGGAAGAGACAGAAAACCTGTTGTATCCAGTTTACAAGAACATCTTGCCATTGATTTATGTCTCTGCCTTTTGAAAGTGTAGTTTAAGATCTGTCCTTGAAAACACGGATCATATCACACTGCCAAGTATTTTCCAGATATTAAGAAATGTGTTTTTTGCTGCTGCTATGAAATCAGCTTGCATTTCCTGAAACAACATATAGAAATATTCAGTGTTAGTGTAGTTTAGGACATGTAATCAGACTTGATGTCTTCTATGATTTTTGCAAATTGTCTAACACAGTCAGAAATTAGTTGCTGAATTCCAAATGAGAATCACTATTTCATCTTGAATTTCAACTCACAATAGACTTGCTTCTGGTATAATTTCCTGGGACAATATTTAGATATATAAACATTTGTGTACATATGAAGATACATATATAGCTTTATATTTATATATACACATAATATAAAAATCATCATGTGTTTCTCTTGGCATGTTTTTCAATTTAGTAATTCTATCTATGAAAATGAAAAGTATCTACCTCCTTCTAATCTGTAGCTGGTCCAGATTTAGTATGGTAGTCCTCAAGGTCTCTTGAGTTAAATAATTACTACAAAAACAACTGAAAAAATTCTGTCAGGTTAATTTTTATGGGTAGTGTTATAATTCGTTTTTCATCTCTGAGAAGAGTGTTTAAATATTGAAATATCTTGGGAAAATCGCTAATCCTTTCATGTTTGGGCTTTTTTCTGATTGGGATAGCAAGTTTGACCCTTCTTTTTTCTTGCAGAAGTTTGTTGGGTTTTTTTTTTACATTATCATAAAACAGAAAATTCAGAAAAAGGGTTTAATCATGATGTTTGCAATTATAGTAAAATACTTGTATATTTGAAAATTAGAGCAGCTTGGGCTGAGATTAATAGATGTCTCCAAGGCCCTATAATATCATTCTGATGACATATGCCTCTTCGTGGCTAAGTTTTGTTGCATATTATCTGTTTCAAGATATAACTGTATGATTTTCATCATGTGTTGCAATTTCAAACATGAAAAAGTGGTGACATATCATGGGAAATGTAATCCATTCATAGAGCTATTTCTGTTTGAGAGAGTGAGGAAGGGATGTGCTTGAGTTATAACCCCTGTGAGGTCCTGCAGCAGCAAAGCCTAGACTGAAGGTAATGCAGATTACAAAATAAAATAATTCCATTAATTTCAAAAGACCCCAAACTTTTCTCATTCTGGTTATCCGACTATATCTTTATTTCCTAACAGGAAAAACAGTTTTCTTGAAAAAATTATTTGCAGAAACTGCATTTTCCTTTTAAAAAAAAAAGTTAATTACCAGATTTTTCTCTGAATCCATAATAAACCAAACCCTTAAAATAATATTTGAAAGCACTTTGCTGCTGGATGTTGAATCTTTACATGAAATTTTAGCAAGGTCCCAATGGTTTGTAACAGCACAAGCTTCAGAGGCAAGCCAAGTGAGCAGGAGATCAATGGACCCGCCTGGGATGTGTGATGGTGTATGTAATGAAGTCCAAAGTGAAATGCAGCAGGCTCATATGTGCACAAGCTGTTTCTGAGTCCCTGAGCTTTATGTACAGCTAGGTACTGGACAAGATAACTGTGCCTGCTGTGCAGCTGGAGGTGGGATTTGAGAGCCCCCACGTGCACAGCTGAGTGGTCAGCCCTTTCCCAGATGAGAGACCTGAATGCTAATTACCAGATTTCAACCCACGATTGAAACCTGCTGTAACAGCTCCCAGAAGAGGCTAACAGGTATCCATACACACTTCTCTCTTGTTCTGAAGAAAATTCATTTTTCCCAAGTTATACAGACATATGGCAAGCCCTGGTTCTTCATTCCTGCAAGGTCCCCTCACTCAGGAGGGCCAGCACCTGTCTGTGTCCCACAGAAGGCAAAGAGGAGCTCCTTTCTATGTCTTGGGGAAGCTGTGGCCAGGTCCAACCTATACTTGTGGTGATGGTTCTGCTGCAAGGCAGCCCTGCCCGGGCATGGCCAAGCCCTGCTGATCCACAAGCTAATGCCCCATCTCCATGGCCATGAACATCCTCGGGCTGCTAAACATTGATTCCCCTCCTGGCCTTATCCTGGTGCACATTCATGAGAGGCCTTCATAGTGCCCTGATGTCTCCCACCGACTGCTTCCCAGGTAGTTGGAGCAAGTGCCTTTTCAACATTAATGAACTCCTATTCTTTCCTTTCTCCTCAATGCAAAACCCCAATGCTTTTTGTTGTTTTGCTGCATACTGTAGTTTGATGACATTGAATCCATCCAAGGGTAGAGAGTACTGGCAGAAGCGTTCACTTGACACTTTCCTTCAATTAACAGCAGTCCTGGCTGACCAGGGAGGCCCCAGGCAACTGAAAGTTAGTAAATGTCATGCCCATTTACTAGTAGGGAACTACAGGCCTGTCAGCCTGACCTTGGGGCTGAGGAATGTTATGGAGCAGATAATTCCAAGTGACCTCACATGGTATGTGCAGGCAACCAGGTGATCAGGCCCAGCCAGCATGGGCTGGGGAAAGGCAGGTCCACTTAGTAGACAAGGAGAAGGCAGTGGATGTTGTCTGCCTGGAGTTAAGTAAAGCCTTTGGCATGTTTTCCCACAGCCTTCTCCTGGAGAAACTGGTTGCTCACAGCTTGGACAGGTGCACTATTTGCTGGGTAAAAAAACTGGCTGGATTGCCGAGCCCAGAGAGTGGTGCTAATGGAATTACACCCACCTGGCTCACAAGTGGGATTCTCTAGGGCTCAGTTTTGGGTCCAGACCTGTTTAATACCTTTATTGATGACTTGGATCAAATGCATCCTTAGCTAGTTCAGACAACACCAGGAGTGTCAATCTGCTGCGGGGCAGGAAGGCTCTGCAGGGGACTCTGGACAGGCTGGATCCATGGGCCAAGGCCAGCTGTGTGAGGTTCAACAAGGCCAAGTGCCAGGTGCTGCCCCGGGACCACAACAACCCCAGGCAGTGCCACAGGCTGGGGGCAGATTGGCTGAAACCTGCGTAGTGGAAAAGCACCTGGGGGTGCTGGTTGACAGCAGCTGAACATGAGCCAGTGTGTGCCCAGGTGGCTGAGAAGGCCAGTGGCATCCTGGCCTGGATCAGCACTGGTGTGGCCTGCAGGAGCAGGGCAGTGACCATCCCCTGTACTCAGCACTGGTGAGGCCACACCTCCAATCCTGTGCTCTGTTCTGTGCCCCTCAATGAAGGCCACAATTAAGTCACCCTGAAGCCTTCTCTTTTCCAGGCTGAACAATTCCAATTCTCTCAGCCTTTCCTCATAGGAGAGATGCTCCCTACCTCTCATCAACTTGGTGGCCCTTCTTTGGATTTCCACCAACAGGTAAGTGTCCTTCCCATATTGGGAACCTCAGAACTGAATCCAGTACTCAAGGTGGAGTCTCATGAAAGTGGAATAGAGAGGCAGAATCACCGTCCTTGAACTGCTGCTGGCCATGCCTCTTTTGGTGCTATGAAATTGAATCGAATGTCAGGAAAATAGATTGAATGTTAGGAAATATTTCTTCCCCAAAACGGTTGTCACACATTGAAACAGACTGTCCAGGGAAATGGCAAAGTCTCCCTTCCTGGAGGCACTTAAAATACATGTAGATGTGGTGCTCAGGGACGTGGTTTAGTAGTGGGCTTGGCAGTGACTGGTTAACAGTTGGTCTCAGTGATCTAAAAGGTATTTTCCAAACTAATTTATTCCATGATTACTTGATTCTATGATTTGCATTCAAAGCAATTCACAACTTGTTGAGAAACAAGATGTTTCTCACTTGAAAATTATTTACCCAATTTGCATGCTTTTTCATGCCAGTACTAGACACTGATGAATTGTATACTAGTAGTGCCCACATATACCGTGTTGACCACAAAGCAGACAGAGCACTGTTGTGTTCACCAAAATATATGGAATCCAAAGCCAGGATTTGCTTTTCTGAGTCCTATATATGATGTGTCAATTTATCATTGAAGCTCTATGTTATCCTGAAATGACTCTCCTAAAATCACATGTAGCAGCTTGTTGACTAGTTTATACAAGGTATTGTGCCACTTTTAAATGTAGTTTACAAATTTAAGATTTGAAGTATGGTGTTCATATTCATATGATTCATATTTAAATGCTAGAGGATCAAACCGTGAAAATGGCCTTAGTAAATATTTTAGTCATATTAATAAAGCAAAAAGGAGAAAAAAGACAAGTACTGACAACTGGCAGGAGCTTTTATACTACACTTTACATGTATTTGAATATCTTTCACAGTTTCTGTGCTTATAAACCACCAGTTAGTGGTTAATATTACAAATTATTCTTTATGAACATAAAGAAAGAAAAGCACTTTGGGTTTGTCAAATTGATTTTTATGTGTGTTATGATTTGACAGGGAAATACTTCTGCTGTATTACTGGAAGGACCTAAACAAGAAATGCATGTATTATTAAAATCCTGGTCATATAGTCAGTCTCCAGTGTGTTATACCAGTATTTAAAAGACTTAGTTGTTCATACATCTTCTGCATTTCTAGTTGTCTCCCACAGATTTTCCAAACCTCCTGGGTTTTGTCATGGAAACAGCTTAATTTATCTCATTTCAGCCTGTGTGATGAAAATTTGTCAGAGAACTCTCTACAGTGCCCCCAAACATTTGTTTGCTTTGGTATTCTGAGTTTATACCTGACAATACAGAAAAATTTCAAGTTCCCTTTTTGACTTATTAAACTGAATTAATAGGAAAACTGGTTACAATGACCATTTCCTTAGATTTGGTAGTATAAGGCCTATTATTGCACTTAGAACAATATTTTGAAATTAAAGTTTTTAATTTTTTCTTGCTCAACAGACAAGAAATGGACTTCAGCATTCATTAAAAGTATACTGGAATAAGGAGATACCAGCCAGGCACAACAAATATCCAGATCCATTCTAAACTAAACTCGGCTTGGGAAAGTGTTGCCAGCAAACTTGGGGAAGATTAATATTGCTGTATGCCTTCAGTGTCCAACATTTGCAATAGACTTTGCTGTTAAATTTTCCACTGAATTCCACCTAAGTCCATATTTTATTTTTGCATATTACTACTGGAAAATACTTCAAAAAAAATTTATGAACAAAGGTATTTTAAGAATTTATATTTGCAGGAGATGTAGCTAGTCCAGCTGTTTCAACAATATTTTCCATGTAAAAAACTGACTTTAAAAATGGAGCCTGCTCCTTGCCATTCCAGAACTGGGCTGTTGGAAATACTCATTTGAATTATTTAATTAAGAATTATTGGAGAAAACCAATTTTTGGCCAAGATTGCTGATCACTAGTGAAAGCCACCTGAGCTTACTATTCTTACCATGATGGTTTCATACAAGAATATCACTTCAACAGAGTACTTTGGTTTTTTTTATTTTGACGGTGCCCACTGTCTGATATTTAGCAAAACCCTGACAGAACTAAAGAAAGAAAAAGTTAGTGATTGTTTCCATGTGTATTCATGAGAATGCAGATTACAAAACCTTTCTGTGGTCTCTGTTATTGGCTGTGCTTTGCCAAGCAGCTTCTTCAGAGAAGAAAGGCAGGCAAATTATTACAGCTGAAGTTTTTCACTGACACAAACACACACTAGACTTGATAAGAAACCTCACCTTTAGTCACCTTATTCCTTTTATCTTGGGAGACTCTCATTAGCTTCTGCCTCAGTGAGAGCTAGGTCAAAGCTGATCTGAAGTCCGAGAAAAATATTCAGTCTGGGTGGAGACAAGAAATCTGGTCAAAATTTGCAAACAAAAAAGAGCAAAATGTGTCATCTTACTTGATATAAAATGTTGTCCCACTCAGTACTTAGCACAGATGCTGCCTGAGTCATTTGTGCAATATACTATAAACACAAATCAGTTCCTTTCTTGGAAGAGGAAAACACAGAGAGAAACTTGAGCTTGTTCATATTCACAGAGCTATTCCATTTCTATTTTGAAAGTTTGGTCTGTATGAGGTTAGCAGAATTAGGATCAAATTATAAAAGAGTTGGTTTGTTAATAAAGTTTGTCTTCTGTTAGCTACAGAGATTTGAAGGACATGCCAAATGATTTTTAAAATATTGGATATGTCTTTTAATTAAAATTTGTTGTGCATCTTTTTCTGCTCACTTTTCTAGGCTTTGATTCAGCAAAGCACTTAAACATGGGCCTGGTCTCAATCCCATCAAGTAGTCTCATGGTAGCCAAGTGAAACAAGCATATGGTAATGAATGTGTTTAAGAGGACATGTGTGCAATTGTTTTGCCTGTAAGCACACAGGATAGAGGCAATTATATATCAATTTCTGTTCTAATACATAGTGTTCTTCTGTTTTCTATCTTCCCTAGGATCTTTAATCATCTTTAAAAATAGCATATCAAAGTATGTTACAGAAATATGCGATCAGACTGCTGCCAAGTCAGTTTCAATTAAAAAGAGGAATTTTTACGTTCAGCTGAAAACAAGACACTTGAATTTGTTGATAGTTTAATATTATTTGTAAACAGTTTGTTCTGAAATTTGCACATGTATTTAACAAGTTGTGCATTATAAATTTGGAATGGCTTGAGTTTTTTATTAAATATTAATTAGCTCTGTTAAATGGCTTGGAAAGAATCAGCAGACTTCTTTACCCTCTGCTTACACCTTTTTGGTAACAAACTAGCTACTTCTAACTTTAAACAGGAATGACTGACCAGAACCTGCTTTTGGAGTATCAAAACATTATTTTTGATGATATGGATAGAGCTTCTGAATGGTTGCTTCCACAGATAATTAGCTCCCATTTTTTCCCATTTTGAGAATAAAGGCTCTTCATGGCACATGGTTGTTTTACTCCTTCTAGGTACTACTTATGCTTACAGAATTTCTCAGTCACAAAAAACAGAGGCAGTAATGCTGCAGCCCCCTTACCCTCCAATAAAAATTGCTAAAAACTCAGCATTTTACAAGGTTTCAAAGTTATTAAATTCTGTACATATAGAAAATTCATGGCTTTCTCCCCCCCCCAGGGTTACTATACAAGCTGGGGCATTACATATTCTGTTTTGAATTTGCGTCAACTTCAGAGTGAAATCCATGAACATTGTAGGTTTTGTCCCACTGAGTATTAGAATCTGTCCATGGTATAACCAGGGCTTGAACATTTGAGCTTTGAGCTTTCTCAGTGATGAAGACTTAACTAATTTTCACTCCAAGGCATCACCTTGCTTTAGATCAGTGGGGAAACCACCAACCTGGGTGAAAGTTGGCCTGCTGTAAAACGAAGCACTTAGTCTCCTTGAAGAAGGGTTTCTGGCTTTGGAATTTACTATACCAACACTTGACTGAAACATCTGAGTATCATCCGAGTATCTGTCCAAGAAGCTGGTGTGTATTTATTTGTGCATGTGTGAGAGTTCATGCTCAGTTGCTGCAGAACAAATGGGCTGTTTGGATTCTTTGAGTTTAGGAATGCATAACTTTGAATCATGCTACTGTTTTTTAGGTCACAATGGAGTTTTTACTAAATTATTAAATTGTATTGAGGTGACTGGGGGCCTTTCTAGCATTTTAAACCACTAAGCAGACAGAAAAAAATAAATGCTAAAGCTTTCTCTGATTTCAGATCATCACATATTGCTACCTGATATAACTGCAATACCCTTCTGCAAAGTTAACATTATAATATAGCTCACAGAATTAATGTTTTTAAAATAACTGTATAAATGGTGTATGCTATATTTACTATAGAAATTGAAATTGCAAAGATTTATGAATCTCCCAGACCTTCCTATTATGTATTTTCTTTTTGCTAGGTTGAAATATAGGTGACCATTTTCTAATATGCTATGAATGAGAAATACTCCTGATGAAATAAGACTATTATACTTGCCTTCAGACTTGGAGAATAGATTGCTGCTAAACATAGTGAAGGTCAGAACTGAAATGAAAGTATTTTGATTCATACAAGTTGATACCAACTCCTAGAAGTGTCGCTTAATTGGCCACTGTTGATGGTATCAATAATGAACCAATGGCATTGTTACAATAGTGGAGAGCAGCAGGTAAGAGTGAGGGGGCAGGAAATCTATACAATTTTAGTATCTTGAAGTTGGTTGCTAGGCACTAGCATGATGTGTAGAAAGTATTTAACGCCACTCTGAGCAGAAAAAGAAATAAGAAATTGCATATTAAAGAAAATGCAGCTGCTGTTTATAGAGTCACAATTATCGAAGATGATTTAAGATATGATGCTTATAAGAGCTTCCTCAAAAAAAGTAGATTGCAAGATAAATAAAGGAACTCCTTTACAGTATATTAGAGCCCTCAGCAGTTCTGAGTCTAAGATTGGAGTAAGGGGTAGTGCTAGAGATAGCGAGCATAGTTAATTGGTGTTTAAATAAAAACACTTATTCAGGGTTTGTACATGCTTCCCTTTCAGACAGGGTCAGCCAGTAGTTATCCTGTCTTGGGACAGACTCTTCAGGTACTTTCTTATGGTTTCAGAAAACCCAGAGAAACAGTGTCATGATTGACACCGTAAAGGAGAATAGGAAACAACTATTCACATTTTTTCACAGCACAGGAACTAACAGACACAGAATTAAATTATGGGGTAGCAGGCTTCAAACAAACAAAATAAGTTAATTTTAACTAATAATTAAGTTGTCCAACCTACCGCCACATGTACCATTGCTCTGGTACTAGCAATGCCAGAGGCATTGATGAAATCAAAAAGTAATAAAATAAATTCAGAAAATAAAATCCCATTAAAACCTATTAAAAAAGTACTTCTGAGTCTGCAGTGACCTAATTCACAGACTGGGAGTTTATCTAAGAACTATCACTTATGGTTGCCCCATGCTTATTTTATTTATCTAGGTTTCTCTTAGGCCCATCACACAGGCTCCTGGACTAGGTGAAACTCTGCTTTGACTGGGCATAACCACTCCTATTTTCTTATATATTCTAAAAGTCTTTATGTTAACTTATGACATGATGGGACAAGATCTGTTTAGGTTTGTTCTTGACTAGATGTTGCTCTAATATTGCAATATGACTTTTACAGACCCCCCTGTTAATCCTTCAGACCTGGATTTAAGAAGCTCACAAGAATATGAACCAGAACACTACAAGTTTTATCTTCTTTAGAGGTCCATTATATAGTTTATCCAGCAAAAGTCCTTCTATATAAAGCAAGAAAATGAAATGCAGACTTCTGCTGTTACACCACACTGGTAGCCTTATAATGTCACTTGAATAGGTAACAGAAAACATTTTGACAGTCACAGATTGTTTCCTTTGGAAAAGCAGCACTTGGTCCAAACTAAGACTGTAGTTTAGAATTAGACTCCTCTAGACAGGAAGAAACTAAGCCAAATCTAAAGGAGAATGGCAAAATTCAGTGAATTCCACAAGATGACAATTAAAAGAATTGTTATATTTTTATGATTTTATTTCTTAATTTGCATGGTGATGTAGCTCTGTGAGTGACTGCTATGGGTAAGAAATGACAAAAATCTCTACTTACTATCTGTTCTGCCTCTTCCTTGATGAATTTATACACTCAGGAAAAGTGTAGACTTTGCAGAACAGTAATGCCACTATTCTTTCCCATGTCCCAAGTCTAAAAATCCAACAAAAGTGCACAGGAATTTCACAAGATAGGATTTTGGCTTTAACCATCTCACTGTGTTAGTATTTATAGCTGAATTGTAATTTTTTTTTTTTTTAAAATGTAACACAAACTATTACAAAATGGAAATGGGTATTGTTGGTACTCTAGAGCACACCCACTAGTTATTCCTTATGGGCTAGTCATTTTGAGTTTTTACAAAATATTTTCACTAAGCACACCTATTACTGCTGAATCTTTGATGTTACTGGAATTCTTCACATTAAATGAGTTAAAGTTTCAAAGCTGTAGTTACCTGGGGAGACTGGTACAATTCATTTCATACATTTACTGTTCATTAGCACGTGTATGAAACAGTTTCTTGCACCTTGTATAGCTGTAATGAATATTAAACTATCTCATTTACTCATAATAATATAATGGCTCCTGTGATGACAGACTCTGTTTGCACAGGAAGCAGATGTTGATGTTTACCTAGACGTAATTTGCAATGATAAGTGGTGGTGAGCTGAGGTTTTTTCCTGCCAGAGCAATTCTGTCTATGTTAAGCTTCTGCAAAATCTTCTGTATGCCATTGTGGTCTCTTAGGTCATTATAGATATACATTTCATCTCAGTGAATAATTGTGAATCTCTATCAAGATATTAAATTATGCATATAAGAAAACTATTTATTTAAAGATATATTTACTGAGTCTCTGAAATGTGATGTCCAGGAAAAATTCTGGGTAAACTTCAAAGATGAAAATAGCTTTTTTTTGATCATAAATGGATTTCTGACAAATAAATATGGAAGGAATTATTCAGAGAGAGTGCCAGTGTCTGGAAAATGAAACCAGTAACTTCTAAGGTTGAAATAAAACACATTTATTTTAGTAGAGGAGTGCCATACACTACAATGAATTGCCAAAGGATGATATGAATTCTCTATCATTTAGAGCCTTTAAATCTAGGCTGAAAAAAATTCTAAAAGATACTTTTTACAACTTGAAAAGAATTGTTTAATTATTTTTTTCTAACTTGTGTTATTCCAGAGATAAAAAAGAGCGATATTGGGATTTCTTTTGGTTTTAATATCTGTAAAATCTGTGATATGTGAAATACAATCAGATAACCACATCTATTTTACTTCTGAATTCTATCTATATTTTTTTACTTTTGGATGTAATTTACAACTTTTGGCCAATAATGTCTCAGGAATTCCTGTTTTGAAATTGAAGCTGTTGTTCCCTATGTCCGGTCCTTTTGTCATCTCTTTCTAATTCCAAAACATGTCTTATCATCATGCTCACATTTGGAATTGGGGACATAACCGTCTTTCTTGATGAATGACAATTTATTCTATGAGTTTAAGGCCCACTTTTCTGAATCTCCTTTCTTGTTGTCAGGATATTGCAGGTACTTGATTTTTGTCACTTGGAATCCTGAAATTAGGACTTAATGAAGTTCATAGTCAGACATAAATCTATAACTGCAATGATCATGTCAGAGCTACATACAGATAGTTTCAAAAGTCATCACTCATTTATGAAAATATTCTGTGTTGATCAGAAAAATATGGAAGGCATGTCCAGAAGCAATCCTTTCCTTTGTTGTTTCCTACATCATGCCATTGGCTCCAGAGACAATAAAACCAGGGAAGACACAGATCTTCTGTCTCCCCTCATTTTCATCAAAGTGGATGTGGCACTGCTTGGCTGAAAGTGGTATTCTAAATTTAAATCTGTTGCAGTTACAGTGGACTAAGTCACATTTTTTCCAAATTTTGGGGTTCTTTGTAGAGTCATAATTGTCTAAACCTTTAAAAAAATTATTCCATGCTTCAGTGTGAATAGAGATTGTGGACTGACCACTTACAGAAAACTGGCCTTAAAATTTCTGTTTCAAGGCCATTTGGAATGATTTGGAATGTGACATGCATTTGTAAACGTATCTATCATAGATACATTTACAATGTACATTTACAGTGTTTTTTCTTTTGGAAAGACAACACCTTTCCACTCTCTAAGGTCTTCCTTTGGGAGCTCTTTTGAAATTCATTCTCTGTTTTCTTTTGCTAATTTTGTCCTGCTGCATCTTTTCAGTATCCTGAAAATGCCTTTCCCTCCTTGACATTTAGACTCTTCAAGTATTTATAGATTGTTACCATGTTCCCCTTTAGTCATTTCTTAGACAAACTATGCATATTTAGCACTTGCAATCAATCCTTATACATCAATCACTCCAGAAGTCTAATCATTTTTTGCAGCTTTCTTCAGATCTTCCTTCAATATGTGAATATCCCTCTAATAAGATGCCTAAAATTAAATACAATGGGTCATGTCTGCAGCTCATGTAAATCAGTGTGACTGTGCTGAAGACTCTGTTGATTCATGCTAGCTAAAGTTAAAGAGCAACATTTCTAGTGCAAAGATATCAACTGTATATATTTTGTGAAGTGAGCCTGAAACCACACAGAGCTTTTTTTCATAGTAAGGCTTCTTTGGATTAATTTCCATCACTTAGCTACACTTTTGAATAGAGAATTTCCAGTTTGCTCCCTTTAAAACTGTTCTGGTTTGAGAAGCA
>WBNO01005180.1:0-20579 GCA_013400575.1 Peucedramus taeniatus | reverse complement strand
CCCCCTGCCGGCCCGCGAGGGCAGCACCCGCGGCCCGGCCCGGCCCGGCCCGACAGGGGCTGAGGGTGGGCCCGGGCCGGCTCCCGCTCTGTGGGCGACTGGGGCAAGCGCTTCCCAAAAACGACGAATTACTAAAGGGTTGTTGTGAAAAAATAAGGAATAAAGTTGCTTACCTGCGGAGAAAGAGCAGAAAAAGTAGCGTAAGTCACTCATCTAGCCCTTTGCTCTTGCTTCAGCAGGTGCAAGAGTTTGAGGGGTGCCCTTACAGGAAAACACAGAGAAGCAATGTGGTTTCTTCTCGCTGCTACAGCTAAAAGGCTTCGTTTATTTTAGAATAAGAGAAAAAGTTGGAAAGGACCTATGAGGATCATCGAGTCCAACACCTGGCCCTGCACAGCACCATCCCTGAGAGTCACACCATGTGCCACAGAGCATTGTCCAAACCCTTCTTGAACTCTGACAGGCTTGGTGCTGTGACCACTTCCCTGGGGACCTTGTTCCATGGCTCAACCACGCTCTGGAAGAACTTTCTCCTTACACATCAGGACAGCCTGTAAGTGTTTAGAGGATTATGATTTTAAAAACACAAATCACACTTAACAGATCTGCTGAAATTTACCCACGGCTCCATATAGTGTGAGAAACACACTTCAACAGACTGTTAGCCAATACATTGTAACTAGTGGTTTACATCTTTCAGAAGGTTCCTCAAGCTTCTGAACTTGCTAGTACATTGTACCTAGCATGCCTTATCTTCATTCAATGCTAAAATACCACACTGTCTAATATAGACTATGTCAGCCCAACCAGAACTATTACATACAAATCACTTTTTGGGCCCCAAAACTCCCCTTGTTGGTATTTTTTTTTTCCAGTGACTTATATTTGGTCCACTCCTTCTGGGGAAAAAAAGAAGAAAAAGAAAAAAAAAAAAAGTAGACATAAAAGAGAGGAAGGTTTGTCTGCCAATTTTGTATTGGGAAAGATGAAAGATTCTGGACTTGGAGTCAAGATATAACTTTTTGATACAGGTTGAAAAATTTCCCCTCAATTCCCCCATTGCTGTCTATCTGGGCTCACCAAGTATAAAGCCTGCGGTTGGGGAACACGTCCTTTCCCAGTGGAGCACTTGCAGATGTGTGCAGGGATACTTACAAAGCAGCAGAAAACAGGAACTCCTTTTGAACTCTCTTAACACAGCTACTAAAATTGCAAAACCCAGTGTATGACTGTGAAAGTAACTAGGGCGCTGAGATGCTCCGTTTCGCTCCGTTTTTCTGATGGAGCAGATCACAGCAGCACCACCTCCAGCGCACGATCAGGACGCCAGGAGCGGCGGGCGCCCCTCGGAGCGGGACGGGGCGCGGCATGACGGGACCTCCCGCAGCACGCTCCGCCCTTGTTTCCCGCCTGCACCGAGACCCTTCACGATTTTGGGAATCGGCATTTTAGAGGTGGCTCTTCACTCGTCCTCCTCGCAGCGCGAGTCGGCTCCGCAGTGGCGCGCGCGGCCCTGCGGAGGGAGCCCGCCCGCCACCGCTGCTCGCTCGCCCGCGCTCAATGCCTTGGGAAGCGCCGGGAACCGGCGCTCTGCCCACGGGAGAGGGCAACACGCACCCACTCCCTTTTCCTGCAAGCGCTGCCGGCCCTGGCTGTGTCCCGACGGCAGGCTCAGCCTTCCCCACGAGAAGTGTTGCATCTCTCACGGAACTGGTGACTCTAAGCAGCCTTGCTAAATTTTAGGGGATTTGCCACCTCCTGGAAGTGAAGGCAAGTTGTGTTTCTTACAGAAACTGTATTCTTGAGAAAGATTAAAAATATTTGTGCAAAATAAATATTTTGCTTGCAGTAGGACGTATAAGGAAGGTCAGTGCCACAGAACTTCTAAGACCAGATCTTTTACACAGAATCATATAATCATGTAAGGTTGAAGAACACCTTTAAGATCTCTGTGCCCAACCATTGACTCAGCACTGCCAAGTCCACCACTAAACCATGCCCCCAGGCGCCACATTTATACGTCTTCTAAATACCTCTAGGGATGGTGACACCACCCCTTCCCTGGACAGCCTGTTCTAGTGCTTGACCACCCTTTCAGTGAAGAAATTTTTCCTAAAATCCTAAACTTCCACTGGCACAACTTGAGGCCATTTCCTCTTGTCCTGCCACTTGTTACTTGGAAGAAGAGAGCGATCCCTCCTTACTACAACCTCCTTTCAGGCAGTTATAGAGAGCAATAAGACCCCCAGCCTCCTTTTGCCCAGACTAAACAACACCAGCTCCCTCAGTTGCTCCCCATAAGACTTGTGGTCCAGACTCTGTGCTGAAGACACTTTCCACATCTCAGTGTTCAAGTGACAATGATGAACATAGTCAAAGAACATCCTTACACAATAGTATTCTTCTCACAGCCTTCTTTCTGTAAAGACATTGTGAAAACAGTGTGAAAACAGAAGACTGCAGTGACAAAGGCCTTTTAGTCCCTACTTTATCAGATTGACAATCTCTCGCTTTGAATCATTTCAGTTATCTTTCTCAATTCATTCTTTAAAATTGTTGTGTCCTTGCAGACCAGAACTGTGCACTGTACTCAAGATAGGAGGAGTACACTGAGATTTCCCTCAGAGCAGTGAACTGCCTTCTGTCTTGTTCTCAGTACTATTCCTGGTGACACCTTACATCTCTGTTGTTTAGGGTTTGGGTTTTTTGGGTTGGTTTTTTTGGTTGCTGTTGCAGTTTCAGTAAAAGATTTCAGAGAGCTGACATCAACAACTTCAAGAGTTCATGAACTTAGACTTCCAGGTTTGACAGGTAATTCTATGCTTTACTTTACACTGATCTACTTCTCAAAGACTATCTTTTTACCCACCCCATTTTGTGAGGCATTCTGGAGTTCTTTACACCAGCACAACAATCTGATTACCTGAAAGTAACCCGAGAAAGTAACCAAAAATACTCTCTGCTACCATCCTTCAACCATCCTTCATCCTCAGCATAAGACATTTACTTCAATTCCATGACGATTTTGTTTGACAGCTTTTAGTAAGAAAGCTGCACAAATTCTCTTTAAAAATGCAAGTATGTTCCCTGGTTTGTCCTTGTCCATGCACTTCCTGACTCACAAACCTACTGGAAGTCCATGGTTGTGTCACCATCTCCCTTCACAGAAACTACACTGGCCCTTTCCCAACACATTGTCTTTATCCGTTGGCCCTGTGATCATACTCTTCTATGGTATTGGCCTTTCAGTGTAAGTAGGAACAACTGTCAGGGTAATATCAGGTTTGTGAAAATGATACTTTTGTTTCCAGCATAGATAAAACACTTCCCTTTGTTTCTCTTTTAATTGTGACTCTAAAATAATTACATCAAAAGTATTTTACTAGCAAAACAATTCAGATTGAATATATGTAATTTATATACTGAACCCTTCACACTAGCAGGGGCCTTTGACATGTAGGAGGGAGGCTTTCTACTTGCAGGTGTTGTGATTTGTCTCAGAGAAAGAAAAATTTATTCATTTATTGCTGTTCCTCTTCAACTAAATAGCTGATAATATTATGAACATGAGTTAACTTTGCAACTAATTTTAGTATCTCATATGTCTCTTAAGTAATTTGCAAGGAAGCCACACGGAAACAGTGACTTTAGATGACTGGAATTTTTAGACTCTTACTGTCTGTGTGTGTGCTGTTTCCAACACTGTCTCCTTGTAAACAAAAATCAAACAGCTGAATAAGACAGTGATGCTCAGAATCTATTAGCTTTGATATATGTGCAATATAAATTTTCAAGTTTAAGAGTACTACTTTCATCTTAGTGCTAACAAGTCTGACTCCACCATAAATGCCTATTTGTGCCTGTCTTGTGGCTGTTTTCTAATAGGAAGACAAGAATCATTAGGTACTATATGGAATTTCACAAAAACAAGCAAACCAAACCAAACAAAAACCAACAAGAAAAAAACTAGAGAGGAAATGAGGATGTGATGTTATTCTTCAGGGTGAGGACTGCAGAAAGCCTTTCACTCCACCTACTCATCTGCTTTCTTCATTAAATAGTTAATAGCTATACTGGGACACTATTAAGACTAAATGACCTACTAAAGTAAGTCAGTCTATTAAAGTAAGAAGTGTTACCCCCTCACAAAACTTGTCCTCACAAATCAGCCATAGACTTATCTTTATCTCCAACTTCTTCCTAAAGAGGTCATTGCCTAGTTGGAGACATGCATGGGAAGAGAACAATAAAATGCTTCATGTTACACTAGCCACAGAATCAAAAGCATAATTTAGATTTTTAACGTCCTAAAACAGAATCTGTCTCTTCACTGCAGTCAGGAAGTGATGGTGTGTATTTTGCTACCAACCCTTATGCCTTAACTCAACAAATCAAACCATCTTGCCATCTGATAGGAATAGGTTAGAGAGCATTAATACACAAACCTTACATCTTCTAAAACAAGTTTATTATTGTTTTTTTTTAATAGTTGTGGTTTTTTTTTTTTAATTCTAGTATGACTTAACAGTTGCTTTGTTGCTAAATGTCATGGAATCTTTTTGCTGACCGTATTTGCACAATATATTCCTACAATTTAGGATGAATATAATCTATGGAAGCCAGCATCTGAAAAATCACAGTAGTAAGGTGAAAAATTCTATTCTTTCCTTGGTGTCTTGCAGTAGTGAATACAGTAGTGAATTAGTATTTTGGGAGCCTGTACCAGCAGTCTTTCTTTCCCTGGTGATTAGCTCAGTTTGTCAGTGAATTAAATTAGTCTCTCCTCTGAGTTACCTAGAATTGATTTAAGTGCTCTCCATCCTTAATTGAGATGTAGGATAGGAGGTGGGAGAGGATAGTACATAACTTGCATATTCTTAAGTAATGCCATTAGCAGAACAAAATGGGAAAAAATTAAGAACTTTCTACTGTAAGTTGTATCTGTAAAGTGAGCATCTCAATAGTTCAGCTTTAAGAAATCAAATAAAAGTAATTTCAGGTAAAGGCTGAGTGGCAAAAATGAACAAGTATTTGACCGAACAGAGAGGATGTCAATATGGACATAACTAAGCACATAGCACTAAACTTTTGTAGTGTTTGATAACTTCTTTCCTCTTGCTTAAACATTAGTATATTAAGCATTAAATACTTGAACATATTGTGCTCTGTAAAATGCTGGGTATTTTTTAGTTGCTACATCTGGTACTTTCTTTCTTCCACTCATACTTTTTGCTTTTACCATTCCACTGTCTGCCCTCTGTTTAAAGCTACTTACTTTAATGTCCCATTGAATTTCGGTCTACTGAAGGCATTACACTCAGTCTCCTTCATTTTTATGTAAATGGGAAATGGTATTTAGAGAGTCCCTCAGACTAAGCAGTGACTGGACCTTCACCTTGAGTGTCAGCTTCCTAGAAACTCCCTATGATCTACTTAAAAAAACATTAATTGTTCGGAATTCTGTTTCCTTGGCTGGCTTTCACAACCCAAAAGCTCAGCTTTGTTGTGGGCCAGCAGTTGTTATACTGTCTAGAGCACTCTGTCTTAAAAGTTAAATCTTACCATTCTTTTAGTTCTGTTTTGCTGTAGCACTTGAGACTAAATCACAGAACATGTGCCTTACTGTCAAGAAAAAAATATATGTATCGTGCAGGTTTCAGATAAAAATCATTAAATGAAAGGTTTCAAGAACCTTGACAATAAACTAACTAGGTTTTACTTTTATTCTTGGCCCACTATTTTTATCTCCAAAAGGATTCATCCAGTACCAGAAGGGAATCAAATAACAATATTTAAATTACAAACTAGTTATATCATAGTCAAAAGAAATACGAATCTAGCCATGGCTTAAACAACACTTGCTACAATCTTTGAATATATAAAATAATACTCCTATCTCACATAATCAGCAGGTTATCTTGAATCATTTTTTTATTTGCAAAAATATATAACTTTATCAAAATTCTAATTCTTAAGTTAATTTTCAAGTTGAAGTTTGAAAATAAAAACCTCTATATTATCCATGGAAATTAATAAGTAAAAAGCTCTTACTGTATTTTTACCACTGAAACTTTGATGTGATATTTATATACCAGAATTCCTCTTTGTCATATAAAAGCTTCAGGAAAACAACTTGGCAAGCAACATTCCTGGTTTCTTGAGTAAACCACTTTTCTTAAAGTTCACCAGAATTTCTCCCTAGAGATATTTCAATTTAAAGTCAAAGAATTATGCAACAGTATTTCTTAAAGCATCATGAAGCCTCACTTTTTCAAACAAGATTTAGTAAAGTGACAAGACAATCGATGACTCAAGGCCCTTTAGAAAGAGGCATGATTAAATCTAAGTCTGTAACTAGTCCTCTTGAACTCAAGTAGATGGTATATTTAAGTGTTATTAGAAGAAGAAAGAGCACTCTTCTATGTCAAGTCTGATAACAAGATCACAAGATCTAAATGATTGAGCTATCATTCCATATTAACCCTTAAACATAAAAGCCAATATCAAGTAGTACCTGTAGGACAATTTTTTTTCTCTTGTAATAACAGATGGAGTCTCATCATTCTGTCTATCTTAAATTTGCCTGATCTTTTCTATTAAAAGGCATAACACAGGCATTTATTGTTTCACTAACAAATATTTAATTCCCTGTGTTAATACTTTTTATGCCAGCTACCTTCTTTATGCTGAGTTATTTTGGAAAGAGTTTAATATCTAAAATGTTTCTGGAAGCAAATTTAATGGAAACCTTTCCATACACAAAAGAATGGTATGATGTTTTTATTAAAAACCCAGTTCTCAAACAAGAACAAAACCCACCCGTTTAGAGGAGGTAGGACAGCAATTAGGCAACACCATGGCCGGGAAAGAGTAGCAGAAGCACTTTCTCTGGAAGTAGTTTCATTTTAGTGTAGTTTGAAATTGCACTTTAAAGCTTTTTGTCCTACAGAACTTGAAATTGGGCCCATGCAGAAGAAAGCAGTGCAACAACTTAGTTTGGTACAAGTATCAGAGATCTCTGCATTGCATTTAAAGCATCAACTGTACCAGTGAACCATAAAGGAATCAGGATGATCCTCCAAACTGGTCAGTTGCCATGTTCCCTTTTTAATGTAGGAAATCAAATGCAAAAACTACTCTAAGAAAATGCTCCATTTGCAAGTTCAAACACTCAAGTTTCATAACATCAAAACTCTCTCTTTTTTTTTAAAGAACATTACTCACTTCCTGTATGCATATAAATTGATGTGATCTGTAAAGTTCAAATCAACTTAAAACTACAAGGCACTTGGAAAACTGAATCAAATCTGATTACATAAGGTGGAAAATTTTCCTTTCACTCTTCTCTTAGATCAGTTAAAGCCTACAGTTTGTCAGCTAATATGAAAGTGATGTAATAAATGTCTAGGAACACAGGAACAGATAATTTTTCATAACTTGTTATTTGTGCAATAACACTACCTCACTGTAAGATTTTTTACCTCTGTGAGACACTTCTACCACAATCATAGATGCATGTTACAGGAAGCGTGGTTTGAGTGACACACAGTACTGGTACATGGTAGCATTCTGAGTAACTTTATAAACGTATAAAAACATACAATCATAAAATTCGGACTCCTCTGAAAGAAAAAATGTGATCTCTCAATGATTCTTTGTAAATATTTTCACTGTTACAGTGTTCGACCTCTTGGACACTGCTTTTTCCTACCCTATCAGCTTCTCCTAACAATGTTTCCAATGGAACTTTTTTTATGATCTAGTGCAGGACAAGGAATATAGGGGAATTATTTAGCAGCTTTGTCTCAAGCAAGAGACTTCCCATGTGCTACATGATTCCATGTAGGAGCTGTAGCAGCTGTAACAGTATCATTAGGGAAAGTCTATTTCATTATACTCAATGAGGTTGAAAAAATGACATTAGGGTACTGCCAGTTATAACATGTGGCTTATTTAATTAGGTACAAGCAATGGGAGAACTCCCCAAATTAAATACATCTGAGACAATTACTACATACACAACACGAATGCTTGAGAGCTCTGATCTCCAGATATTGCCTTCAAAATGTCCATGTGCAGCACTCTTACTCTCTCTTAATGGTTAGCTTGGGTGTTGCATGACTTAGCCCGCGTAGGGAAGCATGTAATTACTATTACAGATGAAAAATAGTAGCAAACTGGGAGATTCACTTCAACAGCTTCTGATCTACATTAAAATGCTACCAAAGACACATCCATACCTTCCAAAAACACAAGGCCATCACCTGGCACAGGAAAGGAGACTATGCTTTGGTTGCAGGGTTAACTGGAAGGAATGCCTGGCCAGTGGATTTGACCAGTTCTCTTTCTACCATTTGTAGCAAATAAACTCATTTCAGTGACTTTATAAATCATGTACTTTAAAACCTTCATAATCAGTTTGGGTGATATGAAAGAATAAATGTGGCAGGTATTTAGAATGGGCACATATCTTACTGGAGCTCTTGCATGGATAAAGGAAATTTAGGGAATTACTGTTATAAGACTCCTGAGGGGGTTTTTTAGGAAAAAATGTGGTTTGCCTTGCATAATATCACAAGATTTGGAAGAAAAAAACCTTAATTACGTCATATTAAAATTTTACTTTGTACATGCAGGAAGGAAAGTTGCAAATCCACGTTAAGTACAACACACGTCTAAGAAACTTGGTCGGCTTTTAAACTAGGGAAATCCTCACTGGAACTCCGTTCACGTTCCGTGACAAAGAGCAGAATGCCACCTTAAGCAAACGTCCCGACCCGCTGAGCAGCAGCTCTTGCATGGATAAAGGAAACGGATCAATCCCAACCCCGGGCGCCGGCGCCGGGCACTTCCCGCCGGGCACTTCCCGCCAGGCACTTCCCGCCAGGCAGAGCGCGCGCCGTGGGGGGAAGACTCCGCCCCTCACGGCGCCACGCGCGGGGTGAGGGGGCAGCGGGAGGCGGCGCCATTTTGGGAGAGGGGGGTCGGAGGCGCTGTCCTCCCGCGGCCGGGAGCCGCTGCCTTGAGGTTCGTGTCCTCCCCCGCGTGTGGCTGCGGTGGCTGCTGCTCGGCCGGGCCGCGAAGGGAAGCCGCTCTTCCTCCGCCACCAGCGCTGCTAACACCGACCTGTGCCACCACCGGCCGGGGAAGGGGCAGTGTGGGGATGGCGGTGTCAGAGCGCAGGAGCCGGCGGCTGCTGAGGTTGTGTGACGTGGGAGCCGCGCTGAGGGAAGTGTTTGTGTGTGGGGGAGAGGAGTGGGCTTTGCACCGTGGGGAAAGAAGGGACGGGGGGTTGATGCACCTCCCCGAGGCATGAGGCCGGCGGCCGTGCCTTCGCCTCGGACACGCCGCTGCCAGTCCGATGTGGCAGCAGCGCTTGCTTCCCCCGGCTCCCTCGTGTGTCCTGTGCCGTGTGAGGGGCGCTGGGCTGTGCGCCCTGTGACCGCCGTACAGGTCGTGCAAGGAAAGCCAGCCAGTTCCCCTGTCTGTAGGTTCTGCCAAATAGGCCTTACCTTTCCTTTTGGGAAAGGTATTTTACAGGCGGAGTTCAAGGTCTTGAGTTAGTTGATTGAATCTTCTGGATGTTTCAGAAGTCAAAGTGGTAAATAAGTTTGGCATCCCCGTGTGCCGGCTCAGGTTCAGTGCTTACAACCAGTTCTTTACAGAAATGATACAGACTCGAACTTGCCCCATTCAAGAGGTGAGTGTGTCAGGGAGACTGCACTTTCCTTGAGTATGCTTGCTCTGTCCTTGCCAAGGATGCAGGCAGATATGCTTTTGCGTGCAGCTTCACTTTCTGCAAGGTTAGTGAGGGAAAGTCTGTTAGAGATTAGCAAGAAAGGATGTTCTTAAGTGGGACAATCACAGAGCAGCATTTTCTGTCGTTGGAGATCTTGTCATGCAGCAAGTGTTCACATGTTTGCTATTTTAATTCCACATCAGGAAATGGGGTCTGCATAAATCATCCCAGAAGATGAGGACATAGAAGCTAATAAAGTAACTTTTTTTACTCCAATACTATTTTTGAGTGGAAGCAGAGGAACATTTTTTTTGTATAAATGGGGATAGACTCAATGATTAGTAGTAATATTATACTTGCTTTCTAATGCACAAAAATGAAGAGCGAAGAAGCTGGAGGTATGCATACAACACATAAGTCTTGAGAAGAGGAGAGAACATGGTACCAATTCTGAGGAAGAGGGAGAATCGCATGGCCATCATTTCTTCCCCTTCTGACAGTAATGCTTTCTTGCAGGTACTAAAGTCAAGTGCGGACAGTAACATCTCCTTGGCTTAGCCAGTTTGAGATTGAGAATGGCAGGTTTCTCTTCCTTTGGATGGTAGGTGAGAAAGTGCCTAGAGTAACATCTTTTCATGTCAGTTTTGCAAGTGAACATGATGGGATAATGGTTACTTATAAATCTTTCCATATTACTACCTACAGATCCTTTTCAGATGAAGAAAAAAATTATTTTCTTATCCAGGATGAATGGCATGTGATACTTTGTTAGGATTTAGTCATAGAAAGTTGAAATGTTTCAGAAAACAGTAGAATAAACCTTCCAGTAGGAGAAACGTGTTCTTGTTTGAAACTGCATTTATTTGGAGGGGAAGAATTTTCTCTTTATTGTGTACTGTGTAGACTTCAAAATCCAAGAAATCCATACTAAGAGATGTATAATGGCATGTCATAGTGGTTAGTGCCATCTTGCTTTGTAATAACTTGTCTCTGAATGTGTCTAGAACTTAGTGGTTTAGTTCTTAGAATGCAATGTATTTGGGACTGGATTAATTTAATTAATGTGTGTGTGTGTTTAATTTTAGAAGACATGCAAGCAAGTCATCTTGGTCCCTAACAAAAGTCTTTAGTAGTTCCAAAACCAGAACCATAATAACAGATGGCAGCTTTAAGTCTTACTTGGCTGGTTCTAAATTACAGATGCCACCCAGCACCTGTTTGATTGGTGTTAAATGAGTTAGTTGAGTTTGGTTCGTGTCTCAGAGAACAATTCTCGTGGTTGAAGTATTAGCATTTTTGTGGGTTATATTAGTAGTGATGTCAGGCATCAGTTGGTGCATTGGAAATTGGCATATGCTTATCTTTAAAAGAGATTTCAAACACTTGGCAGAGTAACAGCTGGTAGAGAACAGTAATAACATAGGTCATAAATTGTTGATGTAATTAATTTTTCAAATAGTCACATTTTAAAAGCATGATTTGTAAATTATTTAAGGCATATAATAAAATGTGACTGCTCGACTGATACAGCACTAACGTAGTCTTTTACTAAAGATGAGTGGTAAGTAATGTAGCAGTGTTGTTTAAACCCTACTTGTGGTAGGTGATGTCTGTTTTTCTTCTGGATGAGTACATTCTTCTTGTGACCATGGAGAGTGTGATGTCATAGGCCTGAATAACTTCATCTTTTTTATACTTTACTTTGAAAATGTGCATGCTGATAATGTATTTATTCTTTTTTCTAAGATGCTTCATGCTGAAAATACAGTAAGGCTCTTGGAGTGTCAGGATGAAATTGGAATTGAACCATATTCTAAAAGAATGAAGTCAACAGAAGGGGCTTCTGAGAAACTCCCTGATGATGAGAACAAAGGTACTCAGAAGAAAGTGGATGTTGAGAGAAAATCAAATGGTTGGATACCTACGTGTACTGTAGATAACCAAGGGCAACACGAAATGCAGAAGCAAGAGAAAATACCTACTGGTGTCTTGGGATCCTTGAGTGAAATTCTCCCTGAAAATAATCCAGTGCCTAGTCAGCCAATTGATTTAGAAAATGTGCAGAATATAAATCCTTCATTTACATCAATGAATGAGTCTAAAGTTGAAGAAGAGAAGGACCCTTTTATTACAAATAATGCTGGTGAAGATAATATTGAAAAAAGCAGTACATCATTCTCAGTAAATAGAAATGAATCAGATGAAGACTTTTTTACAAGCAAAGATTTTATAGGTCCTATTTACAAGCCTGCCAAAAGTAACAAACAGGACAAATCTGGCAATTGCAATGAATGTAGGAATACTGGAGGAGATGAGAATGAATTATGTGAAAACAGATGTGAAAGAAAGGAGGCAAAGAAGATGCAGGCTCTTTCTGCCACTGTACCAGAAATAGATGATCAACTGGATCAGTTCTATAAAGAAATTCACCAGCTGGAAAATGAAAATTTAGATACTAATGTTCAGGAAAAAGAAACTGGAATTTCTGAGGAACAACACTCTCAATTTAACTCTAGTCAAAGCTCACAAGAGAATTATCAACCTGTGCTTTTGGGCAGTCCGCACCCATTTTACGAGACTAATCAGTGTTCTTTAGGGGAACAGAACAGTCAGAAAACAAACAATGAGCAGCAGTTAGTTGTGGGAACAGGTGGCTGGAAAACTGAAAATACCTTTAATGGCCAAGTAGATGCTTGGAACTGCTCAGTGCCTGAATTCAGACCTGCTTGGCAGACTAGAGCATCTTTCAAAAAACCTCAGGGACCTTTTCCTCCTAGATTCAGCTATCAATCCCATTTTCAGGTATTTGATCCCCCACCACGAATTCCAAATGTTCCCCCTTCTCAGAATGGGGGACTTCCTTATGATAGTTACTGTGGAAATACTGGTATCAACAGTCATGGTCCATTGCTTGATCAAAATACCAACTATTCTGGTCATACTGACACCCGTACTACTCAGGTCTTCAGGAATGGGAATAATGATCAGAATGGACTCGAAAGTAATGGTTTCTGTGAAACCAGAGAAAAGTGTTGGAAGGATCCGAAAGCTGACAGTACCGAAGGAATGCACAGCTTTTCTTCATTGCAGTTATCTGAAGAAAGATTCAGTTGTTCACAGAAATTGCTTCTACTCTTAAGAGGTCTACCAGGTTCAGGGAAATCAACACTTTCTCGGTGAGTGAAGACTTAAAGCTTGAGAAGTTCATTCAAGTAAATTTTTTTAAGAATTTAAATATATCTGTTAGCACTAAGGAAGCTTTTTAGTTTGTAAATTAGACTCTTAAAATGCAGTAGTTTAAAGCTGTCATTTGTAATTAAAGAGCGCAAATGACAGTAAATATTAAAAATATTTACTTGGAGGTTTCGTCTCCCTCAGAGTTTTGATGAACAGGAGCATCTCTGTGTTAAATTTAAAATGTTGAGCATCCATTAAATTGCATAGTCTTTTATTGTGAAATTTTTGTACTAGTATGTGTAGTTTGCTGCTTTTTTTTAATTCTTAAATTCCCTAATTTAAAAAAAAACACCTCCCATCAAATCTAACAATGTCAGTTTGGCTGAACCAGAAGTCCTTTTTCATGCCCATGCAAAAATTTTCAAGGACCATTATAAGAATGCTGCTGCTCTGAAAATACTTGGTTTTGGTGCGTTGAAGAAACTGAACATTATCTTACTCCCTTTTTTCATAGTATGGTCTATCAATTGCTCTTCCTTATTTGTGAACAGCACACAATAAAAGCATTATTTTTTTTCTTCAAAATACACTTGTTGAAATCTGACAGGGTTAAAAACAGGTACCGCCTCCAACTTGGATTTTCCCTTTGAGTTTGTTTTGGCCTATTTTAAAAAGTACGAAAAGTGGGCAGAGCATAAGTTTCTCCTGTGTGTATTAAAAAACAAGTTGCTGAATCAGTACTTACTGATTGAGTTTCATCCAGAAACTACATCACAGGATGTCTTCTGTAGTTGTAATCTGTTGTATGTGAGGAGGCTGTGAAATAGATACAGTCATCATGTTCTTACTTGTTTTTTTAATATAAAGGACTAACATTCTGTTAGTGGATTTTTTCCTGGTATTTAGGAGACAGTCATCTCCATATTACAGCTAGAAATCTCTTAATAGGTATTTTTCTTACATGTTTCAGTAGTTTTTGCTATAATTTTTTTATAGTTACTGATTGCTGTATTTTGCAAGCCTGCATTTTCGAAGCAGCATGTCCCCATTTGGTATTACTGCAATAATTCCTTTAATATGTGAAGGCAACATAAAACATTTTAAAAATAACCCTGTGTAAAAAATGCTGCCTCATTCAGTTTAGAGATTGGATAATACTTAATACGAAGATACCAAATATATTTGCTTTCCATGTTTGGTGTGCTAAATTGTCTCTAAATCTTTCTCCAAATATATGACTCATCTGAAAAATTCTAAATATCTTCAGGTTTTTGAGAACACATATTTGTGCTTTTTTCATCTCTCATTAGTGAGATCAGTTACTATTTTTGTTTAGCAGATGGGAAAGTGAGCACTATGAGATCAAGGTTAAGAATAGTTAGCAAAAGTGAGTGCAGAATTTGAACAGCATGGGGCTTGTTTTTCAGTGTATTCAATTACATGCAGTTTCATATGTTTAATGCTTGGTTGCAGTTGTTAATTCCCATGAAATCATGGGTCTTGGATACCTTGAGAAAAAAAACATTCCAGAATTAATGGGTGCCGATGGGGAAGATAACTTTATTATTAGTTAAGTCTTAATAAACATGTTTTGAACATGTTTTCCTGTGTAACATCATAGAATTCTGCAGCGTAGCCTAGGACAGCAATTATGTTATACATATTTGATGCCATATTAGTAACCACAGGTATTTTTGCAGATATTTGCATTTTTGGCACCTTCAGACAAACCTTTACCATTTGTGCTAGTGAAATAACTGTGAAGGAAAAGCAGAAAATAGACATTGTCTGTGTGGATCGGCACTAGAGGGGGGAATGAGGTGTATCTTGCAAGGTAACGTGGGTTTCCCAAGTGGGAAATGACAGCAGAGCCAGTAGTGAGAACTTGGAATCTCAAATTTCTATCTGTGTTTTGTGCTGAGTAAGGGTTTTTAAGTACAGACCCTTCCTGCTCACAAATGTGACTTGTGTCTGTCTTGAATCTTCCGCTGAAGTTTGTTTTTGGTTTTGACTCTTCCATTCCAACCAAGCAGTGGGAATTAAGGGCATGTTTTTTGGAAGAGAGTAGTGGATGTGAACTAGTCCATTGTTCTGCTTGGAGGAGGTCTGTCACCATCACTGAGCCAGGGCAGGTATGTCTTTGTCAGGCCTGAGCTTAAAAACACCATAGGGATTTCTGTGGTCTCACCAAACTTCTCTAGTGCAGTACAAACCACCTAAGGAAGTTGTTCCTAATCTCCAAACTAAAGTTCCCAAGCCATAATTGGCATGCCCTGTGTAATAACACTGTTATTACATGGTAGAATATGGCTCATCTTCTTTGCAGCTTCTCTTCTGATAAGGCGGAGGTTTATTCACTGTAATAGGTTGACATCAGACCTTTTACTGTCTCCACTGCCTGACTAAACAAGCCCAGCTGCTATTAACCTCTCCTTGGAGGTTGTATGCCTGTAGCCATCTTGGTAGCCATCTGTTCAGCCCTCCCATGTCTTTTGAACTGGGAAGTCCCACACTGGACATAGTATTTCAGAATTGACCACACAAGAGCCAGGTAAAGTGTGGGTCATATCTTCTCAGGTGATCTAGTGGCCATGCTTCTTCTACTAAAGCCCAGGTTGTGATTTGCCTGCCTTTGATGCAGGTATGCCATTCACTCATCTCATTTGATGTCCACTGTCTTCCTCAGACTCTTTTCAACAGAGCTTGTCAACCACTCACTTTCCTGCCTGTGCTGAGGCTTAGGTTTCATCAGTTGTAGAACATTATGCTTTCTCTGTTGACCTTCCTGGTGTTTTGCTTAGCCCAGTTCTCAGGTTTCTCTGTGGCCTTCTGGATAGAAGCCTCACTGTTCAGCTCAGTGTTGAGCATCACTGCTAATTTGGTGTCATCTGCAAGTTCTCTGCCTCATCATCCAGGTTTATGATGAAGATACTGAAAAAGTGCTCTTGCTTTATCCTTTGTTGTTCTCTGCTTGTTACTGGCTGGGAGATGAAGCTTTGATAATTTCTGAGTATGCTGCATTCATCACTCAGTCCTCATTGACAAATGCACTTGTTTCATCAGCGTGCGTTCTGGTCAGTAAATAATGATTTGTCTGTTGCAAACCCCACACTGGCTCTTTCTGGTTACCTTTATTTCCTTAAAATGTTTGGAAATAGATTCCAAGGATGCACTCTGTTGTTTCCAGGACAGAGCTTAGGTGAGGTTGAGCAGCCATTAGTTCTTTGGGTCTTTGTCTTTACTTGCCTTAAGTATGAGCATAACATCAGCCATTTCTGGCTCACTGGAGAGGTCCCCTCCCCTCATGGATTTATTTCCTGTGTCCACCTGACTTAGGCAATCCTAGCCCCTGAGGCTCATATGAAATCCTGTTTCTTAACCATCCATTTCCGTTTTTGTTTTCCTGTTTATAACTAATCATGGCTTTTGGTCTGTGCTCACTAACTCCATATCTGCTTCTAAATACAAAGCTGATTTCTTCAGTTCCATCTCCACCCTGTTTCTTCCCTGATTAATTTTCTCCCTGTTTCAGTCAGTGGTATTATCTTCCTCCCAACTTCATTTTACCAGTGTCTTCCCTCTGCTTCACTCTGCCTTGGCCCTGTTTCCTAGCTCTACTGCCAGTACCAAGTTGCTTGTTCCAATGTTCATATCATGATGCTTCCTGTGTTCTCCTATTTTAGGCCAATTTTGTTCCTTCTGTTGTCATTCATGTGTTGGGAGAAATGTGTTCTTATAATGCAGTATTAGTCCTGAGTCAGCTTCCTGCCACTGCCGGATTGCTCTGTTTAGGATTGGGTTTGCTGTGAGAATCAGGAGTTCTTTTCACTACTATTTGCTGTGCACATGACATTTTAAAGTTGAATACCTTGGGCAGATTTACAAAAAAATTTTGTGGGGCAAACAAATGCATGTTTTCATGCATTTGAAGATTTCACTTCCTCAATCCAAAGCTTCTCAGAGAAAAGCTTGGAATAACAAAATACTATACAAATGCTTTATTTTTTTCCTTGGTTTTGGGAGAGATTGAGCATTTAGTTAAAAATGTTTGAAAGCAGTTTGGCCAGACAGTTACCCAGCAGTGATAGCTTTAGCCCAAGTAACCAAAGTCTGCTACAATTAGAAGTAGATAATAATGTGATCTTATGGTCCTGGTAAAAGTTACAGGAAAAAAAAGACTTGTCTTTTTAAAATATTTTGCTACTGAAGTTGGCAGCAGTTGCAATTTGCCTTTTCTCCATAAATATCTAAGCATTAATTTGAACAAAAGAGAGCTTAATGAAATTGAAAGAGCACATATTGGTATCATTTAAGAAGTCCGTTTTTATTAAATCCAGTAATATATAAAAGAGAGTTGTCTTTCTCTGGGGCCATTTTTCCTCAGAGCAAAATCTTCTGAAGGGAAGAGTTAGTGTTTATAGCAGAATGTAGAAACAGTGGTGTGCTGTTTTTTCTAATTATGTACTTATTTAAACAGTGTTATAAGCGGTGCTTTTAGAGGAGCTTTTCAACAGCTCAGTAATGCTGCATATCTTGAAACTATATTTAGTTATTGCCTACTTTTTTCCTCATCAACAATATGATAGCTGTTTTAAATAGGTGAATTATTAGATTCTGAGTTACCTTTTTTTATTATAAAATCATTTATCAAAGTAGGCTAACCAGGATACATATGTGGGGAATGTTTTAAAAGGATTTGTGTGTGTGCATGCATGCTCACATACTTTGGAAGAAATGTGTATTGGTTTGCTGAGTAGCTAATATTTTGGTTTCATCATGAGATTTTTGTGTGTCAGGATAATAGCTTCTATCAGATCAGGTAGCATTTCTGGAAAAAGTAGGTGAGCTGCTTTAATTTCAGTGTCCTGCTGTGTTCAAAGGTGGTGTTTGCTTGGAGGGAAGGTTTAGGGTGCAAAAGGTGTATTACAGCAGTTGAATAATATGCTACTCATTTCAGGCATGTATGCATACTGTCTAACCTGGAATTTGACTATCATTAGAAATACATTTATCTTTTTTTCTTTTTTCGTCTCTTAAAAGTGGAATATCATCTCTGTGGGTTTAGATAGTAATGATGCTTTCTTTCTATAGATATGCTTTTTGTTCTTTCTATTCTCTAGTTCATGGGCTTGGGATAAATTTTATTTCCAAACATGTGTTAAAGGTAAATGAACTATTCAATATGTTGCCAACCAATAGTTTTCTGCTTTGAATTTTAAAAGTTTAAATACTGGGAATTCTCGAAGAGGTAATTGTCAGGCTTTTAAAATGTTATGTTTTATCATTTAATTTCACAATTTAGAAAGCAGTTCCAGTCATTACCTTAGTATTTTAAGTTTCACTTCATAAACTCATGACTTGATGATAGCTCGTGTATTGTTCATTTGGTAAGGGCTCTCTTACTCTGGCCTCTTTAGTAACTACTTTGCCTTCTCAAATTCAATTGGTTTAGGATTATTGCAAATACAGTTTACTATATTAAATCTGCTATTTCAGTTATATTGGTTCATTAATAATTGTGTATTCTGAACTTCAAGGAATACTAGCAAACTATATCAAGAATACACTTTGTTGATGGGTTTGCAAGATTTCTAAACCCTTGTCACTATATTTCGTTATTGCTACTAATGATGTTTGGAAGATACAACAAAAGAGTTCAAGTAAGTGAGTTTTCCCCAGTACATGAGCAAATAGAGTCAATTCTTAGAAATAAAAATGAAAATCAAAGTCTCATTAGTGCTGATTTGTCAATTCATACATTCCTATAGAAACCTTATGCTCAGACCCCTAGGAACTTTAGGGGTGTGTCCATCTACTCAGCCAATAGAAGAATCTCAGATATTATTTGCTATCTTTTTTGTTAAGGCAGATGATTCTTTAGGATATGTGTATATACATTCAGCACACAAGGAGTGAGTGTGGAAGATGGATCCAATTTTTCTTGCATTGTTAATTGGCAAATGTAGTATACTGTAAATAAGAGAGTTAAGCCATGTGTGAAATCACAGCCAAGTAACTTAATGAGTATCAATTAGTTAAATATTTTATACAAGAGATGAAGAGGGATAAAAAAAGGGCTGCTCTGTGTGGTGTATGATTTACTGGTGCCATTTGATCTATTTAGAACAAAAATAGATGATTAATTCTTCTGCTCTCTTCTAAACCAGTGTAATACACACCCTATTGAAATATCTAGGCTCTAACAAAACCGATTATTTATCAGTATTCAAATAAAGTGGCTGAACTTTAAGTGTATCATGCTCTGCTTTCTCAAATAGCGCTGCTATTTGTCCTGAAGCAGTCATAACGGGCCTGTTGTTGGTGACAGGTGGCAAAACATAGGAAATCTCTTGTGTAGGAATTGCATTTAAGTGGTTCTTCCTGCAGATACATATGGGAAAACTTGGTAACTTAGAACTAGCATATCTTTGTTCCCCTGAGTCATTTGGGATCTGGCCAATTCTTTTTTGTTCCTGCCAGTTCAGCAGTAGTGCAGTTCCACATACTGCTAGTGCAGTTTGGCTTTTGTAGCCTGTGGGTATGTTGCCTGTTTCTGAGCTGAAATAGTTGCCTAACTTTCCATAGATATCTGAGTGTTGCAGTGGGCTCTACATGCTCTGTGGCACTAATTGGCTGTTTCTGTTTTCAGATTTAAGTATGCCATAGAATTAAAAAGAGACAAGAAGGCTTAAAGTCCAATCTACACTTATTCTGTAGGCTGGACTTAAAACAGAATTGTGCTATTGTCTCAATTATGTAAGATTTTCCTTTAAACACCAATTTCCAAGGACTTTCTTAAACTAGGTTTATATTTGGCAGAATGGGGAATTCTCATGATCACATTGCTTTCTAGACATATTTGCAAGTGAGGATTGAGATGGAAAATGTTAGCAAATGCATTGAATTATTATGAGGTACTTACTGTAGTATGGCCGTAAAATTAGATGGATGCAAATATCTCTTGGGAGTGGAGAAGAAACAACAAATACAAAACAGTAGAGAGGATTTGATTTGGATTAGAATTAATGGTAATATATATGGGTGTACTTTTTATAAATATATATGAGGTTTGCTAGAAGTTCAGAAATAGGTCACACTTCAATTTATTCTAGTTAAATTTTTTTAATGTGTATTTATCTAAAAATTAAAAGTGAATATGTTTTTGTGTTTTCCTTTAACAGTGTTCTGCTTGGTCAGAGTTGTGATGGCATTGTGCTCAGCACCGATGATTATTTTCGTCAGCAGTATGGATACACCTATAATGCTGCTCAGCTTGGTGATGCTCATGAGTGGAACCAGAAGAGAGGTTGGAATGAATAAAAGGCCTCTTATTAAGCTGTGTTACATAGAGGAAATAGAAGTGTAGCATAACATGTATGACTATTAAAGAGTCTATATGAAAAGGGTTATATATATTTTAACAAAGCATATATAGAAGTATTTCAAGAATTTTTTTATACTTTAATTCATGTATACATTAAATTTCAAACTTCTGCTAGGTTCAGAGTTAAAAATAGATAACCTTGTTTCTTTGGGCATAAGGTTCTTGTTTCTCCTTCTTTTCATTCTTGACTGTACCTTTTATTCTTTCTCTCAGAACAGAGTGTTCCAGTCAGAGTAGGTTAGTGAAAGAAAATCTGGGGCAGTTTTTTTTGTTGTTGGT
>WBNO01005177.1:62060-73171 GCA_013400575.1 Peucedramus taeniatus | reverse complement strand
TTACTCTTTTGATATCAAGGGCTTCTTTTCTTCCACTCCTTCTTTCTGCACATCATCCCTCATGTCCAAGCTCCATCAGAGCAAATGCATTCTATCTCCCTTTGATGTTGTCAAATATTTGGATTGGAGTTTGACAGTGTTGATATAGGGCTGTTAGTCAATATTCATTCATAGGTGTAACATGAAATTTTCAAGAAGCTCCTTATACATGTTGGGAACACTACTGATACACAGTGTGTTCCAGTGGGAAAAAAAAAACACCCAAATATTTTCTACATACAATTCACAGCAATCCAGGCATCATCACTTTGGGTGTCCTGCTGCTGTTATATTTGCATGAAGTAGAGAAACATAAACATTTTTCTTCTATTCTTTCCATCTGAATGCCTGAGAGAACAGGACCATGCAACTGCTATGCATGTAAGAGCAGTAGTATTAATAACTTCTGTGAGCATATATTATCCATATTCATTATAACAAATATAGACTAGAGAAACTATAAATAGAACTTGCTGTTTTGCTGAAATGCAGTGGGAATATTAGATCTACATAAGGAAAAGAGCAATATAAAAGGATTTGAATTGGCAATGAGTCCAAGTCTGGGAATGTTTATACACATGAGCTTTGTCTGATAATATTTATGTACAGGAGGCACAGCAGCCCACAGAACTCTTCAGAAACTTTAGTGAGCCATTTGACACTAGTTTCAAATGAAAAATAAATTTCTTGTACCTGAATTCTTTGATAGGTTTCTCTTTTTCTAGGACACACCAGTATCATTCTTGGCAAAATAATTCAATGGGTTTTTTTAAATGTTTGCATACAACTGTCAGGTTAAATTCTACCCTCCCAAACACGAGTGGCAAGGACTCATAAATTATAACCTATGGCAGGTAGAGCTGGAAAAGATTCAAGAGCACAGAATGTCCCAGTTCTATCTATACATTAGAGTGTTTTGTCCACTTCAAATTTAACTTGCATCAAGAAACCAGATTTCTGTCTCCTCCTTTGGGAGATGAACAGAATTTTCTACTAAAAAAAACAACAACTTTCTGATACTAATTCTAAACCTTCCTATCCTTAGGTTCATCTCTTGTCTCCCCACTACCAAGTGGTATCAATAAAGAAAAAGACATGCAAAGAACCTGACCTACCAAGATGTAATTTATAACACTTCCCACAATACACTGTGCCAAACAAACAAGCAGACTATAAAGACAGCCATAGATACTTTTAATTTTGTTTATTATTCATTTGTTCATTCTATGAGGCCTCACGTAACATCTGTGGCTGACCTCAAATTAAATTACATTCTCACTCTGCTTACATATCCTTGATACACCAAACAAACAAGGGAACACAAAGCATGGCATTTCAGCATCTTTATCACCTCTACATACAGCAGCAACTGAAAAAATTCTCCTGCTTCTTGTGGAACACTGACAAGCTGTTGAAATCTCTTACATCAGACAAATGGGCTTTATTATACAAGAGACCGCTTCATAAGTGCAAACCTTTTGGGATGACAAAAACCCACTGAATTCTCTACTTTCCACCAAAGCTGCCAGCAATTTCCTGGTTTTGGCAGACTTACTAACAAAATTCTGTTAGTGAAGGCAGAAACTCTACGCCCAGGTCCAGTTGCTGCCAGTCTGCCACACACCGAAAACAGATCTCAACTTTCCACATCTGATCATTGTTTGAAGGGGCATTTAAAAGCTTATATTTGGGGGAATTTCTTTCTATAGTGGGAACATTTAATCCTACTGATATCCAACCGATAATGAAAGAGAAATAAGTTTATGGCAAAGTCACTTCAAATTAAACTGTTGTATTATTTCATTTATTAGGTGAAAAATGAGGGCCTGATCCTAAGAGCTGTCAATCATCCTCAGATTGAAGGGCTCAAAACACATTTCTAAAAATACTTAGCACCTTCCAGGTTAGAACCCTTATGGTTCTTTATGGTATTAAAAATGTTTTCACTTGCCACACACAGAGGAATGTGTGCTTTAACTAGTCTTAGATTTTCCAGGAATATATTCAGTACAGATTTACAGTGCTTTATAATGAATAAATTATCTTGTTCAGCTTGCATTGCAAAACTGCTGTCAGTGGCTGAGGTTGGAGATGGAGATTATGGTAAAACAGAACAGATCTCTATACTCAACTTCCCACTCTGAGCCCTCACCTTTAGCATGTAAACAGTGTTGTTTGAGTGGTCAGATAGTTCTGATATGGTGAGAGATATGCAGGGATTGTTCTATGAAGTCATGAAGATAAGACAAAGAGGGGAATATTTATTTCCAAGAAGATATGTACAAATAATTTTGAAAGAAAAGGTCCATATTTTTTTGACCTACAAAACCACCCAATAGGTTGATTTGATTTTTTTCCCTGAGGGAACCTATAGTATATCTGCTTCCCTTATGAAAAAACTTATCTTTTGCTTTGCAAGAAAGTGGTACAAGTCTCTGGGAATGTTCCCTTTGTGTAGAGGTCAGGGAACATGGCTGCTAGTCTAGACCTAACCTACTGGTTTTATAGACAGCCCATGGCTTTTCTCTCTGCAAAAGGCATGCTGAAGTTGTGTTCCTTGTTTGTGGCACTACAGAGGCCTGTGTCTGCCCCCACAGTTGATGCACTCCTATTGATTGCACTGTGCAGAGATACAAGCTGTGATGGGAATCAGTTGTGCCACTCACTGGGTTTAAAATCATTGTTTTATCATAAACTACACAGCACCTCCAAAGATTGATAACTAAAGACAGAGGAGAACAGAAGGAGTTCCAGAACTAAAAATAAATTCTGAGGCTTCTCTGGCACCAGGAAATTTGTGTGGAGCAGGCTAAAGAGTCATACAGTGTCTGGAGAAGAAGAATGGCCTGGAATAAAAATGCAAGATAAATATTTATAATATCATGGAAAACCTAATTGCAAGGAAATAGAGTTAGTACCTTAAAAAATCTGCCAAGGTTAATTTTTTTTTCTGAATTAAAAAATGTGTTGCTGCATTAAAAAATGTGTTGCTACAGAGGGGTAGGTAGCTTTCGAAATGTGTGTAAAAGTGTAAGAAACAAATAGTAGGAGTTTGAATATGAAAGACAAGTGCATTAACCAAGCATCTCCCAAACTATTCTGTTTTGTGATTGTTTTTGGTTTTATTTCTCTTGTGGATGAAAGAAAAATCCAAGTTTAGATTGTTTAAAGTTTACTGAATTGGGTCCTCAAGAAACCTTGTCAACTATTTGGCTGTAGGTTCACAAATATTTCGTTCATATGGACCCAGGATTTAAAGAAGGATTTTTTTTTTCCCAGTTTTTTTTTAATGTGCTGGAATTTTTTCTGGATTCTTTGTATCCAAAACAGTCAAATAAACCCCACCTTTCTTCTTTTTATGTATTTGCAGCACACACAGACAAATGAAAATGGAAAATAAAGATCAAAATACATATAAAATCTTACAGCTTAGACATTGTAAAATACTTCTATCTAAATGCAGATTTCTGGAAAAACATCCTAGAAAATTTACATCCAGCATGCAAATCCATGCTGTATGTAGAATTTCCAGTCATAGTTCTTTTATCTAGAGTGAGGCTTGCATTTTGTTTTTATTTGGGTATATAGGAGATCTGAGAATTGTCCTGTTTTCTAATGATCCCTGGCCCAAGTTCAATGTAGCCAATGTTAAGGTTTTTCTATAACAACCCTGACTTGTAGGTTGGCTTAGATATAAATTAGTGCCATTCTTAACATGGTTATAAATTTGTTTTCATACCCACTACCATGTTCAGAAGCAGAAGGATCAGTCCCAAAAAAAAAAAAAAAAAAAAAAAAAAAAAAAAAAAAAAAAAAAAAAANTGCAAAGCACCTATACTGGATTTAAAAATAGTTTCAGCTAATTTTATTATTTAGAATTAGTGATGCAGGACTCTACTTCTGGAGAAGCAAGGAGGACCAATAGCAGAACACCTGGAAATTTGGGAAACCAGTGGACTTCCTGATGGGATCATTTGCATGGTAATACCCACTGTGCTTCTCCTGCTGGTACCTCTTACAGGTTACTGCAACTAGCAATCCCTCCTTGGTATTTTCTAAAATGTTATGTTCCCAACGTTTTCTAGCTTTTTTGTTCCTCACATCTCATTCAAAGTAATGCTTGGTGGTCTGGGGCACCATCATGGTTCAGGGGTCTCTTGGATTCTATTTGATTTGACAGCTATGATTTATTTTCTAGGTTCAATTATTTTAAAAATGACATAAATATCTAACAAGTTGTGGGCATGTTGACCTACTTGTCCATGTTAATGGGACACTACATTTATTTCATATATAAAGACCTCTCATCTACATATCAGGACAACAGCATTCTAATATTGAGAGCCCAGCTGGACACCTCAAATAGCTGCAAGAAAAAACAGGGGAGGGGGAGGAGGAGGCCACTGAATATGTTGAAATGCTTACACTGGAGGACTGAACCCCTTTTAAAGCTATATCAAAATCTTCTTGAAATATGGTATAAATGAAATTGTAAACAGTTTATAAGTTTTCTCACTCTGTTAGGAAGTGTCTGATGTACACAGGCCAATCAAGAGCAACATCTAGCAGAAATACTGGTGCAGTATACTCTCAGATTAGGGAAATCAACTCCAAATCATCAATAAAAGATTTTTATTCTTAATAAAGTTTGCATAAAGGTCTGAAAAATCCCTGTGAAGTTGAAAAAGGTCAGCTCCCTCAGAGGGCCTGTAATCATTAAAACTTTCTCTGATCATTCTATCAGCTTCTGCTGAAGTGCCCTCAAAAGCCTCAACATCTTCACAAATTATAACTGTAAGTAATATACACAGAAGAACTGGCTTGGCCAGTGCTGACTCTGAAACACATTGAATGTTCAGACAGAAGAAAAAGAAAAAAAAATAAAAATACTATATGAAAGCAACTTCAGCTTAAATGGTTGAAACAAGCCCAAAATCAACAAAGCACTTTAGCATGACTTCACTATGGTGTAAGCATATGCTTACATAATTTTGTTCAAAATAGGTTTAAAGTAGAGTGCAATTTTTCTTCAAACATCTCAAATAAAACCAACAATTTTATTAATTTCCTTTTTTTCTCCCCTTTTTCTCTAAATTAAGGGTTCTGTGACTCTGCAACCAGTACAGCTTGTGGCACTGCAGTGATATAATAAGAAATCCATGCCCAATTGGACACGATAACTTGACAATTTTGCTTTGAGTGTGAAAGTGTTCATACAGCTCTACCATCTAACACCACTGACACTCACTTATTCTATCTCACACTGCAGCTGTTTGCATGCTGTTTCTTCTCAGCTTCACTGCTGTTCTCTACTTTCTGACTAGCTAACTGGTGTTGGACCCAACTGCCACTTGAATGCTTTTGCCTTCCCTCTGCCGCCAACAAAGGCGGCACAACCTAGCGACTTGCTTCTAGTTTCAGATTTAGTACATAAGTCTGAAAATTTCCAGTCTGACTCTATCAGTAAAATGAAAATGATAAAGTAAGCTTCATCCCTGGCACCTTGTGCAACTGCTTTTGAAGCTGAAGGAAGCAACATGCTGCAACTGAGGAACCTGTTTGTCCCTCACTTTTTTAAAATGCCTGATCTGATACAAGCTCCCAGGGACTGGCCCTTTTTCTGTCTTTACTGACAGACTAATATCCCAGATGGACAGATAGACAGAATGGTCACCCTGAAAACTAAATATTTTCTTTTCATAGCATTTTTTAGGCTAAATATATGAACTGCTTTATAATTCTGTGAGAGACAGTGTGGTCATCACTGTTTGCAGTAGAGCATCCACTAACTGTACAGGTTATAACTATTCTGTTTTTGAGAACTGAGAATGAGAAAAATACTTTTTTTTGTCCCTTTTGGGCCTTCTTCAGTGTGTACAAGCAGTTATTTTTTAAACAACACCCACCAACTGTTTTAATATTTCCACCTCCTCTCCATTTCCACACAATGCACACACATGTACACACGTACAAACACTCTGCAGCCCTTGGAATTGGAATCCACAGTGAGATTTGATTTTACTTGCAGAGGATACTCTGCCATGACTGTCACCAAAGTTATATAATTGGAAGGAAACAATAAAATGACAGATTGCTTGTTCTAAATAATTGGATAGACAGGGTAGCAAACAGTGGGTTATGAAAAATATTCCTCAAAGGATGTCAAACTTCAATAACTCACATAACGAAAAGACACTGATATCTGTCCTCCTGTCACAATGGAATATATTTAAGATCAAGTTATAATTTTCTACATAAGTTTTAAAATCTTTTTTTTCTTTAGAAATAGGAAGAGAAGAGCTTGAGGATCCCTGCTGAACTTGTTTTAAAAATGACACCAAAATGCTCGACTACGTACTTAGTGTAAAAAGTTTCTAACCTTTAAACTATGTGAAAATATCAAGCTCAATACTATTAATTAGTTTTCAGTCAGCAGAGCACACAGAGACCATGACTGAAATCACAACTCTGATGTGAGAGGTACTATCACATATTTTTGTGAAAGATAGAACTTTCTTATGGGAAATTTTATTTTATAGATTGTTATTGGGGTCAAATAAAAATAAGTTATTTAGTCCACACAAGTGTGTTGACAAAAGAGCTTGGAATAAAATCCAGTGTTCTAGCTGCCTTATCAAGTAAGCCACTGTCAATGGGTGTTTATTTTTGTATATGCTAAATACTAATGCCTGTACAATACCCAACAGGATGAAAGCTAGCATGACTGAAAGCAGCAAGGTATTTCCATCACCCAGTTTTGCTGTTTCCATTTTAGAAACAAACCCCACAGGTTTGCATCTTCAGTGACATTCTTCCAAGAGCTGCAGGAAAAAAAATCTGGAAGCAAATGTCACAATCAGAGTCTGGTCTGCACTGTTATTTGTTGCAATAGGACCAACCGGCAAGAAACTGGCAACACTTCCTGCTCCTGGAGACATCCATCTTCCTCACCTGGAAACTTTCTTTCCCATTGTGATTGCTCCATCATACAAATATATTATTCCCACATACATATATATAAAAATAGAATCACTTCACTGAAGTCCATAGTCAGAGATAGTAAACGTGAAATCTGAATTAAGATTAAATCTGATATCTTTGTAATTTTACCTGGATTACAAAACCATGGGAATACATGCAAATGATTCCACTGACATCAGTATTCTCCAGATCAGCTCTTACTCCATTGCCTGTGTAGCGTCAGACTTTTCACCAATAAAACATTATTTATTCACAAAAACATGGTATTTTAGTACATTTGTGGGTTCTAGTGTTTTTTTTTCTAGAATATGACTCTTCTGTTGAAAACAATATGTGCACCAGGCCTTAAAACCCTGTTCCTACTCTTTACTTCATTAATATTTTCTGGAACTGTAGAAGATTTTACATTACATTCATTTCTGTGATAAATGAGAACTGGAAGTATAGGGTATCTCTCTGTCATCTCTCTCTCCCACACACTTACTCCTTGAGTGAATCTAACTTGAGTTGAATTTCTGATATGGCCCAAGATTATGTATAGGGTTTCCTGTAAGCAGCTGTTTCATAGAAAGACTTTTTCTTATATTGTTTCACTTTATACCGTGTAGTGTGATTATCTCTAAAAATGTGCATGCTGGCTTGGTTTTATTTGTGATAGTGAATCTTCCTAATTGAACAGCCTCTACTGGAAAATATTGTAAATGGTGGGAAAAAATGATAGAACACTGCTTTTCAGTGTGGGCTCTCGGTGCACAAATGAATCTTCAGTAAGGTTGCACATTGTCTAGAGAACAGGTAGGAGCAGAGCTTTCAAAACTCAATCAGAACACACAGAACTGGCTGCAAGCATCTGACAAAAAATTAAGACAAGTTAATAATGATTCACAAATCAATGAGAATAAACTTTAATTGGAGTTGAACTCCCTGCTCCCTGCAGGACTGCCTAACACTAAAGCATTTGACTAAAAGGACCAAAGAACCACATTTGGGTGACCAGAGAGCAAGATGGTCAAAATTTTCCTCCTGGATTTAAAAACAATGGATCTCAGAGCCTTAGTCTGTATGCTATTTTGTTTGGAGATACTTATACATAATTTCATTAAAGAAAAGAAATAATTGTGTTGAATTCTGCAATTTATAATATAGATTGTTATCACTTCAAAGCAACATCCAGAACAGGACTGGTCTGGGACCAAGAAGAAAAAGGAAAGCAAGCAAGCAAGCAAGAACACGTCTCTAGGCAGAAGATATGGCTTGAACAGTCTGAACATGTTTAAAATGCTGCTGTGGAGTAGCATGAATGATATAAGGTGGTGGTCCGTATGAATTGCTCATCCCTCTACAAATGGAGTGCAGTTGCTGCCAAGATATCATGGTAGTTTGTGTTAACTGCCAACCATAGTTGTCTCCAATAGGTTACAAAAAAACATTCATGTTTAAGATATATTAATGGCACTGCGTTATCTCATAATAAAGTACTTGCAAATATGTGTCATTGCTGAACACCCACATGGCACCCTATTCTAGGGCATATGGTACTGTATGCTTTTACTAGGCAGCGAGTGGACTAATTAGACTGTGCCTTAAATAGGTATTTAGTTTTAAAGGGCTTCATGGTATTTAAGTATACATTTGGTTTAGTGAACAGAAGATGCATTTTCCTAACTGGGTTCCAGACTAGTAATTCATATTTCTGACCGTATATTTTGGTAAGCATCTCAGAAAAATGAGGTGTTAATTTTTAGAAACAATTATCATCCTGACCTTGATGATTAAGTATGATAATTAAAAGACGTTGTGAGTAATATGTTTTATATCATAAACATTCCTTTCTGATTTACTTACTGAAAAAAATGCCATTTTAGAAAAGGAATGGGTATTTTTTTAACATGATTAGCAAGCCATCTGTTGACATTTCAGAACGGTCTCTTATGAAAGTCCCTAGCTTACTGCTTCAGTTTTAACATAGGAAGAACCCAAAATAGTAATGCCTTTTGCAGTTAAATCAGAATAAGGTGATTTAGAAAGGGCAGATTTGAGAGAATAATAAAATATATAGTTCCTCGAGCTCTGCAGATCTTTTATAATGAAGCCTGAAGGCAAGGGGAATTCACCCCATTTGGGTTTTTTTCTGTTTTCTTGCTGGAAACTGGTCCAGATTCCACAAAAGATTAGCTGATGCTGGCAGACTTTTCAGCTAACCTCATCAGCCTTTCAAGATATCTTTGCTAAGTTTCAAAGTTTCGACCTGGGTGATACTGGGGTGAAACCCATATAAGTGTAGGGTTTGCCTCCCTAAAGAAAAAAACCTACGTGACTGAGTAGATACACTATATATTTCACTCTTTAGTATGCCCCACACTGAAAGACAAAGGTGCTTGAGCAAAAGTGCTTTATGCTTCTCTTTGTAAGCAGAACAAGCTATCCCACGTTCAATTGTGCTGAAAGTTTCCTCATAAACACAAGATAGCAAGATAGTAATTCACAGCCTCACTTAGCACACACAGACTTCTCCCTATCCACATGCTGAAGATGAATGAAAAAGGTTAAAGTCAGCACACCCAAGGACTCATCTCATAATTACACACCAGTACCCTCACAGTGAAATTAATATTAAGTTCATCAAGCCCGATTCACCACCATGGTAGCCCACTTATGGAAATGTAGACTCTGCCTATCAAATCCCTGTCAAAGAAAGAGGACTTAGCTGAGGTGTATAGTATGTCCCACATGCTGCCCATGTCTGCACAATCCTGACAAGTGCAGTTTTATAAGTCAAGCATTTAGCATTAGGAAATAAACTTGAGATGTGTCAGAATTGACCAATCTTTTGAAATAATCCAAGTCTGCAGCACCCCACGACACAGCAGCAGATCTCCAGTGATGCAGCTCTTTGTTCTGTGGAAGGAAAAATACATCCATAGAGCTCAGAGACCACTGCAGAGCTTAGATCAGGAAAATCTGACCCGTTTCACTCTTGCAGAAACAAAGATTTTCTAAGGACCCACAAGACAAAAGCAAACACAGGAGAAAAATCCACTTTCATGGATTTCAAGCCCATCTCTGAAACTGCCCTGATTCTCATTTAACTTTAAATAAACACCTTTTTTTTTTTTTTTAAACAGTGCACTAAGAAAACCTACTTCCATTTCTGAAGTATTCACTAGGCTAAATATGCTTCTCAGCACCCATTCTCATTTCCTGATATAGTTCATGTACAATTTCTCTTCTCCCACCTGCTCTCAATCTCCCCTCCCTTCTTCTATTTCCTATTTATAGGTAGTCATGCAGGAAGGGAAAGGGAAAGGCAGTAACCAGCGAGCTCACAACTGGGAAAGGAAAACAGAGAGGAACTGGCAGTATTTTTTTAATGTATTTACTTGTCCTAATTTTTCTGATAAGCATCAGTTAAGCAGAGCTTTGGAAAGACAATGTTGACTTCCCTATTGTCTGTGAGACTTTTGCAGAGAATAGCTCCAGGGCTACTCTAATCTCCCCAAGCCACCCAATTAGCATTCGAACCCATTGTGAGAAGCCTGTGCATTGAATTTTCAGTCACCTGGGCCTGGCGGACATCTGTGGATGATGAATGTTTTCGTGTTCTCACGATACAGGGGTCCTGAACAAGTGGACAGCATATGTACCATAATTTCCAGGCTAAACACGGCAGTTCTTTGCTAATTATTAAAGATGCAGAAGCGTCTTTCTCTCTACAGTCCCTTCTCCCTCTGTCTCTCTCACTTTCTTTATGTCTTTGTTCTGAGCAGCAGCCTCAGCAATGGAAGAACGGCAGTTTAGACGCCACAGTGTCTTGCTTGATTGAAGTGGGTTGAGTACAATATCCTTTCGTTCTGTTATATTTACAAACCAGAACAGCTGAACTCTACATCAAAGAGCAGCCAAAACATTTCTTCTGTCACTTCACAGGCACTGTATCTCACCAATGTCTGCTTGTTATAAAGTAAGCAATTAAGATTGCATTGAACTCCTCTAAAACACAGTTACACCTACTTTGGGCTTCAGGCTGTCTTAGATCCAATCACCTTAATCTAGAAAATTTTGTGGACTATGTTAGTGTTTTTCTTTATATA
>WBNO01005177.1:0-54258 GCA_013400575.1 Peucedramus taeniatus | reverse complement strand
TTTTTTTTTTTTTTTGCATACAGAGGACTGGCTTCTGACCTCCATTATACCACAATTATTTTAGTGCAGTGTTTATTATTTTAGTGGACCTGCTAGCACTTGGGGCTCTTGGGCTCTGATGAAGCAAAGATCTTTCTTTTTCTTTTTACACTTTTCTGGATAAAATGAAATGTGCATGTGCCAAATAGAAATAATCTCACAAGACCCCACCCAAACTGCCAAGGGAAGATAGAGAAGGGTAGAAAGAAGTTTAATTATGAAAAAATATCTGTGAAAAATATCTCCATCAGATTGACCCAAAATTTCTAGATATCCATCAAAAGAAGGAGGAATAAGAGCACACTGTGACTACCACACTCCTTTACATGCTCCCCACAGTCCAGCATATTCTTCCATTACAGAACTCACTTGGGATATTGAAGATACACATTCAGATCTTCTTAGTGCCTGATATGGTGTTCTGATTTTAATCTAAGTCTCTTCCACTTCAGTGAATGACCACCGAATTACAGATTATTGCAGGCAAATCTCGGAAATCTTCTTCACAAAAATTGTATCCCAGAGGGGATAAATCTTTTTTTGGCCAGTCAGTATTTTGGAAGATAGCAGAGAGGAAAATATTGAAGAAATCCTTACCAGCTCCCCTTTCAAAGGCTAACAACATTAAAATACTCCTTCAAACACAGCCCCATTCTCACTCAACAGTCGAAGGAGAACCACTGCAAATCATGCAAAGTCACAGGAAAAAATGTTCATTGGTTGAATCCTGAGGTGATTGAGTTTGAAGCCCAGATATGTGTATTTTAAAATAGTTCTCATCACTTTAGTTTTGTTTTTTTTTTTTTTGTTTTTTTTTTAAATATCACTGAACAGGAAAATGTGAAAATTTAAAAGATAACACATGAACAGTGTACAGCTGTACAGTGATTCTGACTGTATTTTGTCTCAATTAATTAATTTCTGCTTTTATTTGAACATTTTCCTATTTCCAATGCAAGCAAGACATGGCCTAATGCTTTTCAGACTGTCTTTATGGCCTAATTTTCTAGATTACAGTGGATGGGAGATTAGTAGGAGCTAGTTTTAGTCAAGGGACATGAGTTCCATGATGGCGTCTTAAGACTAAGAGGATACCCAGAGCTCTTATATTTCTTATCCTAATTTTATCACATTTTCAAGTGTTAGGAGCAAGTTAAATGTTGCATGCTGTGATTTTTATAACTGATTATAGCAATGTGATAATAGCTATTTGGATGGAAATTCACCATAGGTTGTTGTTTTTTTCTTCCCAGTCCCTCTGAGTTATGCAGTTCCAACCTTTTTGCCTGTGCAGGAAGTTTCCTGTAGTTAAAGACTGGGAAGGATAGTAGCACCTTTTTTATAGGAAGAAAGTTACTGAAAGAAAGGGGAAAAAAAGACTGTTTTTTTTATTTTTGTCCCCTTTTTTTTCTATATACAGTGGCTAACTACAGTTTTGGCAGGCAGCGTGTAATGGTGCCCCAAACAGCCTTCCACTAGGCAAACAGTAATCAGGTTTAAACTAATATTTTTGCTCCTTGTGCCAAAACAGAGAATTGTTCTTATTCAGCTAATAAGGGATACTAAACAGTGCTTGGCCTTGTGGTTTTGTCTGCTGCTGTTGTGCAGGAGGAGAGCTGTCAAGTACAACCTAGGCTGCTACAACTGCAAGAATCATCCTTTGAAAGGATGGTTAAACCCAAACACTCACTGATTAGTGTCAGGCAGAGAGCCCAATTCCCTGATGTACTAATTTTGCAGCTTGAGGAGTAGAGATGGTGCTGTGTATAGTTCCTGCAAAGTGGAGGAGAATGGGAAGTCTTTTAATTTCAAACTTAAATGAGAACTTAGAATCAGAAATGCCTGCCTCTCTGTTAACCTTTATGACAAAAATGTACCATTTGCATTAAGCAAGAGTGTGTATAGATTGCAAGTTCCCAACCATCTGATTTCAGCAAAATAAGCAAGTAGGGCACTATTTAAAATAAAATCTCAAGTCAGTGTTTTAATTTGAATCCTGAGAAAAGCGTGTCAGGCACCTTGCAGTCTTCTTGGTCTGTTTGATGATCTAAGTGTACAGAAGGATTCATTTATAGAGAGGTGTCATGTGAAAACCAGTCTGGTAGACAGACATTAAAACTGAGGGGACTAAGGGTTTTCTGCCACTGCTGCAATTCTTTCCACAGTTGACTTTACCCTTTCCTTTTTTTCTTTTTTTCTTTTTTTTTTTTTTTTATAAATAACTGTTAATAGGAGGCTGAAAACTGAAGTCAGAAGAAAGCTTTGACATTGCTGGGTTAAAGATCAGTTAATTTGATTAATTTTCCCACAGTACATATTTATCTGTACAGGTCTCTAAGGTCAGTGCCTCTCTGTGCATATACCAGTTTATAGCACATTCATTATGCAGAAACTAAGCATATTTTCACTATCTTCCTCCAGCACAGATCAGATTTCCTTTATTTTACATTTATTTCTCCATCTCCATGACTTTTTTTCTCCCAGTTCTTAATAGCTCTGGGATTACTACTTTCCAATACACCTATAGGAGACTGTTGGTAATATCTCAGTGCAGTAGCTTAGTTAAGAGTCACTTAGTATGTCCACTGGACCTTCAGAGTGGTCTGACCTTCCCCACTGAACAGGAATGTACCTTTGATCAGTCCTCCTTGTTTCAGTCAGAAATTTAAAACTGTGATGATGAAAGTGAGCATCTTTTTGAGGAAAGGCAGTAAAGGAGTTATTGAAATTGAACCTGCCAGTGAGAGGAAAATGTTTATATTTAAAAATAAACTGATTAAATTTAATATTTGCAGTAGCTAGAACTGGAGAGGTACACATCAGTTCTTCTCCATGTTGGTGAGGATCCTACTCTCTTCATGTTAAGAGATTGCCAAGAAAGTTAAAGTAAATCTCTAAAAGGTTTAAGAAAGAGCACATTAGTTTAATGTGCCAAACTTTTGGTACATTATGGATCTGGATGCTTTTATTCAGAAGCAGTCTCTGTTTGCCTCAGCTTCATCCTGAAGCTATCTTACTTTACCCAAAGGCCCTTGCAGCCAAGCACCAGATGTCTAGATATTCTTGAAGAAACAGAAAATATCAGAGAATGAGGAGAATTTCAAAATTCTGTACAGGTCTTGATTAAATAATACCACAATAATTTGACAATGTAAAATACGGACATTAGTTCACTCTGGAATTATCCACCTTCACAGAGTAATTTTGCTCATGCTGAAACTGATCTCTCACTTCTGCTGATGGTGGTGCAAACTACAAAAAATGACATTTTTCTATGTTGATATTTATTTTTTTGTGTTAAAGAAAAGCTTTTTCTAGAGGAACAACCTTTTTAGTTGCTGAAACTTTCTTTTCTGTGAAGGTGATATGTACTAATAAACCTTTTCTGCTGGCTACATCCCTGTTGTGCCTTCTACTCCTTCCAGTTCTCCTCTGCTCCTCTTCTCTACTCTTTCTCCTGTGTGCATTTCCTGGTTGAGGTACATTTCCTTTAACACTGTAACATAATGATAAGAAGTAGGCTCCTGCTTCAGCCTGAATTTTTTATACTTCCAGAATATATTACTGAACACTGCAATTACTTTTGCTTACTGGCAACAATGTTTACTCATTCCAGCTCACAGACAATGGGATCAATGAGGTTCAGGAGCCACACTCTGAATGCAGACAGAAGTTTTTTGTTTGATGTAGCCAAAACTAATATGAGGCAACAGCAAGAGGTGTGATTTTAGCAATCCCATGCCTAAATGACCTCCATTTAGGTCACCATCTCTATTTTTCACTCAGCTGTGAAGTGTCTGTGATTAGAGTCTTTGTTCAATGTCTGGCCAAATGGCCAGAAACTGACCTTCCAAACCATTTTCCTTGAGTTCCTTTGCCCATACCTATTTGAAAGAAATACTATAAAACAGCAGAAGCAGAAAGGTGAGGAGGAACTTTCTAGTCACTTCTCATATCTAGTCAGATATGACATCTGTGTTCCTTGCAATCTCTGGTTTTTGATAAGGTGCTGTCAAACCATTGCAGAGCACCCTTTTATTTCATAATGTTTTAATCTTGACTTGATTTTCAGTTTTAGTCTTGACATTTCTGTGTTTGTTTCCCAGATCAGACATCCTCCTGAATGTTCCCACACCCTTATGACTACCTGGCTTGTTTTCAGGGGACATCAGGTTAGCTGACCATACAGGACTTCATGGTATTTATCCTACTGTGCATGAGGTCCTCCCAGAAGCAGCATAGACAGGGCAGAAAGAGCTGGAAATTATTTCATCTCCCTCCAATGCCTTGTAATTGTAAATGGAGTAGGAGGGACAACAGGGGATTGTCATGCCAGGCAGGTGAGCTGGTGACATGCATAATGTCAGGCAGTGTGGACATGTGTCATAACAGCTGGAGGGCTCTATTAGCTCCACAAAATCACAGACTCATTTAGGTTGGAAAAGACACCTGAAATGGAGTCCAACCTTCAACTGATTACCACCTTGCCAGCTAGACCATGGCACTAAGTGTCAAGCCTACTCATCCCTTGAACATCTCCGGGGGTAGTGACTCCATCATCTCCCTGGGCAGTAAATTCCAGTATTTAACAACCTTTTCCATGAAGAAGGTCACTCCAGTGTTGCTCCTGAGCCTTCCCAGTGCAGCTTGTGGCTATGTCATCTTGTCCTGTCACTGGTTAACTGAGAGAAGAGTCCCATCTTCACCTTGCTTCATTTCAGGTAGTTATAGAGAGTGAAAATGTCCCCACTGAGCTTCCTTTTTTCCAGGCTAAACACCCACAACTCTCTCAGATGCTCCTTATATGACATTCTCTAGGCCCTTCACCAGCTCCATTGCCCTTCCCTAGCCATGCCCCAGCACCTCAATGCCTTTCTTCAAGCAGTGGGCCCAGGAATGGACACAGCACTCAAGGTGCAGCCTCACCAGTGCCAAGTACAGACACAAACATTTTCCTGATCCTTCTGGCCACATTACTTCTGATACATCTTCCAACACTACCCCCAACCTGCCTCCCTGACAGCCCAGAGGCTGAATATTGCTGCAGTTGTACAGCTCTTGGCAAAGTTTGCAGCACTCACTCACAAGTGACCTTTGTCCACTATGAATTACCAACAGTAGGAAGGAGCAAGACCACCAGCATAACTCTCCCTGTGTAAAGACGGACTCCAAGTTTGAAAAGCATCACAGAATTGGGATTTCTACCCTGAGTGAGGTGTCAGTAAGAGGGTGTTATCAGGTTAACCCTTTTACCTTGAACCTTCAATGAATAATTCAGACCCTTCACATTTAATATTCATCCACATCACCTCAGTTGTCACTCAAGGGTCATTACTTCCTATCCATGTCCAATTTTATTTGTTCCTGAATTTTTCCCTCATATCTTTATTAAGTGGTTACCACACGTGGCAGAGATTCACAGGGTCTCTTGCCAACTCCATCCCTGAAGTGGTGATTACTGCATCAGGCCACGGGAAGTGTGATTTGTATGTTCATTAATTCTGAAGTAGTAGACTATGAAATCTATTCTCAGAAAAAATACATCTTAGAACTGGCCATGATATTCAAGTTACTTAAGACTGAAGAGAATAGCAAGTCAGGAAGGATGGAGCTCTGATCTTATACCCTAATTACAGCCTTAAGATGGAGTGGTTTTGTCTAATATCCTGGGAAGTTCTTTACCAGCCCTTCTGTCAGGCTCCTATCATTGCATTGATCTAGATGCTTAAAACTAACACTGAGGTATTTTCAGCTATAAAGGCCTTTGCTGTATGTTAAGAAAGAAGCACATATTGAACACCTCCTTAACAATATCCATGAAAGATCCCAATGTGTCTCTCCAGTAACCGTTTACAATAGACCCGCACAAGTGGCCTCACTGAGTTGCTCATACCAAGATGAATGTAAATCAGATGTAGTAAAAAGAGAGATATAACCTTGCTGGTTATATCAGCTGGTTCAGGTGACAAATATAAACAAAGAAAATACAGCTTTTAGTATTGCATTAATTTTTTTCCCATACTCTATCCCAGACAGTCTGCAAATTGTGGCATTTAAAAGAAAGCAGACAAAATTGATGAGTAGTGAAGTGTACCCAGAACTAGTTTATAGCTGCAATATATCATAACTATGCAGAGAGTTGAAAGCAGGACAAGATTTGCCTCCCCTTCCTGCAGAAAGAAATCTCCTCTGAAGATACCACAAGATTTTGTAGCCTTACAGTTCTTCCACTTCTGCTTCCAGCCAGAAATAGCAAGTGCAGAAGTTCACAAAAAGGCAGTGATGTTGGAGAAAAAAGTCTGTTCGACCTCCACCAAAAGTGATTTGATTTGATCCACTTTCAAAATATGAACAAAATTTTGTAGTGAGTCGGACTTTACATTGTCTGGAGTGTCCTTAATTTAATTGAGATGTGTGTTAGTGGTATATAGTGAGAAGGGAGATCTTACTGCACTGCAGCTTGTTCTCAGAAATAGCTAGCTGTGTAAAGGGATTCCTGTAGTAAAGGTTAAGTGTACACTGTATATTATCTCTCTTTCCTTTCTTTTTTTTTTTTAACAAAAAAAAAAAAAAAAAAAAAAAAAAAAAAAAAAAAAAAAAAAAGAAGAAAGAGAAAAAGAAAAAAAAAATGTTGTGAAAGTTTAAAAGTATGACCTCCAGAACCAGACATGCTGAGACTGGGCAATATCGAAGCTAGAAACAGAAGGGGTTGGATAAAAGGCTTTGTGATATGAATCTCTGTCTCTCCTGCCCTCAGCAGAAAGGCTTAAATATCTCCTTCTTGGACAAACAGATCAATACAAGCTTTTTAACATCTTCAATGAGAGCTCATTAATGCTCTCATGGTGTCCTCTTTTGTGCCCTGGTGACCTGGTGGGAGTCAGGGAAACTGAACTGCAGCTTAGTAATTATCACAGGAATAACACTTCATATTATCTCCTAGCAAAATGTGAATTGTTTTCCTAATTATTCAGGACAGCAGCGAGCAAAAGCGCAAACTAATTGAAAAGACATTATGATTTATTTGAGTGTGTGAGATTGGACCTATTAGTTTGGGTTAAATGTTAACCAATAGAATATTTGCTATCTCTTTGAAGAGCTGAATGCTAGGAAAGCACAAGAACAGAAAACTCAATTTCCTACAATTACTTCTTCATTGTATGTATTTTATGGGTTTTCTGTTGCCACTGTTGCATCTGAACATTTCCCCTTATAATGCTGGTATCCAGGCGGGGTTCAGGATTTTGAAATGTTTTGAGGATCTGAGTGGGATGTAGAGTGACAACTTTTGCTAAGAAAAATTGTGAAAGAATTGGGAAATTTATATGACTGATATATCAAATAATTGAATAAATAATGTTTTATTGGCTTCAGTACCAGATGGGATTTTTAAAATAAAGTCTCTTGTTTGTTTCATACAGATCAGTTGCATGTCCACATATTTTTATATCAGTTTTAGTCTACAATTAATTTTCACATAAGTGTTTGTAAATCTTCCATCAAGTAGAGACATAAAGAGATTTTCAGTTTAAAATATTTCCCTTAAACTAAAAAAAAAAAAAAAAAAAAAGTACAACACATGCACAAGAAAAAGAGATTAACAGAGTAAAAATGTCTAATGTAAAATAGTCTGTGAGGTTACTCACTGCATAGGTGTGACCTAGCATCCAAAATGACCTATTTGATTGAACTCCTGAGTGACAGGGGAAGAAAAGAGGCGCTCAGACATTTTAATGAAGTTGGATCTTCCATAAACACTGAAAATTAGAAAATCAGACCCTCTACAAATGTCTGATTTTGAGCCCTGGAAGACTAGAATATCCAGAATCACTCACCGCCTTTGAAAATTGGAGCCATGTAGTTGAAAATAGGTATTTAATTTATGTAAGAAGTTTGTTCTTCCAAGCACCTGTCTCAAACAGCTTCTTATTATCGACAATGTAGGTTGCCACAGTATCAAGCTATTACTTCTGTATATTAGCCTGCAAATAACACTATACTCACAGAACTGGGAAAATTCATTTCATTTTCACAGATAGTGTGTAATTTTTGGGGTGACCCATCTCTTAGCCAGGCACGTAATATCTAATCAAGATTCAGTGCAAAGATACCAGAACTCATTTTTTTTAATTAAAATAAAAATATAAGGGAAAAAAAATTAAAAGCACACACACAAAAATGCCCTGATCTATTTTAGTCACATATTATAATTCTGTTTTTAGTGCAAGAATTTAATTATACATATTTTCATCATTTCTCATATTCTGACATATTAATTAAGGATGCTCTAATTCAATTCCAGTGGCACTATTGGCCTAGCCTGTAAAAATATTTTCCTGTTTTGGTAAAAATACAAAAACGACAAGGAAGGTAAAAGCAGCCCCACAGTTTGCTGCCTACATGCTGCTGTTCCTTCTTGTCATGGAAATAGCAGACTAATTATTTTATAAAGTGATAGATTCGCCCATCTGTACAGTGTTTGGTGGCACTAACACTTAATAAAATATACATGGGAAACCAGCAGTTTCCTGAAGGCTCCTGCACTGAAGTGTGTCTGTCTCTGATGGCAGAGCCACAAAAACAAGGTGAAAGCACCTCATACCTTCACTATGATGACACATGGACTCTGTCCCCGTTACATTGTCTTTGAAAACTTTGTCAGTAAGCAAGGTTAATGGACTCATATGTCTTCTCAGTTCCTCCTGAAGGCCCTCAGGAACTAGAATACATCATTTTGGGGCTAAAGTAGATGGCTAAGCTTGGTTTCTATTGTATTTGTCATAATATATTTAGTTTTTCTACTGTGAGTTCAAAGTATTACAGTTTCAATATGCACAGGGGGATGTCAGCAGTAGCTAATAAAATGATATGACAGTAAACAGTACACAACCTGTAGTCAGAAAACTAACAAAATCAAAGTTGTCCTTCATGATTCAAACACACCAATATCTGTAGCTTGTCAGCCTTTAGAAGCAACTGCCCAGCACCAACTCCAGCCACTTGAGACTAGGGCTGATGGGTGAGATTGCCACAGAAAGTGAGACAGCTGAACCTGCCTCACTCACAGCAGGGCCAGGAGCAGAGCCCAAACTCATGTCATCAAGCTGGGGTTGTGCTTTTGCACCATGAGCACAGCCTGAGGATGATGTTCAGTCTGGGTGTGTGCTGTTCATCTGTTTCAGGTTGGTTTTCATGGAGGAGGCAGGGAAGGGAGAGGTGTGCAGCCTTCCCATTCCGATAATTACCCACCACCTTTACTGCTGTGGTACATGGAAAAGTGAATTCATGCTGGGTTCAAGTCAAACCACCTCAAAATGCACAAGGGGATAATGGGAGCAACAGTGACTAATGAGGGCTTTAGCACAGTCTTGAAACTGAACCCAAAAATACTCTGAGGAGCCAAGAGTACTCTGAAGGGGACAACAAGGCTCACATAAACACTGACACATACACACAAGGGAGAGAACAGAATAGCCTTGGACTCTTCAGCACTGGCAGGTGAATTATGTCTGTAGAAGTTGCTCAGACTATCATTAACATACACCTGATAAGTATGGCAGTGGGATCTCAAGGTCTCCACCGTAATCCTGCCTTCTTTTAATTCAAAGGAAAGTGATGTACCTTAAAGCAATGCAGACATGCAACAATCATTTAGCTGTCCCCAGTTCCTGTCAGAGGGACATGAGCTGGTTGTGAATCATTCCCTCAAGAAATCTTGGTAATCTTGACTATTTTTGCATTTCTTAATATATTTTGATTTAAAGCCTAAATTAGACTTAAGCCTGCGATAGTGTGTCTTGAACCACTTTTGAAAATAAATGAGATATGCTGATGCCGAAATGTTGGTAAAAGGGGATTAGGAAGACTAGGCTGCTTTCCACCCCAGTGGCTTTGCGTTACTATTAGGAGGGATGGATTAATATCAGATTTCTGGTATCTGGTTCCTCAGTGATACTGCTTAATTATCCAGATAAGTGATCAGAGTCAAAGCATGAGTGACAGCATAAATATAAAGAACATCATCTTATAATTTTTTTTCCCTTAAAAAACATGTATATTAGTTTTAGTATCATAAAGATACATTTTTAAAGTGCTCATTAAAGTTAAAATTTTAAGTAGCTTTTAGATATTCAGTCTAGGTTAGTCATCCTTTAAAAAGTTGCAGTTTATTTATTCATTGACAGGCACAGACAAGTGGCTCACACTGAAAGACTTCCAAAAACACTGGCCTGCTTGTCCCTGCATTAAGCAACTTCTTCCACCCATTACCTCACAGTCAACGATTCCATTTTCTTCCTTTTCACTCTCACTGTCCTATTGCAGAGACCTCACCCTTGCTGAAGGGGGTGGGCCACTGAGGCTGAAAACATCTGGTCTCCCTGCTCAGTCTGTAGAGGGGAGGTCCATGAATCCCCAGGTTGCTTCTCAGTCCTGATCTTCTTTATAGCTCTGGTCTCTGTTGGCTGGTAATTTTATCCAATAACACATTTGATATGTGTAAGTGTGTGAATGCACTTGTGTACTTTTAATATAGAGAAGTACTTGGACTGATCAGGATCTCAGGATGGGAGAAAAAGCTTTGGCACCTATAATTCATTCAAACAGAATCACTTCGGCTGTGGTTTTTTGTCCCTTGCTAAGTCCTTTCTCAAAAATCTGAGATTGGTGTCAGACATGAGGCGAGGAGTTAAACATGATTTTAGTAAAACTTCCTACTAGAAATTTTTATGTCATCTATGCTTGCCCTTTGTAACTTGCCAGCAGGGCAGGATTTCCAGATGTCTTGAAACTGAAAGTTGGAGTAGAAATTTCTCTGTTGGGGGAGAAGGATTTGCTCAGTAATTTAAGGACATGAAAGATAAAAGATTTTCACTGGGGCAGTTCCTCCATTCTGTAAGTAAGCAGGAAAGAGAACAAACTGTCCATATTCACTAAGCTTTAACAAGCAAAGTAAAAGCATTGGAAGAAAATTTGGGGGGAAAAATAAAAGGAAAAATCTGCACATAATAGGCAGACAAATCTGAATACAACCTAAATCAAGAACTAGACTACTGCTTACTTCTCCAAATGCCCAAAGTTCTTCAGCCATTTATATTTTATACTTCATTTCCATATATCTTTTAGACTTCATTTGTTTCTAATAAGATTTGCACACTTGTATTATGCACTGTAGCACACAGCAGCTATGTTTCATACTACAGAGCAAATATTTTTCATTTTCTTTTCTGGTGTTCTGCATTTCAGACATTGCAACTACTGAAACTTCACAGCCTTTTCCTCCAGTTCTTCTGCAGAAATCCAGATGAGGCTTCAATTCACATTTGCCCTCCACTGTTTCCAGTGAACAGCAATGCAAACAGGTGCTAACAGAAACCACTCATGCAGAAAACTGCCTCCCTCTTTTTTTCCTTTTCTGCCTCCTCCAGGAAGGGTGCTAAAACCTGATGTGGATTGCAGATAGAAAAGAGAATTGAAAGCTGTGGACTTGAAAACTCCATACATATTGAAAGCAGTCTAGACCTCATACAGTTCATTCCTGTACTTCATTCTGTAGGTCTCATTAGACAATGACTCAGAAATAGGGAAGACTCATCATACTTGTTCAAATTTGAATGTGCAGTGGGAGGAGGATTTTTGCCATAGGTCTAGCACCTTCATTTCTGCAGCTGAGGTAAACTAGAGGCTCAAGAAAACATTTTCCAGGATTTCATTTTTTGGTGGCAGTGGTCTGTGGCTTTCTGGGGGATTTTTGCCTGGTTTTGATGCTAACAGGAAAAAGATTTGAAATTATCATTATGTGTTGGACACACCAGCATGCAGATAACTAAACATAAGACAAAATGCAAAATAAAAATGGAATAGAGTTTCTGAAAATGGTCTACATAGGGTATTTTATATTCTTTTCTGTGACATACTTTTCTCCAAGGTTCATCATACCAAGGCTCATCTCTTGCCAGAGGTTCCTTAATTGAATAAGTCTGGTAAGCTATTGTATTAGAGAAAGCCAAAGAAAAGCCCTCTAAACTGCTGTTATTCATTGACACTCACCTGAGTTAATAATATCATAGCATGGTGTTAAAGACTCTAATGTGGAAGGTCACACCTTTAGAAGAAAATGAGATTAGTCCTTGGCCATCCTCTGCCATTTATCCCACAGTGTTCTCTGGAGTGACTATTCATATGTCATCATTTAATTGCAGCTAACTGTTATTCTCAGCTATACATGCTTTTCACCTCATATCAATCTACATTGTATTTTTTTTCTGTGGATAAAGCAATATAATATGTGAATTTCAGTGTTAGGAAAATGGTATGGAAAGTGAAAAAGTCTCTGTTCAGTCCTTTCTATGGGTCAGCTCTGTTCTCTTCCAGGAACTTAAATGATTTCACCTTGTAAGGAAAGTATAGAAACTTTCCTAGATATTCACAGATGCTGCAAGAGCTGATGTAGCTGACCAGGACACTTAAGTGCTCACAGTGCACATTCTTCATTCTCAGTAGTAGAAGAGCAGGGGATCCCTTGAGTACCTGTCCTCAAACACAAACACGAGACCATATGGCTTTAGCACACTCCTGAGTCATCTGCTAATGCCACCCCCAAACAAAATGCAATAATAAATAATCAAAAAAATAAAGCAGCTAAATGTTGTCTACAGATTTCATACACTTCCTTGGAAATAAACTGGTACTGCCCATCATGCAAGAGAGATGGTGACCTTGGTAAATTTTCCCAACTGCAAAAAAGCCCCCCAGCTAAGTTATAGCTTAATTTGTAAATATTGTCATATGGACTGCTGGTGAGATCCCACTGGGCCATCCAACCTTTCTCAGGCTGTTTTAAATTGAGAAATTTTTTAACGTGAAAATATATCAGACACTTGCAACCATCACTATCTGTCCTTGTTCCTAAGCCCTTGGAAACACAGGCTGACCAGAAGGAACCATCCAGACCTCCAGTGTCTATCCAGTGGGAAGGAAGGTTGCACATTCCTTGAGATGCACCTTTCTCCATCCTACAGCTCTCCCCTTTAGTTAATCATCCTGGACCCATGAGAAATGCAGTTTTCCTAGTCTTTCTGAAACTACCTCACCACTGGGCCTGGGAAAACCAGGTCCAGCTTACAATGTTTGCATCTCTCTACATAAAATAAATAGTGCCAGAACACAGGTCTGAGTACTGCCCTGTGTAATCTGAGCTGCATACTTGTTAACATGCTCCTTGGAGAAGGATCTCTAAAATGTCTAGGCATCAGAATATCATATAGTACAGGATACAGGAGGGATATCAAGATATGTGATTAGCAGAAACTGTTTACATTTCTGTGTCACCCATTTATTCTACTTTATATCTAGTTTACTGTATTACAATGGCAAGACAGGTTCTGGACTTTACCAATTTTATCTCAATTTTACAAGTACCCAGAATCAGAAAAGAACATTTCCTGTCTGATGGGTAAGTTAAGTAAATCTTAAACTTCACTTCATATAAATAAAACAAGCAGAAAATGCATAAAGTTATTAACTGCAGTATATTTAAGTCATTAGTGTGAGTAGATATAAAGAGCAAACAAAATTTGTGTCAAGTTTATTGCCTTGGCCACTAATATGAAACGTGTTGAAACATTACCCAGTGAGTATGTCACATATACAAGCACCTTGTGCCTGACTTCATTAACACCATCTACATTGATTTTGCTGTACATACACTCTGACATATTCAACACACAGATACAAAAACTACACTAATAATATCACAAATATATAATACAAACAAGGGAACACACTATTAAAGGCAGTCTTATCACAGAAATATTGTCCCAGTATTAGCCACCTGTGAAGCTAAAGATTAAATACATTATTTTTTCCTGAGCACACTAGCTACAAAAGAAGACAATTTCACCCATAAGTTATACAGTTGTTTGTGTCAATGATAATTTAACTAAGGCCAGGAAGTAAAAGGAACATTTTCAAGAATTATTACACAATGCTTTTCTCAGTTTATTTTGAGCTATGTCTGACTCATCAGAATGCTACTTTATGAATCGTTTGAAGGGCTGTTAATGTTTCATCTAAGTAACAAGATTTGCTTCACTTCAAAGTCTGTTTGTATGTTGTTTTCATTTGGTTTTGTTGGAATATTTATTTATTCTTTTTTTGATACTCAACATCAAAATTTCTTGGCTGAGATTTTAAGCAGTCACATATTTTAGAGACAAGACATGTGCCAAACTGTATCACCTCAAAATCTAGACTGTCCATAATGCTTTTGTCAACAGAAGCAGCAATGAGATTTGGGTAGATCCAATACTTCTACAATAATCCAAAGATGTGACAAAGGCTCAGTGCTGAAGCAAGGCATTGAGGTGTCTAGCAGAAGAATTGAGGAATCAATCTCTATTTCCCTTCTAATAATTTACAGCCCAGATTCTTTGCTAGCTTTACCCCATATTTTTTGGCTGTTGTTTTCAGAACTCACACCCTGTGTAGCTACTATTCTCTGATACAGCAAAACATTTCAGTCTCAAGAACTATTTGTGTAGCAACTTTCACAGACCCTCAAAGAACTTTAAACCAAAATGAAGACAGATCCATGAAAGTCTGATAAGAAAAGAGTACTTTCTTTTTCTTTCTCCTGAAGAATTTAGGGTGTCAGGAAGTGTCAGAAATATTTTAGTAAGGGCAGGATTCCTTCACACAGCAGTACTCAGACTCTGCAAAACAGGCATTAAAAATGTTACAAATTCTGATCTCTCAATAAATGTTTCCTTTTTTTTTTTTTTTCTTTTTTTTTGTGACAGATTCACACATTAAAGTTAGATCTGGGGCTGATGTAAAATCCATTTAGCTTCATTGAGGTTAATGAACCGAAGATGATATACACCCGTTGAGAATCTGCCTATGTGTGTGATCAGTTACAATGCTATTTGTTTTTATTGGCTTAGCCATTGATGTACTACTAGGTGGCTCTGAGATTTTTTAATCAATAAGAGTTAGCATACTTGAAAACTATGCTTCTGTGAAACTAATGCCTGAAAAAGGCTCTCTTGAAACTAGATTTCCTTTGAGATGGAAGTATGGTTATATACTGCAGAAATCAGAAGATTTTAAACTGAATTTTCTGCTAAATAAGTGAGTCAGCACACATTTATCCTCCATGAGAAACAGTAGAAAATTTGAAAAATGAGTGCATCTTTCACCGCTCATAAGGGGTTATCTTGCAGTAGGGGAATATCAAGAGGAAAGAAATATCTCATGCACACAAGATTAAAAAAAAGCATAAATTCCACTTTATAAATAAATGCAAAGCAGTATAAAAAAAGCAACACGTTATGAATAGACACCTTTGGAAATAAATTTCAGAAGCCTCCAGAGAGCTTGAGAAAATAACTAGCTTGCACAGCATTAAGTGGAAGGAGTTCCCCTAAGGGAATCAAGGGATCAGAGATATCCTGTCTTGGTTAGTCTTTGATAAGTTTGCATCTGTGTCTTTTACACACTGCTGGTAATAAGCTGAGAGATGCAGTCCTACATGGAGGCAAATGGCAAAATTGTTTCTTAGGTTAAGAATACTAGAAGTGATTGATTTTATTGGAATTATATTAGCACAATTTCACACCCTATTCAAAATGCACATGGGGAAATGGATTCAGGGTTTGCTTTCTCCCCTTCTCGTGACCTCATTGTGTAGCCTTGAACAGAAGTGCTCAAAACTGCTTCAAGCACAAAATGAATCTGTGCTGATGAAACTAAACATAAACCACCCCTTTTGCTGATGTCTATTAATAGTTTTTGACAGACCTAGAGAAACATCGCTCGGTTTCTTAAATATGCTTAAAATAGAGCAGGATATGTCAGCACATTTTTGTAAGTCAAAAAGTTCATAATTCTTGTGGGTAGATGAAGAGTGCAGGGTTCATCTCACCCAGCATCAGCCACAAACAGAATATTTATCTCTAAGATAGTCAGCCTAGAGTCCATTTCTCCAGTAGAGCTTTATAAGAACTCTTAAGGCATGAGTCATTGGACTTATTTCAGAGGTCTACCTTTTAATGAGATACACTGCTCAGAAAAATACCTGTTCCATTCTGTTGACTGTAAAGGAAGCTTATATTGATTAACTCAGAAACACATTTTAGACATCCATGTTTGGCTAGATGAATGTCACTTGATAAGACTGGAAAATAAAACTCTTCTCTGCAAGCGACCATAGTTTGTGAGATATTTATAACTGCCAAAGTGATCACCCTTTTTCCTGAAGTCTGGGATTTTTTTTAAACTTTATCATTTTTAAAAAGAGGATTACAGCCATTTGATCAAGTCTCCTGGCTTCCTTTCATACCAGAAATTAGTGACAGATGTCTGTTTCAAAAAGCAAATCAGACTCGCTACCCTGCCTACAACTGCATAAAGCCCAAGACTAAAACAAGATTTAAATCTAGCCAGGCAAGTCTATGTTCCTGAAAGCTCTGATTCTGAGGAGCTGGAATACATGAAGTCAGAGATTTGAGGTACTTGGTATACAAATAAATACAAACCCCATAACATTTATATCATCTAATTATCGCTAAAATTTGCTCTTCTGAAAAACTGAGCTGCCAAATGCTAAAATTGAACAAAATCCACTGAAACCTCAGAGAGAGAGACAGAAATGTTGCAAATACAATTTTCACACTGTTGGACTCTTTTGAATATTTCCACACACTGTTTCATATAAGGAATTAGTATTACTTGAATTGTCTCTCCTTTTCATTGGTATAAATCAGTAGTGACACAATACATTGTGGAAAAATAAACTATTGTCAGAGCTCTTGTAAATTACTTGGTACTACATATTTCTTGTAGGAAATGAGAATTCATGAGAGACAAATTCTTTGAAACATATCTAATGTGAGGAAGTGTCACCTAAAAAATATAATGATACATTATAATAAAATTGGAAAATTCCATTTTGACCACTACTGTTAGCTGTCATCTAGAATTACTATTGCATTGTGATTAAAAATAAGTTAAAGTAGGAAAACAAACAACCTGATTTAATCAAAACATGGCAATTAAACAAGAACATTTTATAATGCAGAAAATTGGAAAGCATTTGAAAGCATTGATTTTGTTTATTTTGTGTAAGGAAAAAAAACCTCACAATTCTTATTTTTTAAACAAAAATATCACTCTTCTTTCTACCTTGTTAACAACACAAATCTGTAGTGAATACGAGAAAAATCACACACCTAAGAAGCCAGGAAGTCATTTAACCCATACCCCCAAAGACCTAATTTTTATGGCTCTAATTCCCATAAAACATTTCAATGTGACATAATTTATTTAGAAGCTAGGAACTTCATAAGGATGAGGAAACTAGAAATATGTAGAAAATACATGAAAAATGAAACCACTACAGAAGCCTAAGCATGTTAATAACATACTCCTGTAATAACTGGAGAAAAACACAATATGCACAGTATGTTTTGCATGAATTATTTATTTTACCTATATACATATACTAGGGCACAAAAAATTTCTTCCCAAATAATTGTGTGTTGTTAATGGGGAAATAGTACAGCATATATTTTGGTAATTTCTTTCAAAATCATAGTGGCCACTTTATTCACCTAAAGAATTCAAAATAACTGAAAATGGTGGTACACCAAAGAATGGAAATATTTGCATGTGACAAGCTTATAATGTGACCCAAGCTTATAATGTGACCCAGTATCTGACTGAAGTTAAGAATTACCAGGCATACAGTGAACACAAAAGCACAGAATCTGCCTTGCACTCCCCTCCCTGTGACTTGTTATCAGAGGAAGATCTTAGCGACACAGAAACAGTTTTGTCATTGACTTATCAAGGACTGAATTTCAGTCCTGAAATTTCAAAGAAATCCAAGACAAGTGTTAATAATATATCAGAATATAAATAGGCTTAACAGACGGTACCTCCACCTTCCTCCTTTCCATTATCTACCACCATATTTTGCCCTAATTCAAATACTTGCCTTATGCAAGACAGAGCTTCCAGTGAAAAACAGCAAACCCATCACAATAGTATCAGTAAATTTTTTAATGAGACCAGATGGGAAAAAATATTTGGAGGTGGACAAATTGGGGTATCACTCTCCTGGGCTTGTGGCAGGAGCTACTGGGGCACTGACAAGAGGCTTTACTATCTCTGACAGCTGCCCGATTAAGCTTAATCAGCCTTGGATGCATTCCCCTCTGATTCTGCCCTTTATTAGCCTCCTTAAAAGTCATCAGTGACATCAAACTTACAGGAGCTGTTCATCTGCTGGAGCTGCAAGTTCTACACATGCATCTCATATTCTGCTTGCACCTCTCTTTGCTGTAAGAAAATTATTGTAATGATGAAAAAGGGAGGTAAACTTGTTATAAACGCACTGCAGACATATTTATTTCCATTTCAAATGTGAATAGTATGTCTAGGATGTATTGTCCCAGTTTCAAGGCATTGTGTTACTGCAACACGGCAAACTATTTAAAAATAGCATAAACAAAGAGAAATGCAATAATACCTGTGCATTTTATGTACTGTCTCTAATTATTATTTCATTGTATAATAATAAATGTTATTTGAGAGTCTTGAACCAATACTGAAGAATGCTTATGTGTTTTTAATTACAATTTTTAAAGGTTTAAGTAATATCTATTTACCAATGTATTTATACAACCCTAGTAAGTGTAGTCAATGATAACAAAATAACAATTATGGAGGAAAGCCTTTTTCCTAATGTTTTATCTCCTAGGCCTTGCCAAACAAAAGGAGCTGAAATGACCTAGTTATGTGAGTTCTTTCCCTTCTGCATCCTGACAAGGATCTACAGGCCCTAAAGGAACCTGGATTGAGCATTTTCTTCCCTGGAGAAAAATTATTAACACTAATCCTTGTCTTTGAACACAGCAACCTTTTGATTGGTGTAATTGAGCTACATTACCTCACTTTTCTACTTCTGTCACAGCATCCTATAGCTGTAGCACAACTGAATTCATGAGCCTCGTACAGAAAGGGTCAGAGTATTAATATGTTAATAGTGTGCTGGCTTGCAAATTATAGTTTTTTTATAAAGTCTCAGTTAATTACATTGCAAGGTTTTGAAGCCAGACTGAATTTTACTCCTGTGAATTTGCAATGCTAAGCATCCTTAAGTAGACAAACTGAGAAAATTTAGTAAGAATTTGGATAAAATACTTGGACCTGGCTTTTACAAGAGACATCTGGTTTTATAGATGCCCAATCTCATGTGCATGACTAGCTGCTACATGCCTAAACACGTAAAAGGAAACATGCTTGCTTCTTTTCTTTTCATATCACATGTTGAAAAGAAAAAAACAAAAAGATAGGAAGGACTTAAACCCTCTGTCACTTTCCAGCCTGGGCCAGTGGGCTATAAGTCAATCCATCTGAAATCATTCATCAGTTCTTTTAAGTAATTTTAGATAGTGATAAAAATTATTAATAAACACTGGGATGCATGTCTACTGCACTGATGGGATATGGCAAAAAGTTGGAACACCGGTTTCTAGATATCTCATTACAGCTGAAAAAAGTAATATAAAAATATACCATTCAAAGTCCTCTTAATCTAATAATATCCCAAAGGCAATCGAGGTCTTTTCAATTTCCATTTATCTGGAGCCTCCCAATTTCCATGTTAGCCAGCTTTGGGGAGAATTTTTTTCCCATGGAAATTATAAGGGCATCTCAGCGGAAGATGAGGAAAAAATTCAAGCTGGACAGGGTTTTGAGTAATCAGATCCTAGTGCAAAACATCCGTGCCCACAGCTGGAGGGCTGGAACTGGATGATTTTTAGAGGTCCTTTCCATTCTGTGACTCTGTGGAACAAATGTGCTTGGGGGAAATGACCAATGCTGAGAATTAAGAAAAAAAATAATGTAGGAAATCTGGAGCAGGGGATTTCCCACCAAGTGACAAAACCACTTCTAATATAAGACGGCTTCACTTTGAGTCATATATTTAAGGAATGTGAAACCTCTCTCATTAGAATCTATCCCCATACACACTTGAGATAGAAAATGTCTTTGTGACTGTGGTGTCAAAAGCACTTCTAAAAGCATTTACCTTTCTCCAGGTCACTCTTCTCCTTTCATCACTGTTTTTCAAATTAGCACTGAAGGAAACATCCAGGAAAGGGGAAAGGAGAAAGCTGGAGATGTTTCTGGATTTGTCTGTCATGAAAGGGAAGTCAGGATCCCTATGGTTAAAGACAAGCAAATAGGAGCCCAGTGTGACCCTTTCGCTAGGTGATGAAGATAATATAAAATTATGCTCCTAAAAGCACGGATGGACAATCTCATGGTTCCTGGTGAGAAGCTGAACTACAGATCTGTCTCTGTCCTTATCCTATCAGAGAGCTCTGCTGTGACCTGAGACAGGCCATGTCTCACGAGGTTGATCTCATCTAACTTTAAAGATCTGCAGTGTAGACACCTGAGCCAGTTACCCATGTACCTTTTAGTGTCAATTGAGAGAAACAGGCATCTTTAGGGAATTTTTTTTTAAATCTGAGTTTCTTCTTCAAGAGAAGCTATTTGGTGTAAGTTAAAGAAGCATGCACTTTATCAGGCTGCTTCTACCACTGGATTTTCTATGTATTTGGGCCTTTTCCTATGCTTTTACCTGACTTTCCTATTTGGATTCTCTTCACAAAAGATGAGTGCTACCAAGACACAGCTGGTTTACACAAGGTCAGATTAGTTGTTTTCTCTATTCAACTGGAGAGGAGGTGACAAATGTACTACCTGCAAGCCAGTAAAAATTTTGTGTTCATTTTCAAATAAATTGGTTGAACGGAAAATAAATATTTTCTGATTTTGGCTTGTGTAGGAGTAAGAATATGTTTATATCCAACATACAGCACAGCAGGGACTCAACTGTAGTTCAGTTCCTTGGGCTATGGAATACAAATAATATTATTTTAAGATATGTTGGTCTATGGCCACTACTTTATATTTCTGTATCAAGGGAATTTGAAATACTAAATCAATCATTCCATTCAGTCTTTCAAATAGTGAAAGCCTTACTTTTGCTACATCCTTCAATTCTGGAGTGTCTTCATAATGACAGTGTTCCAACTATTCTAAACTATTCAGAGAAGGCTTTTGTTATCTACAAGGTTATATGGTGGCATTAGTGATAAGGTGACAACTGAATTTAAGATGATGTATAAAATTTAGAATTGATCCTGGACATGCCTTTGAGCTACTAGTTCTGAGACTCAAAAGAGACTGCATCTCTTTCATGAAGGAGTCTAAAAAGAAATTTAGTCTTCTTTTGCCTTTGTTTACCACCCCAAGTTTCATCTAGTTAATTTGTACAAACTGGAACTCAACGTTTGCTTAAAACCAAGTGTTTATACAGCACCTGGCTTAAGGAGGCCAGAACATTCATTCTTCGCCTCTTCTGTAGTCATAACTGCTTCTGAAAATCTGTCAAAGGACCTGCCACTGAATGGAGGTGAAGTACCAGTGAAAGAACACCATGATGCAGTGTACATTCTTACAAGGCACTCAACTATTGAAATTAGATTGCTGGAATATAAAATGGAGCACTGTCAGGCTGCAAAGGTTTCCTTTTACCGCTATGATATTGAGAAATCATGGAAGATGGTCAAAAAGGTTTTCACTCACACCTGGGCACCCTCACTTTCTTAGAGGTTCCTGCCACCATGCAGTGACATGCCAGCTGATCTCATAGCAGCCATGAATTCCATACAGTGGAAGCCAGGACAAGAATACATCTTAAAAAGAGCAACATCTCTGGGGCATCTTTCTGTCTGAAAGAAAAAGAAGGCACAGGCAAAAGTAGAAATTTTTTTCTGCAGCCTATGGAAAGCTATTCCTCCTTGTGAATATCAGCTCATGTTGTGAAAAAAATACTTTCCTCACTGGTAGCATATATTTTAATAGATGATTTTCTGCTCTGCACAGCCTTTAAAAAGCATATCAAAACCAATAGCCAATGTCTTTTTATCAGGTGCTGATCTAGGCTGGTGGTTTTAGTGGTCTTACAGATTTGCAGTGTCAGCTAACTGCTAAGCAAAAGCTGTACCTGGTAAGTGGCTGCTTTCCCACCACAGCTAATTTACTGGAAGACATGCTGAAACTTTGTTGAGGGGCAATAGGTGGAGGGGTACCAAGCTGTCCCACTGTTCCAACCTCGGTGCAGTGGTGACAGGTCTGGGTGCACCCTATTTGCCCATATAATGATTACAGCCTATTACCACAACACCCTGACCAGTAGTGTAGTAGTGAAAAGATTGTCACTCATTTTAGAACAAATATAAAACTGGAGCCATGCCATCTATTAGGATAAAATGCCTGGAAATAGCAAGGATTTGTGTGTTTCATGAAGAACAGGACTTCTATATTTGATTACACAGGCAGATTAATACATGGATCTATCTTGGATTCTATCTTGGATATCTAGGATTCTAATCTTGGATGTAAAAACACAAGTTGTTTTGGTCAGGCAGTGTCAGGATGCTCTCTGGTGTATATTATGTGCTGTTTCCATCCTCACATACAGATCAAAAGGTTATGTAATATAAGGGTGCAGAATTAAGCACAAAGCACTCTGAAAGGACAGCAGGTCTCAGATAAGGCAGTATATTTCATGTGAGCCATTCTGTTTGTATATATGAGCCCCATTCTGCACACTTGGGATCAGCAGTCCTTATGCACTGGAATAGCTGTAATGCCACAAGGTCTGCTTCTGTGGATAGCTGTCAAATGGGCAGAACAGTGAACATTTTGATAGCATTACCCCACAGTGTGGGGCCTAAGCATCTGCAGTTTCAAACTACTGTTTAGTTTCAATATATCATATGCCAGCACTTGTTTGTCTAAACACATCATTCAAGAAAACACATTAGTGTTTTTAGTCAATTATCTATTCCATTTGTTTTCTTATCTGCATGTGTTTTCAAATGGTTATCTTAGCTTGCTACTGTGGTTCTGTGAGGTGTGTCCAACACTTAGAACACTATTTCTCATGCTCACTGAAGCAGAGAAAAAAGAGCTGAAATCAGCACCAATTCATTCAGCATGCATGTTTGGATCTGAGTCTGCCATTCTTTCATAATAAAAATTCCCAGGAAATCAGAGTCAGTCTTTACTGAATCTAAAAGCCCTAGGATCAGGGATCATTAAGGATCAGGCACATAATGAATACTTTAGTGGCTGTGCAGGCATACTGAAAATAACTTGGTGCTTAGAGATTTCCAACTAGTACTGGTATGACTGATGATTGGTATATAATTTTGTGAAAAAACAGAACTTTGTCTGGGAGTAGAACTTCTTCAGTCTTGAAGTCACTGGCAGATTTTCCCAAGTTCCTAGAAAAAAAAGGGCTGAAAGGACTTCTTCCGCCATCTAGTCTATCAGCCTGCAATACTGCTGATTTATTTCCCCTCGATGTTAGCAAGAGTAGAACTACAGGCAGATAGAGGTCAGCCCTAAGATTTAAGTTTCCGCAGGACTCTCTTATTGTTCTTGCAGAAATTTGCTCTGAAGTGCCACAAAAACACAGGAGTTCTTGTTCTTTCCACTGTTCAACAGGCTCCAAGGAGTGAATACCACATCCTCTTCATTCAAGATCTCAGGATGGATTTGAACTGAAGCTGCTGAGGTGAAAGAGCTTGACAAGGCACACTGCTGCCTTCCTCTAAACAGCTGGAATAGCGTCAAAAATCTTTCATTCTATGCATCTCTCCCACACTTTATTCTGGAGGAAAATAATGCACTGTCTAGTGAGCTGTGTTTTTTAAGATTATAGCAAAGTATGTCTAATTCAAACCAACTGAACTAATTGGACAAAAAAGGATGCAAACAGCCCAGCCTACCAGACTGTATTTAAAACAATTGTTAGCAATCAATAAATCCTGCTGGATTGTTTGATTTCATTAAAGATGTATTTGTTACTAAGCAGCTGGCACCCAAACAGCTGCTTTAAATAGAGAGATATTTTTCCTGCTCTGTTTTATCATGGTCTTCATTATTTTATTTGCACATTTTCAGAGACAATGACTACTGAATAGAATCAAAATGCAGATAAGTCTATCTCATCCTTGTATGAGCATGTGGTGGGTCAGGGGAATGCATAGGAGAAATGACAGCCTGCTTCCCTTTCTGCTATCCCTGAACATTATCTTTCAGGCTTTCAACAGTCAGTCATGAGTATAAAACCAAGCCTGAAACTGGCTCACTGATTAAATAATAAACTAAAGATATCACAGCTTCTTTTCAAAGCCCTGAATTTGGCTTTCTGTGAATACTGACCTGAACATTCACATCCATCGAGCAGAGTGGTCACAAAATGAGGGCTCCCTGGTGTTATAATAGTGCTTCACAGTGGAGTTCATTCCTTTTAAAGACCACTTTAAAGTATATTTAAACTGAACCCTACCCAGATGAAACCTCTACCCCATTATATAACACGTATAATGAAGGTAATAGTTTTTGTGTTAAAATTTGATAGCAAACCAGGTAGCCTTCCCTTGTGGCTATGTTGTCACCAAGCAAAAGCATTAGCAACTAAAGTGAGGATAGCTTTTACAAGGGAAAGCAAAATCAGATAACAAAAGAGCCACAAATTTGAAATCAGTCCCAAGATCGCATGGGTACATTCAGCTGAGCCAAATTCTGGAGAGTAATGTGGAATCAAGATAAACTTAGATTTTCTTGATTTCTAGTCAGATTTAGCCTCACTGAGGCCATTGTGATGCTCTCAGTTCTACACTCATACGCTCAGTAGGACAGCCAGCAGGAAGACCAAGGTGGCATTCCCTGCCAGCAGTCTGCCAGCGTGCTTTGGGTATGGAAATATTTGGTTTTACCCCTTCTTCATGTCCCAGAAGAGCTGGGCTTTGAGGCTATAGATATGTATGCAGCACTGTTGGCATGAAAAGGGAGAAAAATGACATTTGCTGTCATTATTCCTAATAGCTTCAGAGGACTTTATTTCAAATTTTAAATCCTTAATCTACCTCACTAATCTACCTCTTCACTAATCTCACATCTTCCTCTGTTTTCATTGTGTTCATATTTGTCTCCAGTGCACATCCATCTCCCTCAGTTAAAATGCCCTTGGTCTAGAGTTCATCTTCTCTTCAAGTGGCTAAGACTGGGTGTATAAAGGCTTCTTCCAGGGGAGTCCCAGCTGTTTTCCTCAGTGGTGCTCCCAAATAGTGTAGCAGCTGGGAAAACAAGTAAGGTTCTCAGTCAGTCTGAATTCAGAGTGATGGCATTCAGAGTATAGTATAAGGTGAAGGAAGATATGTCTTTTTAAATTATTTTTTTTTGATTGCAGAAATTATGTAAAGCATAACCGGGAGTGGTTGTCTAGCAAACAAAAACTGAAAAACCAGTCACAATGAACCTTGGCACAGTCGTGTGATGTGGATGGTGGCCAATGGCCAATGTGGCCAATGTGGCTCAGGTGATACAGATTAGCACTTTACTGAAGTTGTGAGGTACTTGGATCAAGGGGTTTAATTACATGCTTGTTCTGTGATCAGCACAAGCAGCTGAAATCTCAAACTAAACCCAAATTAGAATGATCACTCCTTGAAGACAAAAAAGGACTGAACCACATTGATGCTGACTTATTTTTGCTTCCCTTTGAATTTTATGAGGCAGATCCTGAGCTGACGTCATTAAAGCTATGCTGATGTGCACGACCCCAATCCAAACAAAACTGAAAAGCCTAATTACAGAAACATCACACAGCACTTTATTCTTGCAACATTTTAGGCTCTTTGACAATTGGGTGGTGGCAAGAACCTCCTAAGAATAAAGCTCATCTGTCAAGCTTGTTTCTAGACCAAAGAAGTTTCTGTAAACACACAAAGTTTTTAGACTCACATTGCAAACATTTTAAGCCTGCCCAACACTAATTATCTGTCACATGTCAACCTACGGCCATGCAGGTTCTTTGCAGAGTGACAAGAAAAAGGAAGCAGTAGGTATTTTTTTAATATCTATCTATTCCTCTGTAGTTTGAAAAAATAAAAATCCTATTTTAGACAGGCGAAATGTTTCAATGGAACTTTAGATTCATCGTAACATCTTAGGCCCTGCTGTGTTGACCCTCCTCCCCTCTCCCTCTGCTCTCTGCAGAATTTGTATGCAAAATCCACCAAAAGATTTTGGAACAGGCCATACATCCAAAAGCTTTTGACAAGGAACAGGGACTACTTGAAAGAAAAGGTCTTCTGAAGCAGCTTTTCTTTTCTTCTCTCCCCTTTTTCCCTCTGAATTCATGCACCTCTTAACGACTTCACTGGTACTTTAGCCTGTGTGGGCTTCGTCCAGCACAATAAATGAAAGACCGCAAACTCTCTGTTTAAGACACTGGTGGAAGGGAGAGGCTGCATACGCCAAAAAAGAACCTGTTTTGCTTAGGAAGCATGTGCTATATCTGATGCTTATTAATTTCTGTTATAAACCAGAGGACAACATATTTTCATAATAAAACACACCTCTAACATAAAACTTTGGGCCAGATGTTTTCAAGCAAAGCCATCAGTGATAATTCCTCTCAGTGAAACCTGAGCAAGAGTGACTTTCAGCAAGAATTGGAAGAATGGGGTTTTCACATATTCATACAGATTAAGTAGGGCATGTAGAATTAAGACCAGGCATCTGCCCACATCAATTTCAGGCAGCTGAATGTTACATTTTAATCCTTCTATATCCCACCCATTACTTGCAATGTGCATCAAAAAGTTTAGATGTGTCTAAAGGGATCATAATACCTATGTATAAATGTTAGGTCCATTTCCCCAGCTCAGTAAATCAGCAGAAGATGATGCAAGAACAGAAGGAACTTTCATGCATTATGTTTTATTCCTGGCTGATTTGGAAAATGGATGAGCCTTTTCTACAGCCTCCTAAATCCTGTGTACTTTGCCTGCCCCATAACATCCCAGTAGCTAAAATAAATCATACTCTATGAGTCTAGTACAACAGAAAGCAGCAAGGAGCAACATAAAGCAACAAGATATTCAAGCAAAAATAAAAGTAAGGTAATTTTTTTACACACATTATGGACCAAGTGTGACTGCAGGTTATGCTTTCAACCATATGATCTTTTGTAAGAGTTCAAGAGCTGACAGACCTGAGTGTGTGTGACCATCTGAAATTCTCATTGATATGATCTACTACACTGCTGTCCACTAAACCCTATTGGTGCAATTTACCTGGCTTAAATACTATATAAATCGAGTCTTCATACAGGAAAATACTTCTTTTGAAACCTCAGACATATGGTTTAGTAATCATAGCTTAACATGTTAATGTGTGTCAGCTCAGCTGAGCCACGTACATGATGTTTGCTTTAGATATCCATATGGACTTAGACAAAACTACATCTTCAGAAAATATCTCATTCACTTGCATTTAGTGTGGTCTAGATGTGTCCTAGGGTAGTTATGGCAATTCACTTGTAATTTATTACATAATAGAAATATATTAGAGTATAAATCTCAACTTAAATGGTGTTACTTTAACTGATTGTATTCAGCCAAAGACCCCTGTTATTTCAGTTTAAAGGTCACATTTGTCAATTTAAATTAACCCTGTTAAATTAAGATTTAATCTCTGTCAACAATAATCAGACTTCAATCAAGTGGAAAAGTGTCCATCCTTCTTTTGTTCCCCCTTAGCTACCTCATTTCCAGCTTGGACTTTTCTTGAGAGAGAAGACATCTTTTGATTAACATTATCCTGACTTGCTTTCCTTCTTGTCTACGTATGCTACAACAGTCAGGTAGAGTCCTAGGCAAGGGTATGTGTTAGGAGCAGTGCCAAAATAGCACAGGTGAATGTTTCCCACCCCCTGTCTCAGAGGTGGCAGAATAAAAAAATATTCTATTGACCACAAATACAATTTCTACAATGTGGTCTGGCTTAGAAAAAATCAACGCTCTTCTACCAGAAATACTTAAGTTAACTCAGGTCTTTGTTACAGGCCTGGTTTAGGTTGCAACTAAGCATGTCTTTTGAATGAGACAAAAGGAGCAAAGTTTGGTCACAGAGATGAATTTAACCGAGATAACAGAACAAAAGTACAGGCTCAGTTTTCCTGTGCTCACAGCTGTGCAAAAGCTGAGCAAAAGCTGAGCAGCTATTTCACAGTGTGGAACAAAACAGAGGCCAGGCTACAATACACTATATTTGGGCAGCTTAATACTAGGACAGTGGGAGAGCACATCTGTTCACAGTACCTTAGGATAGCCCATCTTTCATGAAATGGCAAGAAAAAAAAGATGAAATATGACCAAATTACAGGAGAATATACAACTTACCTGTGTGTGTCAGGCCAGCCACAAACTCAACTGTGTGAAAGAACAGTTTTGTAAAGTTCTAATCTCCACCCTGACTAACATACTCATAGTTTTATCCACTTCCCAGACACTCAGACTTAAATAAAACTATAGTGCTTCCTGTGCCTGATTCACAAAAGGCTCACCAGTCTTACCGAATTTAGCAGGCAAAGAGAGAACAATTAGGAGGAATATTTAAAAGCATTCTTTTCATTATACTTTGGGGAAACATTTTTTTTTCTAATTTCCTCGATGATGTGTTGTATTGTGCTGTCACTTTGGGCTTTGTCAGTCACGTCTTCTAGTGTAATACAGTATGACTGACACAACATGTGACATGTCACCATGAAATGCATCACTTGGAAACTTTGGCAAACACATTGAGAAGAAGGGGTTGCAGCAAAAAGGCTGACTTTCTTTCTTTTTCTTTCTTTCTTTCTTTCTTTCTTTCTTTCTTTCTTTCTCTTTCTTTTCTTTTCTTTCTTTCTTTTGTCTTTTTCTTTCTTGCTTTCCTTTTTTACTCTCTCCTCTTTTCTCTTTCTCTTTAAAATAAATGGGGAAACATTTATTTTAAAGATAAAGGCGTAACCAGCACATACAATTATTCTCCGTGTGAAAGGACTTGTTAGCTCTTTATTAACCATGGGAGAAACTGTGACAGCAAATCAGCAGGCTAAGAAGTTAATTTCCACAAGTGGTCTGAAAAAAACTTATGCTTTTTAATCTGCTTTTAAGAGGTTCCATTAAAATATTTTTAGTTGTCATAATAGATAGTGAAGTTTCTACAAAAGCAAATTCTAGACCTAGTGAAACTGCTAATACAGACATAGAGAGAACTTCACATTTTAACAATCTCATCCTGATGACAGGGTGGAAGTGTAATAGCCAGAAAAGCACCCAACTGTGAGACTGACATTGGCTTCTTTAGGCTGATGGAAATCAGGACAGTTTTCATTTGTTTCTTTGACAATCCTGGAAATGCTCTGATTGCAGGAGCTGGTGGAGACTTTCCAGGAGTTTTCCATATTTCACTCTCTGGATTGTAAATTGTTGTAACACACAGCAATGTGCATTTGTAATAAAAAATGCATAAATACTTCTGAAGATATCGGGCAGGCAGATCTGCATAATTTAATTAATTTGAAGAAGTTAATTAGCTTCTTTTTTTAATTCCTTGAAAGACTGGGTGTATTGTGCTTTAATGACAGTAGTGTCTTAGAACTGCCCAGCATTACCCAAATAATCCCTCCTGACCCATTACTCTCTAGTTTTGAACTCAGAGCTTGGATGCAATGCAGTCATGCTTATTACATTCCTATATATACCTCTGCTTTTTGGAGGTCAGAACAAATTCTTCATTAATAAACAGTATTATCCTGTGCCCCACCATGAGCATAAATAAGGAAAAAAAAAAACCAGTGCAATGACTGCACAAAAGTCCATGATGAATGCCTGATAATTTGTTGCTTTTATTAAAATCATTGTAAATTTTGCACACTCTGTATGTGTTTAATCTTATACCTGGATATTTTTGCTTCCTTAACTTTGGAACTTGCTCTCTAAATGTCAAGAAATATGCTGGGTATATAAATACATATTTATATCTATTTATATCTAAACACTGTATTTCTTTTATTTCTTCTTTTTTTCCTCTGTCTTGATTTTTTTTTTTTTTGGTTTACAGTGAAAAACCTGGATGGTGATACTTGAAAATAGCTTTTCTGTGAAAAGAAAATTTTTCTGTAATTTATCTCTTTTTTTTTTCTGCTACGTTTTCAGTGGACATTCTTGTATATGATGTGCTATTAAAAAAAAAAAAGTTTTCTTTGTAAGTAACTGCAAAAATAACACACCCTGAAGTTCAACTGACTTATTCATTACCGTGTGAACATCTTGCAGGTTTGCATAGCAAACTCTTCTCAAGAGGTTCGTGGGAAAGGTATGAGGAGGGTTGCACATAGTCTGGTAAAGGAAGGATATTCAGTGCTGCTGTTCTTACATACTTGTACTTTTATCACTTCCTATCATCTCACTGGTCGTTAACCTCAAAAGTAGGACAAACTGCTAGAAGTGCTATTATGAGGCACTTCTAGGGTATCACAAATTGGTTAGAAAAAGAAAACAGTGCAGCAGTTAACATCTGTATTACCAGGCAGTGATACTCAGCAATCATAAAGTCCACTATTCCTTACTGCTCTGCTTGTTTTAACCTGTTTTCATGAAGAATAAGAGGGCCTTGGAAAATGCCTGGCAGCATTTAGGCTCTTAATCTGCAGTTTACTGAGCAGCTCTGTGTTGCTGCTGTAAGAGTCCTTGTGGGCTTTGCTTTTGCAGAAGGCCAGAGTGCTTGCAGCTTTTTCTATATGCAGAGGAGAGCCAAGGCCACCCAACACCTGTGAAAAAGGCACTGCCTCTTTTAGTGCTGCCTTGAAATACAATCAGTGGGAGAGAGGGCAGATATTAGGATGTAAAGAAAGAGTGTGTGTGTGGAGGGGCTGGTCTCCGTGGATTAAAAGAAAAAGTAAAGAAAAAACAAAAAAATGAATATTGCCTTATACAGGCAACAGCATTTGGGCATAGCAGCTTCACCCAGCCTGAGGGATGCAAACAGGAAGGAGTGGTGATCCTGATAGGAGGAGTCAGTGATCCACAGCACAGCTGGCCTGAGTGTGCCCAGGCACAGGCAGCATGGTCCTTTGCTGCCCAAATTCCTGGCTGCAAGTCAGAGCTCTGTGCAACAGGAACCTATGGGCAGCTCCGTTGGGCACTGGTGTCCTCACCACCTGCCTGGCCTTGCCTTTATCTCACAGTGCAGCAAATAGTTCTCATGGGAAACTCCTTTCTTTTTGACTGCAAAAATGACAAGTAGAGTCATTTCCTTCTAAGAAAATCCTATAGTAACTTGAAAGACCAAAACCTGAGAAACCTTGCAATCATAGAATTATTTGGATTGGAAGCAATCTTAAAGATCATCTCATTCCCCCTGCCATGGACAGGAACACCTTCCACTAGACCAGGTTGCTCAGAGCTCTGTCCAGCCTGGTCTTAAACACTTCCAGGCATGGGTCATCCATAACGTCTCTGGATCTGCAGGGCATGCTGTGCAAGGAACACAGTGCTGTTCAGTCTTGCATTGCTCAGGGCTCCCAGAATCTCAAAGGCTGTGTGGTTATCTGTGCTATTTTCATAATATTATCTCTAATAAATAACATTTTAAACAATTTCTCATATAATACACTTTCTGTCTTTCAAAACAGACCTGCATCTCCTGATGCATCACACAAAGCAGTATGGAGACATGGATCAGGGGGCTGGGGACCAGCTAAAAGGGACCAGTGCAAGCCCCCCCCTTCAGATGGTGATGTGATGAGAATGGGCAAAGAGATTCTGAATACTCTCCAGTGAAGTCAAAAACTGATGACTGCCATGAGCCCTAAAAAATCCTCTCACTCTTCTGAGAGCAAAGATGCCAAGCTCTGTCCTTGCATGCAAAGTGCCACTCTAGACCAACCAGACAGTAACTCCTGCTCCCCATCAGACCCTACTGGGCTGTAGAGGCTCTATGGGCCTGGTATAAGAGTCATATGGCACAATCTGTCAGAAATTGTAATGCTTTGCACTTGCCCTGAAACAACAACTGAGTTTCCTGTTTCTAATCTCACCAAGGGGAATAAAATCAGGGAGAGGAAAATCAGTGTTGCTTGACTGTTATTTCAACACCCAGCAAACCACATGTGTATGAAAACAATTACCTTTAGATGAAAGAATGATGAGTGCATTAAGTGAACATAGGTAGTAGAAGATGATCATAAAATATTCCATTGTCATTAATGCACAGAGTGGTTAACTAGAGAAATAAAGAATTAAAAGGTTAGACCTCTCATTAATACTAATCTAGTCCTCATGTTTCTATATTTTACTACTATCTGGTGTACCTGCATATATTTCATTTACAGTGTGGGCTAAGTAATGCCCACTATAGCTAATGTTTTTGGCATAGCTATATATTCTTGAAAGCTTATTTTGAGACTAATACTTTTCAATACTGTCCTTTGATCTGCAGTTAATTTATGTTTCAAGGAGACAGAGGCTAAAGTCTGTGAAACTAACTGATTTTTCAGTTCTTTGGCTGTTACACAAAAATTAATCGCAGCTCACATGTATATGCTCTGTTGTTTTGGAGAATTCTGAAATTCTCATCTTCAGGATTCCACTTGGTTTGCATAACAGTATTTCTGGTTGAAACAAAAGGTTTCTTCAGTTTGGAACAAAATTCAGTTAAACTTGGTGCATTTTAAATTAAATTAAATTAAAAAAAAAAACAACCTAGGAAATGCAAGGCTACTCTCATAATGAGATTCAAGAACTAACCACAAGACCCAGAAGGGCTGTACTTCTGCCACTGAGGCCAGTTCAGAGGGGTTATTCTGTGGTGTGGGGGAGCCACATTTCAAACTTTATTTGCAAGATTCAGCACAGGAGTTTGGGTTCTTGAGTACTCTGGGTGTTACTTCTGTAATTTAAATATTCCTTAAGCCACCTTTGGCAGGCTTTTTTATGCTCATCTCTTAGGGATGCTTGTATTACTGAATCATGCAATTCAGGTGCACTGCAAAAGGAAGGAGTATTTTACCCAGTGAAGCTGAGCCCAGTCACAGCTTATATTTGGGCAGGTACAATCCTAATTTCAAAGATGCTTTCTCAGCTTTCTCTGAAAGCTGCATGTTCACGCTATCTTCAGGATGCATCTGACGTATTCAGTTCTGCGTCTCAGGTGGGATGGTAGGTTGCTACCTCTGAAACTCATCTGTCCCATAGCTAGTTTAGTCCTACACAGTTCTGGCACTTCTGTACCCTGCTGAGTGCAGTAAGTGTTAAGTATTAGGCCTGTCTCCACTTTCTCCTGGCACATGCACATGAACATGTACAATCTCCCCACTGCAATTAGGTCCATCCCAGGTCACGTGTTCTATCCATTCATGAATATAGCCTTAAAAAGACTCAAATTCTGAATTACTTAAGGAAACTGCTTTCAGGGTTTCTCATTCTTTAATTTTTCATCTTTGTTACCAAATGAAATTTGTATGCAAACACCAGCTCCAGATGAATATTGGAAGTAACTTCTCTACAAGGGCAGCCAGGCAGTGGAAGAGGCTGTCTGAACAGGTTGTACAGATTCCTTCCTTGGAGGTTTTCAAGTCAAAAACAGACAAAACACTGAACTTGTTCTCATGGATGACCCTACTCTGAGCAGCAGGTTGAACTAGGGACCCACTGAGCCCCGTGCCAGCCTGGATTATCCTGGGACCCCAGGGTCCTGTCCAGGTGTTCCCTTCCCTCAACTCCCACCAACTTAATTGAGAACTTCAGTTTCCCAGCATTAATATAAAGAGGGACTAGAAACAGATTCAGGAGATCTGGTGCACTGGTGCAGAGTAGCAAAGTTACTGAAGAGGCAGCATTGCCCAGTGAACAAGACTCTGTGCCAAGCCTCAGAAAATGTAGGCATCCCCTGAGAAATGCTCTTTTATCTTCTATACCTGCCTGTACATCTCCCTTTTTTTCCTCATATATTTTTCAACAGGGACATTCTTCAGAGAGCAACTGCCTTGTTGCACTTACAGTCTATAATAAATCTAGGTTTTAATTTCACTTGGGACTTCGTGGCTCAGTTATCAGCTAAATAATATGAATTCAAGGCTTTCAGTGGATCTATGCCAGTTTGCACCCACTTAAAGGATAGTGAAGGCCATAGGGATCATGTACTCTCTAATTATATACACTGACCTCCAGAAAAACTTCACTCAGTCCTTCAGGTAGTGCAAATAATAACTACAGGTTTGAGGCCTTGAAATTATATACTTTTTGTTGTTCCCAAATAAGTATTTACAAATTTAAATTTGTCACCTTAAGATGTCTAAGCACAGGTTGCAAAAGTCAACCCAAAATTAAAAAATGGCCTATCCATCAGTTGGTATCTGACAGTACATTCAGATAAAATAGATTTAGATTTAACAAAGACAGGCATCTTTAAAAGTTGACTAATTACTGAGAAAAACAGCATATTTCAAATATTTGCCTGAAAGGAGCACATGCCAAGTGCATGGACTATCCATGAGCATCTGTGGGAAAAAATTGCTGTCCTCCATCAAAACTAATGACTCTGCATGCAAAGAGTGATATGGGACAAAGTGGGACTGCTGCAGGAACGTGCACCTACAGAGCTCACATCTGAAAAATGGTGCTGCCTGGAAGCCTCCCTCAGGAGAGAGGATGGATCACACTGCAACTCTGCAGAAAGGTAAGGCTTAAAATTATGAAATGGGTTAGTTTATCACTCACCCAGGAAGACTGAAAAAACTATAAAATCTTCTCTGGACGTAGTTTGCAATAAAGTAAGTAACATAGTTCTATATTTGCTCAGTGTCAAAAGAGGAAAATTCCTCCTGCATATCTGTCCTTAGAAAGCAACCCAACCATTAGACTGCCTGATTAGTAAAATGCATTGTGGTTCAAACAACTTGCAGATTGTACACACAAAATTTGCAAACTCTGTCCTGTCATACCTTGCTCTATGTGAAAAATCTATTCAGTCAGTGAGTTAGCTTCAAGGGACTCAAAATCAAAGACTGATTATTGAAAGAGCCCATCTTTCTTAAAATCATACCTTATAAACCTGTGTCTATCATGCAAATATGTATAGAGAGATGTGTATGCCCACACCACCTCAGCATCTATATTTGATTTATGGGAAGGCAGAGGGCTTACAGAAGCTGACAGGCTAGCCCTCCATCCTGGATTTGGGCTCTGGGTTTGGATTTAATTTGGAGTGGTGTCATATACCAGGCATAAGTCATGCGCCTTTTACATAGTTCAATTAAAATCTTGCTTTCAGAAGCATTATATTAATTGATGGCTCAAAATTACTGAAGAGTGGTAAAAAATATGGCCAGGTAGCTTTGTGGTCACTTATATCTTTCATTCAGCCTAAAATACTTTCCAATAAAAGTTTAAAATACCATTCAAAAACTTTCTTATAGTACTTTTACCTGCTATTTCACTAGTTTAATTGCAGCAGTCTGAGATGTCAGTGGCCATGGAAATCCTGAGTAAGAGCAGGGGGAAAAGAAAGAGAGACAGAGTTCTCTCTAAAAAAAAATAAGTGGGGGAGGTGGAAAGCAAAGTTAAAATTCATCCAAGGAATTAGTCTCAATTTCAAAGCAATATTCATAGACCATTTAGAATGTCATCATGCTTCTTAAAAACTGTGATTGATGGCATTGGTTGGCAGGATAATGTAACATGGAAAAGAATATCAGACTGTATTAGATTACTTTTCCATTCCTCTTTTTTCTTCTTTCCAAATTTGTGGGTGAATTCTAATGTGCATGGGAATCAGGGAACTGCTAGTGGCCAAGGGTACTGTAGTCAGGAACTAAAAGGCATCCCCATAAGCTCGTGGCTCATGTCCTATTTTGCCCTTCACAGACCTGCACACAGTGCTTTCTACTACCACTTCACCTCATGAAGGAAGTTGGTTTTGCTGAGTGATGCCAGCTCAAGTTGTGGTTTTAATGTGATTGGAAGTGAACTAGAACTCATGATGTGACTTTATTGTAGCGATATTATTAATTTCATTCTAAGAGCTGTAGATGAAAAAAATTCCAACTATTTTATTTTGCAAACATCTAAATCAATTTTATTTATGGCTATTGTAATCTATATTACATGATTAACAGATTCAAAGAGATTTAGAGGTATTTCTCATTTTTGATGTAACCCTACCTTGCTGGTCTATGGTGACAGGCAGTTAGTAGGAGAAAAAAGGGACCTAGCAACATGTAGAAATGAAGGGTTCTGCTGCCCACACTTCTCATGACCTTCCTTTACCTTTTTGTTTCTGATCTGTGAAATCCTATTTATTCCTTATTGATGAGGCTTCTTCCCTTTACTGCCTTTCTTCTCAACCTGTTCACCCTTCTCCCCAGCTTCTCAAGACTTTGCTGGAAAGGACACGACATAACAAGGCTTGTCTCAGCCACTGCCACAATCTCTGCCTGGCTCTGTGACCCCTGTACTTGAAGCCATTTGTTGGCCTACAGGTGGTCATGTGAGACAAAGGTGGGCATTTTTTAGTCACAGACCAAACTACTGAGGGAGACCCAGACAGGACAATCTTGTGAGCCCCAGATTCACTGTCGACACTTGCTGGGACTTTCCTCTGTGTCCTGCTTCCCCTCTGAAGGGATTATTTTGGTTTGAAGGATGTATCAAATATGAATGCTGCCAAGTTCCATGGTACTGCCTGAATGGGCCATGAAAGGACACTGCTCACTGGCAGAATCAGGAGACAGTGATGCAAAGCCTCTAATGGTTAGGATATACAAGAGCCCTCCACTGCCTTCTGTATTTGCTATAGTAAACTGGAAAGCAGCTGTCACCTGCAGGCAGGCGCTTCAGTAGAAGAACATGAATGAAAATGTCAGTGCCTCACAAAGGTTATCTCTGCAAACTCATTTTTCTTCCTGAAGGTGGTGAAAACATTGTGGTGGGGCAGATGGGAACCTTGCAGATAGGACCATAAAGATGTTACTAACCAGGAGCTGCCTTGGAACTTGTTAAGAGCCATCTCTGCACCAGACTTAATAGGCAGACACAAAGCCAGAAGGATTGGCTTGAGCCCTCACAGGTACAATATTTCATGAGAAGAACACTGTCAAGAGGCTTAAAGCAATACTGTTTGTCAGGACTGGTTTCATGCATAAGTGATACTGGCAGCTATGCTGTGAATGCCACGGTGGGGTTAAGATGAGCACACTCACCATCTCCAGGCTCTGGCAAGGGGATTCAAGGTTTCCAACCAGAAACACAAAGCAAAATGCAGACGTTGCAAGCTCATGCAAATTGAGACTGAAACAAAGGTCAGTATGAACCCTTGTGAACTACTGTTAATCTCTGAGATTCTCAGGGCTCTGATTGTGCATTTTAATATATTGGAAAGGTTTTAGCTTTAGCAGAACTAATCAGGACACTGACTGGATCCTACACCTAGAGAATCAAAAACCTTTTATCTCCCTTGACACTGCAGGCAGAACCTCAGGATAGTCAAATCCAGTCCTGCAGGGTTTTAGTGATTGAAATTCTGTGTTTGCATGCCAATTTTCCAGCTGATAACTCTTAGAGTTGTCAGGACATAACGACCTGAAAATGAGCACATTTCTAGATGACCATCAGTGTATAATTAGTCCATTAAAATTGTCAAGATGCTACTTTTGGTTAGTTAAAAGATGCATCAAAATCATTCTATTGTTTAAAAATAGAAGACTTTTTTTTCCCTCCAAGGAGAAAGCAAGCTTATTCCTGCATCTGTGGTTTATGATCAGAGGTGTGTTGCTGTTGTAATACTCTGTTGACACCGCAAATGGGCTTGCTGGTAATATTGAGTTTAACTGCAGGTAAGCCAAGTTTAAGTCAATGAGAACTGTGCTGGGAATGTATAAAGTAGTGAAAAATTGTAAGCCTTCAGAAAAAAATCAGACTCTAGATTTTTCATTGTGAACATTCAAAGAAATCTTTTGACTGCACCTCAATCCCCATATGTAAAATGGAGACGATAACAGCGCCTTGGCTCACAAGGTTTCTGTAATGATCAGCTCGTTCAGTTTGTACAGAACAGAGGATCAGAACCGCCAGTGCCCCGAAGCTCCAATCTTTTACATCAGACAGTGACCTGGCCTCGGGCAGAACATCATTCATGCCAAGAATCCTTTTTAATTGGTGGCCGTGTAACAGTGACATATTGAGCTAGTTGTGCTGCGATGCAATGCTTCATGAGACGTACATTCTCAGATAAGAAAACGTGTTGCAATGAAGCAGATTCTTGTTTTTATATCAATAATTACATTTTGATTGTGATTTTCATTCTGTGAACATAGTTTTGAATGAGCAATTCCTGTGTTCACAAAGCTCGGAAAAAGCATGTACAGTGTTATAGGAAGCCAGAGGAGCTACCTGATTTGAATTCATAAGTTCCTTTTATTCCTTTTTTTCCTTAGTTTTTAATAGGTAAACACTGAGAATGGATGATTTGCAATCATCAGCTGTGTGAGGGTTGCTCTATATGCATGGCATAGTTTTCCCATGAAAAGCTTTGTCTGGAATGCAAAAATTTATTTGTGAAAAATTATACATATAAAATTTCCAGCATATATCCAAAGAAGGATAGCAAGACTGCCTCTGCCAGGTTGGCCCCAGAAGTCCCAAATCTGCAATGCTTGTTTGGATGAATTTGTTTTATTTTTGTCAAACTTTTTTCCCCCCTATCCAGCTTGTACAAACTCTTTGCATATTTTTTTAATACACATGAATAAAAGATATTCCTGTGGACTGAAATAGTACACAGGCTTTCCAGATCAAATGTTTTCCTTCTCCAGGTGAAATGTGGAAATGAGAGATAGCGTTGTCATTATACTGTATTATTTGTTTGTTTGAACAAATATGGCCACAGCAATCATTTCCATCGATTTTCTAAGAATAACAGTTTGCTTTTTTTTTTTTTAAACAGAAATCAATAAATGCAAAATTTTCTGTAAAGCCTTCAGTTAAAAATATTCCTCCCTCAACCTCATGTATATTAAAGTGCACAGAATATGCTGACTAGCATAACGCAATAAAAGTGATTACTGGGAGGCAGTGGAGGTGATTAAATATCACACAGTAGTCAGAGTTACCTGGAAATATTATGCATCCAACACTCAAGAGAGTGAAAAAAAAAAAAAAAAACCCACATCACAACAAACAAGTTCCTTAGAAGTTTGCAACTCCTGGCCAGCTACCCTGCTCTATACATAGCTCTATGGATGGGGTTTTAATGGATGCATGACAGCAGGCATTGTCTTACACAATGTGAAAAACTTCATCATTAGGAGGGAGGCAGATGAATGTCCATTGTAGCATATATTTTGACAAGGAAGGTTTAGGTTCTCCTGAGAAAACAACATAGGCAAAGAATCTGCCTGTTTACAATTGACATGGTTAAATATTGAGGAGCTTGTTCAACTGGTTGCTGGGCAAACTGGAGAATTTACTGTTGGCGCTGGGGAGACTAATTCCTCACTTGACGACTGGCTGACTTAGCCATACATTTCTCAGTCCGAAATACAGTAATGATTTAAAGCAGGGAAAAACCATCAATTAGTCATTTTCAAACTCCCTCGAGGTATTGAAAGTATGGAAACTATTATTTGCAGTGGGGAGAAGTAACTTAAGTCTTAGAGCAGAATATGTTGATGATGGCATGAAACTTTAACAAATACAAGGCTCTTTGGTCTTCCTCATAAATTTATTGTCAATATGGGTGAAATCTGAGGAGGGAATATGAGTAATGAACCACAGATCAGAAAAATCCCTATAGATATTCTTCTATTCATTAGAACACACATTCTCTGTTGAAAATGTACATACTGGAGCTGCTTCTTTTTACTGGACCTCTTCTTCATATCCTCCATCTCCCTGTAGTGCCAGACTGCAGCTCTTTGTCTCATTGCAGACTCCCAATTTTAATGCAGTACCAGCTTGCCAATCTAGTTTTTTTCAAAACTCTCTGAACCTTAATTTATTCCAGATCTCCCTTTAAATGAGAAGCATGAGAAAAGTAACTTAAACAATGGGTCTGGTCCCAGGAGTTCTTGAACACCTCCAGATCCATGATAGCTTCAGTGAAAACTGTAAGGTCTCAGCTCCAAGACCTGACTTCTGATTATTCCTAAATATATTATGTTGAGCTAGAGCTCAACATAATCACAGCTAGAGCTGTGATCTTAGGTCTTCTCAACTTTTGCCATACATACACTCCACTTTATTTTATCAAAGCTTTCTGCATTTTAGCTGTCTCACATCTGTATGAATTGACTAATTTGATCAAGATTTTCATAAGTAACATTTCTCTACATAGATTGTTGTTTCCTGGAGCCCCCAAAAAAGTTATAGATCAGAGTTGATCCTGTAAGAATGTAACTTCTTACCTCTTCATGCTCAAAAACATATGCTTAAATTAAGCCACACTCCTCTGCCAAAATCAGAGGAGCTCTGCACTGCTGCTCAGCACTGCAGACCTCTGTCCATTCAGGCATGGCTGAGTAACCCCTTGCCTCCTCATATTCAGCTTTCTTTTAGATCCAGGGACCCATATTTAAGTTTCCTGGAAGGAGGAGCACAGCTATAGCCCAGTATTCTAGGCATTTATCCAAGGAAGAATAGTTGTGTGGTTCTCCAACAACTTTTTTATGCATTCTAGTGGGTACTTTTTTAGTCTGTAGTTCAAAAACTGCCCTAAAAGCAAAATTCCCAAGTCAGAGGTTTGCTTGCAGCATCTAGTAGGGGCAAATGTTGGAAAAAGATTGAATGAAACCATACTTTTTTTGGAAGATTAAGACAAATTGCAAAATCCAAGATTAGTAAAAGTCAATCTATTGGTGTCTGCTCACTGAATTGCATAGATTTGGGATTTCAATAGGGGAAAAGAGTCATATCTGACTTGTCTTAAAAACAATTTAACACATTAAACAAAAACATCATCCCAAAGCTCCTGCTGTCACAAAAGGCTTCCAAGTGCTTTATGAGCTAAAGGTCAAAGAATATTCTGAAACTTCAGTGTATAATAGGAGAAATTTCAGATAGGAGTATCATGGCACAACTGTTCCTTACATATTCAAACTCAAAGGTTTTTAGAAAATATTGCATAGTTTCTTGGGGTTTTTAATCTTTGCAACAAAGATACAGCTTCTAAGCTATAACAATAATAATATTACTATTATTATTACTATTAGTTGAGGCTACAGAGGGAGCCTAATTACTAGAAGGAAATCTGAGACAACAAAGTTTAGGACTATATTTTTTTTATAACTTTTATTAATATTCTCTATGGTAGTCTCTTTCATATGAAAAGAAAAATCACCTGAAACTTCTTTGTAAATGTAAGTCTGGCCTTCACTGTTAAAACAATGCCATGCTGAGGCCGTGTTCAAAGACAGTGAGACAATGGCAGCAGTAAAGCTTTGATTGCCTTTCTTATTTGTCTTAATAGGATGATAGCTTTAAAGAGCAGAGCCTATGTCTTTTTACATTGAATTCAATGGTAGATCTTTCACTGGGACATGCCCTAAGCCCAGTGAATTGAAGATGCCTATTGCGTTCAAATAATTGTTATGAAATAGAAAAATAATTTATATTGTTCCCTTGTCTTTTTCTGCTGTATTCAAAGATTTTGCTTTTATTTGTTGTAGCTGTGATCTATCAGAAACACAGTGTGAGAAGGATGTTTCTGTCTGTAGAGCTGGGCCACTTTGAAGGGAAGGAAGGAAGCTGAGCTGAGAAGGTGAAGTGATGAGCCTGAGGCATTTCACCAGTATGAGCAAGCTGCATTACAGCCATCTGCTCACTATGATAAAACTAGAGCATGGCCATATTCTACCTTAGCTGACCACAACCATAACCAGTTCTGCCGGGCTGATTTCAGGCTTGAGGCTTGTGGTTCAGTAAGTTTGGATCTTGGATGACACTGATGATCCTTGGGTGATCGCTGGGTGGCCCTTGAAAATAATAATGTCAGAGCTACACTTATTTAATGCCAAGACTGCCAGGTGGAAAAAAAACCCACCAGGTACAGACAGAACATTTTTCTGAAGTAAATATGAGTAGGTGCAGCTAAATAAAAACATCTTTTGATTGTTGTTAAACTTCAGTCATTGTTTTTTTTGAGTAAGACAGTCCAAAAAATGCAAATCACTACATTATTGGGAGAAATCACACCATAAAGAGAGAACTCCAGATGTCTCACTCTAGAAGATGCAGAACATAATGCTGATAATTTCCATATCACAAGGATACAGTCACACTTTACCCTTCTCTTGAAATACTTCTTTTCACTTTCCAAGTGAAATTGATACCTGAGGTGTTTACTCTTTTAATAATTGCTGCAGAACACTATGTCTTTTCATTATAATAGCAGTCAAAGCTCTAAAGTTCATACCCACTTTACTACAAATCGACTCCTTGACAACAGAGTTTGTAACTTTTCTCCTCAAAAGTTCTATTCCAGATCCCAATTTCCTTGCATGGCACTTCTAGTAGGCCGAGAAACAAGACCAAATGTGGAAGCTCCGAGCATTTATCTTCATTTATTCCCATTCAGATCTGCAGGACATGGACTGTTCTTGACTCAGAATCTCAATAGCTATTTTAATCCTGCAATATGCTAACCCAACCTACCTTCCTGAAATTCAAGAGAGCAGTATTAAAATGAGGGGAAATGAGTGGTTAGGAAGAGCAGAAGAAAGACAAGTATTGTTTGAGCACGTGAGTAAAAAGTCACGTTGAAACGCTGATGTAATGAAGCAGCAAGGCTACTTATATTGAAAGGTAGAGACAAAAAGCACAGCATCAACCCAGCTTTGTTATGAATGTGATGAGAGGATGAGCAACGAGGTTAAATAGAAACAAAGATCAAAAATTACCCTGAATCCCTCACAATGCAAAAAGTTGTATACTGCTTGGTAAAATATCTATATGTTTTGTGTCAAGAGAATAGTCTTGGATTAATATATGCAGAATTTCTCTTCAAGGCGTGATCTTAGCACTGACCTTTGGAAAAGAGCTGGAGTCATACCATAATCTAAAAAAAAAAAAGATACTGCTGAGTGGATAGAACTGAAATCTGCAATCTAGGCACCTCTCATCAGAAGTTCGGACAGGTCTGGAAAAGTGGCAGAAGGCTTTGAAGTCTATCCAAATGTCTTCTGAAATACTCACAAAAGGTATGTACCAAAACTTTCCTACCAAAAAAACAAAAAACAAAACCAACCTGGCAGACAAGTAATTTCCTAATTTGGGCTGTTTTGAAATCTCTATAATGTCTTTTTTTTTTTTTTTATTTAAATCATCAGTTATTCCTTTTCACGTCAGCCCTTTGGGTTCTATTTAAGAACAGAAAAGATCAAACGCTTCACATTTGTCTACATGAGGTAATGGTGTGCCAGATAGCCACAGAAATAGGGCAACTGTTGTCTTTCTGTGGCTGACCCAGAATGCAAGATGAAGAGTGCTGTTAAATGGCCAATCACAATCTCTTCAAACAAATTGCGTGGAAGCAGCTTGTCTACTAACATAAGAACAGCAAAAGAAATGTTAAAAATTATCTCATGGATTAAGTGTGATCTGAAATCTTCAAAAAGAAAGATTCCTCTGAGTCTGAATGGATTTTGAACTTGGTTTAAAATCAATTACTGATTAATATTGGTGAGAATGTCAGTAAAGCACCTTGTATGAATAGGCACACATGGAAATGAATTAAAACTAGAGCAGGATATATGATGAAGTATGATTGCTGCTGAACTCAAAAAAATTTACTTTTGATATAGAGTGGGATTTTGAGAAAAGTTCAAACAGTATAATTGTATATGTTCAGTGGAGGAAGAGAATGATATCTTATTAGGTACAATATAAGTTGTGGAAAAAAAGCCACACATAATTTTCAAAGAAAATTATTATTAAGAAAACTGTCAAAGTGACTTTATGGTAACACCACCTAAGGGGTAGCTATCACTGCTGGACCAGCAGTAACCCACTTCCTTTGTGTATGTCACTGTAATAATACAATGGTTTCTACAGAAATGCACTTGCCATGGGAATTAATAGCTAGTCATTTACTATAGAATTTCCCTGTTAAGTTAAAGAGCAGTGACATAACATTTTTGTGATTCTTATTCCCACATTGCTTGAAAAGTATTTAAGCAAACTTTCGCATCCCTGTTTAGAGATTGCATTTTGTAAGTTTGTGTGTCAAATTGGGCATCACATGAGGCAATCAGCATATCATCAGTTCATATTTATTGAAGGTTTAGTGGTTTTGATTTGTTTTTTTAATATATATTTCACATAATTTTATGTGTGAAGTTTTTGTATTAAAAAAGAAGTCTGAAAGCTTGAAATCCACTCCAACTTGCATAATAACTCCAGCACAATGTCTTGACTCTATGATGTCTTACCCAATCTTCACATTCATGGCTGGTTGCACTAACAGACTTGCCCCCCATGCTTGCGTACAGCAAGAATCATTTACCTTGCCAGTGGCCAGAGGTGTGCATGATATGTTATTATTCATCATTAAAAGTTATGTTATTAAAACATCACTCACTGTTGTGAACTATATTTTTTGTATTTCACAGAGCTGGACAGGTAGAAGTGCTTTAGTTGATTTTTATTTTTTTTTTTTACAATTCCTCCCTCATGTAAGTGTTTCCTCAAAATGTTGCTTTCTGAAGAGCCACCTTTATTTGCAGTAGCGTGAACTGCAACACACAACATTTCTATCCATGCTAGCAAGCTACAAAGTCAGGCCTATTGCCAAAAAACTTCCATTCAAACTTCATGCAATCTATAATATACCGAAATGCAGATTAAACCTTGACATGATGAGTCTTGAGAAGAATACCAAAGACTTGAAGATTCTCACTGGAGGTAATTTAATTAAAACCCTAAAGGGTTCAATGTATCAAAAGCCTGTTGGGCAGAGTGATAATAAATAAAGGAAAATTACCTTTCTGATTCACAAACCACTTTCTCTGTAGTACAGATTATTTGTTGTAATGGTATACAACAGATTGGCTTACTATTATCACATATAATTTTTATTAGTAAAGATGAAAACTATATGTGTGCTATATAGATACAGAAACATTACAACTGGTGACTGTTGCATACACCTTGGAAGATGTAAATTGAAATGAATGGAGGAAAAGCTGAGTGAGTTTAGCAAGTCACTGTCAAATCCCACACCTTTAGTTTCAACAGTATAAATACAAGAGATCACACTTGACAGAGGCAAGACACTGGGAAAACAACAGTGTTATCTCTCTAAATACCTCATTATGTGGTCAGTAGTAAATAAACATTCACAACCTCCTGGTGTGTAGGGCACAAAAATGATGTGAAGAATACTATAGTCTCCATTTGAATGTTTGTTTCTATTTGGGTTGGCTCAAAAAACTTATCATGAATTATAGGCAAGAGCAGTCCATTGTTTATGAGGAAAATTCCAATCATTATGTGGTACTTGAAATAATAACTATTTGTTACAGTGTCAGTCCTACTCATGGTATGGGATCAGAATGAAGATCAGCTCTTTCCTGGATGTGGTTACCTTGGATGTTGTTAAAATTGCCTACTTTACTGAATACAGGTTATTGACTATTTGTCATCTGGTTTCTGCTCTTTAACACCGCCAATTTAGACAGCCCAATTCCTAGGGATCATGAGTAAGGAAACTATCCAGGTCCTGAACTGCTTTAGGGCTGATGACTTACAGAAACTGTTGACATATTTTATGAACACATAAGGAGTGTATATAAGTACATGTTAGGGTTTTAGTTTAAACATAGTAGCAACATTTGATTAAATTTCAATATTATGAAACCTTCTGACATCTACAAACAGTTTTTCAAAGTAGTTTTGTTACTGAATTAAGCTGAATTTACCTACACATAGACCTCCACTCCAAGCAAAAGAAACCCAACTGCTGCTGGAAAACTGACTGCTTGTCAAGGCAAAACCTCTGTGCTAAGTAGAAAGAAGAGGAAAGAAAAAGATTTCTGAAAGATACTCCAAGTTCAGCCTGGACACTCTTATGCCATTGGTCATCCCACAGAGAGAAACTGTCACAGACATGGGGCAATAAATTTACATGTCTGGTTTAGAAACCGCCCTAGGAAGCTCTTTGGGGGAGTAGTAGTTAACAAATGCAAATACAACAAATTAGAAGAACCAAGTTACTGATAGCAGAATGTGAAAGGAAGATTATCCTTAAATATAAAATAAAGGTGAAATATAGATGGCATTGCTAATGAACAAGAGAAAAAATGAGAATATGAGAGGATTGTTTTCCCTTGGCCATGAAAATCTTGATTTTGGAGTAAAATGCTAACATTCCCTGTAACAGATTCATAGACTGTTAATTTCATTCACAGAGTTTTCCCAAAATGATGTTGGGTAAGTACAAGGAATTCTAAACCCAGATAAACATGTGAAGGAGAAAAAGAGCTGTAACAGTGACTTTCAGCACTCATTTTGAAATCACAGATCTGCAGGACTTTTTGCATAAAATGCAAGTCTTTAGCTACCCTTGTAAGCAAACACCTTGTATTGTCTGTGCCACCAACAAAAGCCAAAATATAAGATGAAAAACTTTTCTTAGAAACCAACATAAACGCCACTCAAAGGATATCCAGCACAGCCTTTGCTTTATGAACCCAAAGTTAATAGATTAAAAAGGAGCAGATGATCAGAGGAACACACTATGATTTTCATTCATACTGCTTGCATAGCAGTTCATGAAAATATGAATATAGAATCATAGCACATGAATCCCTGACTCAGCTTTTTGCTACCTTTGGCTGATGGCATCACAGATCAGTGCAGTGCCTGGAGTCAGACCAGTATGGGAAAACACAGCAAGGGCATGTGTATGTTATCAGAGCCTTCTCAACAAACTGTGGCTGTTAAGCAGTCCTTCCCCAGTTAAATTAGTCTCTTTTGAAGACTTATGTCTGGTTTTCAAATATAGAGTAATTAAAAAAAAAAAAAAAAAAACCACAGTAAAAAAGCACTAGAGAGATTTCCAGTTGGCCTGCTAAGGGCCTGGGCTGGGAGAAGACAATGGGGAGGGCACTGAGACCTGTAGTGTGCAGGGGAAGAATAGAATCAGACAAGACTATGATTCCATATGTAATCGATTATCACATTGATTAAAAGCAAGTTTTTTGCCTTACCCCCCTCAACAAGCCACTAACCACAGCTATTTCATAGGGTCTGTCTTTGCCCTGCTATTTCATCCACACAAAGACAACTGCTGTGGTTCAAACAGTTTACATTTGGTTTGTTTGAAGAGTAAGAGAGAAAATGTCCCACTGTTCCCTATGAAATGCTGCTGGTGCGCAGATAGTGCTCCTGATTTTAACTCTCAGGATGTAAAAGCTTTGTTGCCTCCCTTGGTGAGTCTCTGCTCTGTGCTGCTGGAATGCTCTGGGATGGGAGGGCTTTCACCACTGGGCCTGACGGGTAAGAGCTCTGCACTTGCCACAGGCGTGCAGTTAAGCACGTTAGCTCTCTGCAAGAAAGATCACAGCCGTGTTGCTCTGTAAGCTTTGGAGGACTTACTGTAGACATAAAGCAAAGCTTGAAGCAGAAAAATCCAAAAGCAAGCAGAATAACATAAACAATTGCTTTTTAATCCTGTGGTAGGCATCATTTTGGCATATTTTCAATGTTTATTACACACTTAAAAAATATGTTACTGCCACAGAACTGTGTTATCATGAAGTTACATATCAACAGAAATTGTGAATAATAGCTGTGCATTTGTGGGGGCTTTTTGAATTTGAAACTGACTCTCACTATTTGTTTATACGAGTTCTGAGGCATTTTAATGCCTTTGAAAATCTGGTCTTGGTCTTAAAATCCATTTAGTGTCTAGTCAAGGGCATAGACTCTAAAACTGAAAATTAGTGATCATAATGAGTTCTGCTTTTGTCACAGACTCAGCTCAGTGATTCAGGCAGACTGCTGTGGTGTTTGGAAGGCAAAGTGTGTAAGCAAGGGACTCAGAGTATTCCCTCCCAGCATTTCAGGAAGTGTAGAATTTCCCGAACTGCACCATGTAGCAAAATAAACAAAGAGGAAAAGAAGGTGGACAGTTCTCAGATACCAAACACAACATCAAACCCCCAGTGCACAGCAGAGCAAGCCAGCTCCTGCTCAGCTTCCAAGAAGACATAACAAAGATCCTGAGAGGAGGAAGGCGTGTCTGGTATCTCATGTACCCCTTTCCCAGTATGTCCGTGCCTGATTTGAGGATCAGTCATATCACACAAGAGGTAATCAACGTCAAGGAATGTTAAATCAGTCTCAGATTCTATATAAAGTGATTGAAAATGAATATTTGTACTCCATGTTACAAGTAAAAAATATTTTCTTCTGGAGCAGTGGGCAAGATCTGCCTTAATATCAAACACAAAACTCAGTTCAGGATGTTAACAGTAAAAGGATATTAAAATTGTGGAAGTCCAGAAAATAGAGTTAGGAATATAGAATATGAAGGTTGCAAAAGCTAGGATGATTTAGTGGTGAAAAAGAAACACTAGAAGGCATTTAATTAAAGCATTTAAGATTATGAAGGGTAGAGTCAAAAACTAGCCAGTCCATCTTTTTAACAGTGTCTCAGAACACCAGAACAACAGCAGGGTCACTTGAAGTTAATGACAGGTAAATGTAAAACAAAAGAGAGAGAATAATACTTCACGCAGCATGTAATCAGCCTGTGGGATTTCTGTCATGGAGGGTCACTGAGTCAAATACTTCAGCTGAATTTTAAAAAGGGGATGGTAATTTTATGACCAAGATGATAATTTTATGAACAATGGTATTTATGTTTGCTAAAACAGAGAATATTAAAATTCGTGGTCAAGGATAAGACCATTACCAGGAAGGAATTCATTGTACCTCCCTCACTACCCACTAGACTTTTCTCTCATGGCACAGCTGTCAAAGGATATTTAGGATATTTTCTGATGCAATCACTATTGTTTGAGACTTAAGTTAAATGTCATCTCTAGAGAGGGAGATTATCCACTCTAGTGCAAAGACTTGAAAACTGGACTTCTGAGTGCACCATAAACCAGGTATTACACTGCTAAAATTCTCTGTAGCTTTGAGGATACTATGGACCAGATGTAGCTCAGGTTCACATCAGTTGAGAAGGTCTACCACTGAAATCTGTGCGGTGTAAAGAAAATTCCATGTAGAGTCACTGTAGAAAACTAAATACTTCAATTGAGCTAGAGGTGATTGCACATTGTGTTTCTTACTTAGAGTGCAAGAAAGAGTAATTTCCTCTGGTACGAGAAGTAAAGAATGAATGTTACGAATCCTGTGATGATAGTGGTCTGAATACACCACCATAATGCATACTTCTATGAACCATAATTTGCATTTGACCTTTTTTTCTGTTGTCTTATGATCACATCAGGCTTCTTAAAATGTACTTTTCACTGATTAGTGCAACAAAAGTATTTGAGAGTTGACATGATTGATAAAGGAGTGGGAATAGATCATTTTAGTCACCTAAACTTTATTTATCAAAACAATTTTAAAAATAAACTCTCTTCACTATAAATTCCATCTATGAAAGGTCTTATATTTGCGTATTTTCAAAAGGGTCCTGTGAATAATTTCAAAACAGAGTTTTCAGTGTGAACTCTTTATTGTCAAAAAGTTATTCCTCAGAAATCCAAAGGGCATTCTAATGATTTATTTAAAGTTATAGGGGAAGAACTTAGACTGAAGACTGCTAATGTTTAGATGCAGTTTTGAGGAAACTTGCTCAAAATCTAATGACAATTATGTTCAGGAACATAACTGCAAGCTGGTAATGTTACTTACAGATATGATAGGAAATAATTGGTTCCACAGTACGAACCTTCCAATATGTTTCATTAGCAGCTTTATTATAGAAACAAAATTAATTCCCATAAATAAACGTCCATTAATTTTGAATTAATCTTGCAAATATATAGCAATTATATAAAGGAAGGTGAAGGGGAAACCTTATTAAAATAGCATAAAACATAAATAATAAAAAAATATTAATATCTTTAAATTCTCAGCTTCACAACATGGATCTTGATCCTGAGATAATAGCATTATTAATTTAATGTTTAATTGATAATAAATAAAATAATGATGATTATTAACATTCATCTAAAAATCTGTTTCCCTACACAAAGAGTTTAGATTGTGCCTATAATCCCTCTAATAAAAAAAAAAAGTATAAAAATAAAATATAGTAATCAATCCAGAACATAAATCGATAACTATGGATTGCAGAGCTTTGCTTGTTTTTTGCACTTCTTTCAGCCCACAGAATATGTTTATGAACAAGGTTGCAAATTCTGGGTTACCACTGAGCAACGTGATTACAAGACAGGGCTGTTGCAGTCAATGTCTTTTCAGTGTGATTTGAATCACAGAGCAACTTGTCCCCAGCTGAATTTTAAGTCCTAATCATAGTACTGACACTGAAAACCTGTGTCTAACTGTTACACCACTCCCCCAATCAGAAAAAAGAAATGTAGTATGTAATTATATTTTCAACAAACAGAGCTCAAAAATGAGCTACAGATCAAGATTCTTCATAATGTATTGTCAGTAAAGCAATAAGAGCAAATGCATTTGAGAAAATCACAGTTTAATCCCAAACAATTCACACAGACAAAACTCATTCAGTGAGCAATTTGTTAAGATACATTCAGTTCTGGTTTATGCTTACATGAAGCTTTTAATATACATGAAAACCCTATCATTTTTACTGTTCCCTCTTTTTTTTTTTTTTTTAGGCAAGTTAATTTCTTTATTTCCACTAGAACTGTTTGTACAGCTTCAGCCATATTCTGCATTTTGCCATGTACAGATTGTACCTGTGCGGGGAAAAAGTTTCCAGTTGAAGGTAAACATCATTGCCTACCCACAGATTGTGATGTTTGCTTAGGAAAGTTCCTCTTTTAAATGGAATGACCTTGCAATGATGACTGAAAATGTATAAAATAAGTTTTTCATCTCTGAGGGCCTGATTCTATTAAAGTAAGTGCAAGTGATTCCATTGACCTCTGTGAACTTTGGAAATTGTCCTAAACTGAGAAGGGTTTAATGTGTGTGAGTGTGAATAGATGAAACAAGCTGTGATACAATTGGGGTGGAGAAAGTACCTTTTGATGATCAGAGAAGTTCACTGAACAGCAGTAAGAGTTCTAGAATGAGTTAGACAAACATCTCCCAAGAATGACATAAGTGTGACTTACTCTGCTTTGAGAGTGATGTTAATGACCCAGCATGATCTAGGAACCAAAAGACTTCAAAGGACTATTAAGGTACAAGCCGAAGTATTTCAAAGAGTTGCTTTTAAAATACTGAAGCTATTAATCAAATAATATAGTGAATTGATTTCAAAGAGTCTAGTGTATATATTTTATTAACAGGTATATATAGAACACAATTTTATAAATATAAATTCATTTTAAAACAAACTAGTGTCATTTACAAACTTGTCAGCATTTCTTAACCTGTTAGGAAAGATTATTTGAAGGCAGTATGTTACAGCTAAATTTTGCCCAAGTATCAATTGCTGCATTTAAAGGCAGCACGGATCTCCTCCCCCGCTGGAGGTAAGAATCTCAAAATGAACACAGGTTCAAAGCAAGGCGAATGTCAATCTGAAGCAAAGCCTTCTTATCGTTATCTAATTATAGCAAGTGGATGCACTTCATTTGTCATCCTGTCTTTGGGCAGATTAGGTCTAACCTTTAGCCTGAGTTTTACATCGTGTGGTTACCTAAACCAGTCTGCTCTTGGTCTGTGGTCAGTTCTAGTTGTGGATGTGAAAAGTTATTTCTTTCTGCAGTCCCTTGTCCATGACCATTTCCTTTCATTCATCTTGTTTTGTTTCTTTTTGGCCGTAGCATAAAAGTTGAAATTATACAGTATCTTAAGAGTTACTGAAGATCTACAGCAGGCTCTTCCCACATTCCCTCAATAATTCTCTACATACCTTTCCTGATTTCAAGGTTAAGAGCAGACTTCTCCTGACCTACATATACCTGAAGTAACAGCATTTTGGTCTGTGACTGGGGTCTCAGAATGATGCTGAATGATGCCTTGCATCTCATCCTGATCTTTTTCTATGATTGAATAAATCATATTACAGATAAAATTAATCTGATACAACTTCTGTTCTACTCGTTAGATCTGCCTTCTGGTGATACTTCTGAAAATCAGAGTGCAGGCACTGAGAATACATGAAGGTTGAAGTCAGTAAGAATCAGGCCCCAATCATGTAAGCTGCTAGAAAAATGCCAGGCTGCAGCCTTCTTTTGAATGTGTGTTAGTCTAGTATCATTCAATTTGAAAGACATTGACCATCTCAAGGGGATTTAGGACTGAGTCCTGCCAACACCCATTCTGGTGTTCAGTGGCAGGTAATCCCACAGACTCATGTGATTGTCATCCTGCCATTAATCCAAGCATAAATGTTTGAAGGACCAGACCATTAGATAATAAATAGGTGCTGTGGATTCCCTGAACCCTTCTGATAAATATGTCCCTGATTTGCCTAGCTGGCACCAGTAGAGACATCATCAGCTATGCACCTTTCTTGTGTTTGGCACCATTGTTTAAAAATTATTTATTTTCTTGTCAAAAGCAAGGCAAATTAAGTAAATATACATATCATCCAGTTCCTTTCAATACCTTTGTCTTTATCTGAACATTTATCATAAAACTTTAAGATATCTCTGTAGGGGCTCAGCAGCTCTCTCCCTTCACAGTTTATATACTAGTAACACTTTACTTAGATGCCTTTAAATGTAAAAGTTCTGTCTCAGGTAAAGTGATGTTGTTTTGTATTTGTTTTTCTTGACTATCCATTTCAATATTGCATTTTTTAATAAAAGTAGTAAGTATCATTCTCTTGAATAGCCTCCTTGCAGAAAGTGTATCGAATGTCAATGCCTCTTAAGTTCAAGCCAGACCTTGAAATTTTAATTCTTCTATTCTATATCTATCGAATAATTCTATTCAAATTATTTTAACTGGTGTTCTATTGAGTACTATTGATCTCTTGAAAAGAGCAACACTTTCTTTTCAAGCAATAGTTCTTCCAAAATTACCAATACCTATCTGGTAAGAAGTTCACCAGAAGCAAGCCAAATAATTTGGATGTCACATACTATAGGTGTGTTAGGAGAACCTGTTGCTGCCCACACTTCTGTATATTATCTTGTGGCAATGGAGTTCCCTCCATTCTCTTTTAATCCTTGTTAAGATCTCTCACTTAATCCTTGCTATAATGTAAACTTTTAAAATTGTTTTTAAAAATCAGTAAAATATTAATTTAGTTCTGTGTTAGATTTTTTTGTGGCCTATACATATATATATAAATCATAAAAAATCATAAATAACCTAAAAAATCAAGGAGAGTCTTCCCATAAAAAACCCCAGGAGCCTAAGGAAGAACTGTCAATCCTGCTGATTATTCAGCACAGCCCCAAAGCAGCTAATCACAGTATCAAGCCACACTGATGCATGATGTTCACTCACTGAGGTGAATATGATGGCTATATAGAATAGTAGGTTCCTCTGTTGGATCTGCATTCCTGTGGGGATATTAACATTTGGAATTGCATTGAAAGTCATTCTGTAGCTCTCAAGGGCATATGTCTGAACTTGTATGGAAGATCTCATCCTTGCATTTTTTCCAATGATAGATGAACACAGTGTAATGAAAATCACAATATTTTTTACTGGCAGCCACTATCCTGGCAAAATTTTATGCTGCAAGCTCTTCCCATGAGGTGGCATGCATTCCACCCTCATTTGAATGTGGTCAGATTGTTCTGAGAGGTTAAAACTTTATCTTTTAATGGAAATGTTTTTTACTGTGTTTACTCTAATTAAGAGCCAAAGCTGAATGGCTCCTTGACAATGCCTTACCTCTCNTTTTTTTTTTTTTTGTACTGAAGATGATCGTTAAAGTTATCTGCTCTGCACTTTAGATGAATACATGAGAGAAAATGATAATGTGCTAACTGCTGACATCACTTACTATTTCAGTTCCAGGTTTCGTTAACCTTTGTATGCCAGCAGTCCAGAGAACACACTGAGAGGAGATTGAATCTCAGACAGCTTTTCTGTTCTTTCCTTTTCTTTTTCCACTGCTCTAGAGAAAAAAAATAGTACTTCATATTATTATTATTATTATTAT
>WBNO01005176.1:0-16246 GCA_013400575.1 Peucedramus taeniatus | reverse complement strand
GGCGGGAGACCCGGCCCCGCCGCTGAGCCCAGATTCATTTGGCTTGTCCCCCTCCCCCAGCTTTTCACTGGTATCGTTTGGGGCCCCTGGACCTGGGGTCTCTGGGACAGCCCGTGCCCATTCCCCAGACGGGCGATTCACTTCCACCTTCTCCCAAACTGCCCGCCCCCACCATGCTGCCAGTGTCTCGGCAACTCCTCCGGCATTCCGCCCTTCCCCCGCCCACCCCGGCCATGGACCAAGCCATAGCCTCTCGGGACCCCGCTCCTCCCGCCCCGTGAACAGGAGCGGGACACACAGGGTACCCCAAGGCATGGCAGGGAAGGTGCTGTCCCCAGAGGAATGCTGATCTTCAGATTTCACAGCTCAATTGGGCTGAAGCTCAGCTGCGAGGGCACGCCCCTGCTCAGGGACAGGCTGTTGGTGCTCGCTGCTGCTGTCCCTGTCTGTGTCCCGTGGCAACCCGAAGGAAACAGCGGGAGGCGGGGCAGCCGGGAGCGGGGATCTTCCTCAGTGTCACGGCTTGTGTCCCAGATGGGAGCCGGGCCGGTTAGAGGCGGCGGAGCCAGCGGGGGACCATCACCGGCCAGCGGTGCAGGCACCACTGCCGATTAATCAGTTGCCAGCTTCGGTGCAGGGGGGCTGGATATGCTCTCCAGCGCGGGGAGGCTGGCCACTGTCGCGGAACCGGCTGCCTCTCTTGTCGGCGGCGGGGGCGGCTCCGCACCCTCCTGTAGCGCAGGAGGGGGAGAACCCAGCGGCGGGGCTGATCCACACGCCGCAGGAGGAGGAGGGGGAGGCGACGGTCCCTCTTGCACTGGCGAAGGCAAAGGGGTAGGAGCGACCGCGGCTCCGGTCGGAGTAATTGTTGACTGAGGAAGCGAAGCCGCTGAAGGCTTCGGTCCCTCTCGCGCATGCGCCGGGAAGACAGGAGCGAGTCGCTCAGAGTGCTCTGCGGGCAATGCCGGCCGCCCCCCGCGGTGAGGGGGGGAAGGAACCAGCGGTGGCTGTCCTTGAACGGATCGGTACCCGGCTGGCCGTGGCGGAGAGGCTGATGGCCACCCGCCCGGGGGGAGATGCTCCTCCACGTCCAAGTCGGACATGCCCACCATTCCCAAGGTGGAATCGCTTCCCAATGGGGTCTGGCCCCTCACTGCTCCGGAAAGCATTGACCAGATCGGTAGTAGTTGAGGTACATTCGCATCTCCCCTGAGTTCCCCGCAGACAGAGACCCAGTGAGTCCCAAGCACGCGGATCCAGGGAGGTTTCCACATCCACGGGGAAGCCATGAACTTTTGCCCAAGTGAAAAGCCTGTAGAGAGCATCTTCTGACACAGGAAGTCTCTTATAACGAATCATATGTTCCCAGACTGTAAGGGTTACATGCTCTGGCATGGAAATTCGTATGCCCATTTTGAAGGCACCTTTTCCCAACCGCATACCCACCTTGGGTTGCAGGCAGTGCTATTGATGGGAGATCTGTTCCCCACCCCAGCTTCTAAGGTGACGTGGCCAAAACGCGGTCCAAAGGAACTGATCTTCTCTAGGAAGACGCGGTGAAAGGTTACTGTTACCTCTCCGGGGAAGCAGAGGGTGTCTGGTTACCAGCAGGCTGCGTGGGGCACCGCAGGTCCTAGTGGGGGTCTGACGTGTCCCAGAGAAATCCTGAAGGAATCCCAGTGGAGTCCTGGCGGGGTCCCAGCAGGGTCCCAGCGGCTTGTCCGCCCCTCCTGCAACTCCACGAAGGGTTGCCGGATGCGATTTCCATGAGGGTTCAGCAGACCCTCCTGTGTTCAGCCTCGGCTGCGAACTCAGCCGGATCCATCAAGGTCCTGGTTCTTCAGCCAGGCTGCACCCAGCGTCAGGGTTCATCAATTGTCCTGCGACTCCACAAAGGGGTGATCGATGCCACATATGAGGGGTCACCAATTGTCTTCGCATGGCAGACCTGACGGGGTGATAATGAGCACTGACTCCATGATTGCAGAAGGCTGATCAATCACTTTATTCTATCATATTATACTATACTTATTAAGAAGCTCGTAACCCTTACAGGCAGTCCGATACAGCTTTGACCTAATTGGTCAATCCATCCAAACACCATCCAGTGTCCAATTAAGAAATCACCCTTTGGTAAACAAATCTCCATAACACATTCCACATGTGCACAACAACAGGTGCCACAAGTGGAGATAAGAATTGTTTCTCATTCTTTTCTCTCATCTACTCACAGCCTTGCCCAGGAAAATGCCTGGGGAAGTCTGTGCCTGCTCTCTGTGGCCAGAGAGCTGCTGCTGCCACATCTCCATGCTGCAGAACCAAGAGAAAACGGGAAAGTATGTGAGCTGACAACAAACCATGTGACCAGGAATTCCCCCGGCTTCTCCCCCCGCTCTGAGCTTAAAGCTACAGGACCCATTTCTGGGCATAAAGCAGACAATAAGGGAATACAGTATTTTTATAAAATCACCCCAAGACACCAGGTGGAGGTTGGCCTCTTCTCCCAGGCAGCTAATGACAGGACAAGAGGACAGAGCTTCAATTTGCACCTGGGGAGTTTCAGACTGGACATCAGGAGGAATTTCTTCATGGAAGGTATTGTTAAACATTGGAATGGGCTGCCCATGGAGGTCATGGAGTCACCATCCCCAGAGGTTCAAGAAACAACTGGATGCGGCACTTAGTGGCATGGTCTAGTTCACAAGATGGTGATTGCTCAAAGGTTGAACTCGGTGATCTCCGAGGTCTTTTTCAACCTTAATGTATCTGGGATTCTGATTCTGTAACACCTTTTTATGGGTAGGGTTTTCAACCTGATAGCTATATACAGCTGTCTTGTATGCAGTTCAGAAGCATGGGTAAAGTGTTTAGTGGAACTATTAATCACAAACATAAATGACAGTCAAATAAACGTACTGCCAAAATGGTACCCTTAAAAATATCAATCTTACATATTGATATGGAAAGAAGGTGGTTTTGTTCTTTCACTCCTTAGCTTTTATTTTGTGAACGAAATTAACTGAGCATTGACTATAAGGGTAACATCAGAAGAAAAGGATTTAATTCAAATGCAAAATATAAATAATGAGATTTATATCTAAGATTACATCTGTTCTTGTAAGTACTAGAGTAGTACTATTAAGATGTGACTGAATAAATCTTCAAATAGGGACATTGAGAAATTTCAATTCTTAAGCTTAAATTCAAGTTTTACATATATATGTCTTTCCCAAATAAAGGAGAAAATCAGAAAACATTTGCTGTCCTTAGTTAAAATGCTTTGACCTCAATGCAATGGATATTTTGGCTACATTTTAAAACTGATCTGTTCATTAAGTCATATCCAATTAAACAGAAAACAGAATGAGTCTCTACTGTCAAACTGAATTTAGTAAAAGCACATTCCAAGTCATCTTAATATTTGTAGTGTATGATTAAATAAACATGGAAGTTACCAGGAAAACAGTGAAGTTTGGTTTAGATTTGCATTTAGAAGAAATCTAAACAGAAGTGTTTTATGATGCTTTGAGGTTTGAAACTCTTACAAAATGCTCTCTTGAGGTTTATGCTAATTAAATACTTCTGAAATTAAATTATAATATTGTATGCCTAAAACTCTTAATTTTTCTTTTAAAAATCCTTTTATTCCCTTACCTCCTCTGTTTTCACTTGTCAAGCCTTTGAAAGTCTTAAAGTCCATATAAAGAGCCAAAAGCCTTTACTTGAGTATTTGCAAAAAACCTAATCAAAGCTTCATTATTTGTTTTGTTATATTTGAAATTCAAATCTGGTGAATTAACGTATAATCTCTGTACTGTAACACAGGTGCAATGCAATTCAAAACGTGGTGCAATATACCAAATATGTTGCCGAACTTAGGTATACTGCTTAACACTTGACCTAATATTCTAGAAGAGCCCTGTGTATCCAATGCGAATGTTCTAATAAAAAGCTTATTCCAATAGATATTTTAAAGCTATGGTTTAAAACAAATAGTAGTACTAATTGTTAAATTTTGACCTTTTAGCACTTCTGTCACTACACTTATGTAACTATATTTCTAGCACTCTTGCTCTGTATAAATGTCCTAGTTTAGGCAAATTTGGGAGAAAACCCCCAAAAGGGCCGCTTCAGAAAAGCCAACCCACATGGCCCCTCCCCCCAACCGGGGTTCGGGAAAAGATTCCTCAGAGAGAAGTGGAAAGAACCTGTTTATTTAACAGGCAACACACCCCCCAACACACAAAAAATGAACAATACTGGATGACAAAACTCTTTCACCATTCTGAAGAGATTTCAAATTGAGAAAGTCTCTCCTGGGAGTGGTCGCTCTGTTATCGGCCCCTTCGGCACTGGGAATGGCTGCTGCAGGTGACAAAGTGCAGACTCTTGGTGTTTCCCAGGTCCCAGTCCAGAGCAGGTTCATATGGTTCCAAGGAAAGGGGAAAAAAACCAAAACCAAACCAAAACAAAACAGTCCAGGAAAAAAATTTGGACTACCTAGCTAAACTAGCTAACAAGCAAAAGCGAGAGAAAAGCAGAAGCCATAGCAAAGCAAGGGTAAAAAGCAAAAGAGAGCAAAAAAAAACCAAAAGCAGCCCAATGTACAGTCTGTGTCTCGCCGTCTGTGTGGGAGTGAGCAGGCTGATAACAAAACAAACTTCGTTTTTCAGAGCTGGTCTCAAAGGTACAGAGCATAATATCCAGCATAACAGAACAGACGATTTGGTATACAAGCATCATAACGTCACCCTAGGACAATAAAATAGCTTTAAATTCATTATTTATAGCAGAAATTTCTAAATGCATCTTGCCTTATATTGTTTCACTCTAAGCTGTCATTAAAAAGCTCTTTGCTATCTCAGATAAGTTAAATTTTTTTTTTTGCTAAATTAAGCAATTAAGACGTGCCTTATCTTTTGAACTCATGAGTGTCCTTTTTCCTTTTTCCATTTTTTTCTTTTTCACTCCTTTCTGCTCTCTCGCTCTCTTTCTCTCTCTTTTTTTTTTAAGTTGATGATTACTTAGCCATTTTCCACCAAGATTTGGAATACCCGTTTCTAACTATACTTGCATTTTTTGATAATTTTCATTTTTCTACTTTGCTTCTACTTCCGATACTTATTCCTCTTTCTTCTGTTTACTTAATTCTTTGTTTTCTTATACCTCATTCTTTAAATGGGCCAGATAGAAACTGACTCTTTGCTCCATTTTACTTGTTTTGGCTGGGTAATCTCATTCAGTCACATTCATTTAGGAATTATGCTAATTCTGGAAGTCACATTTTTCTTTTAAGTCATACTTTAATTTTTCCAAAACTGTGTTTCTCTGCCACTGCTCCTTTGTAACCCAAATATACATGTTTTGTCCTGCACACTTGCAGTATTGTATAAATTCTCCTGTTATAACTAACTACAACTTTGTGTCCTTTCTCCTTTCTTTTAATACTTTGTAAGTTCATTCGAATCTTAATTTATCAGTACTTTCTCAACTTCCCAAAGCCTATGCCATTTTCAAATTTTCTGGAAAAGTCCAACACCTAGAATTCCATTGTTGCTTCTTGCTTGTTCCATATCATATGTTCTGTCTCCCCTTCTCCCTGCCCTGAATTGCTCTGCTGCTGCAGTATTTCTTATTCTGTCAATGATCCTTTACAGCATTCTCTGTCTACTTGATCAAATCTATTAACAGTATTTCAGATATTGTTCTGAACCATCTGTTTCTTTTGTCACAGAAATTTTGCAACTGACACATGTTGATGGAGAGGTGAGGATGTGTAGTAAATTGCAAGTAATTCTTTATTCATGGCCATGAGGTATCCCATTCAAATTGGGATACATCGAATGTGATTTCACACATGGTTCTTTTACCTTTCAAGTGTTCAGATACAACATAATTTGACCAATCATTAACACACACATATTATTGTTTTGCAAAGCAACTATAATTCTATGGCATCATTGTCCATCTGATTTTTTCATGATTGAGATGTGCCTCGAGTGGGCCTTGTTACAGTTACTTGTCTATGATGCCAGATAATGGGAGGGTTTCACAGAGGTGTTAGAGGGGCTAGGATGATGCCATTATTGTGATAGTCCAGGGGTATCCTTTATTCTTCAGTGTGGGGTCTGTCCTCCTTGCAATGAGCCGGGGTCCTTTAGTCATTCTGACTTAACCATGACTATGCAGTATACAATGTTTACTATATATCTTAAGAATTATAGAATGGTTTGGGTTGAAAGGGACCTTGAGGATCATCTAATTCCACCCCTCCTGCAATGGGCAGGGATACCTTTCACTAGACTAAGTTGCTCAGAGCCCCATCCAACCTGGCCTTGAACACTTCCAGGATGGGGCAGCCACAGGTTCTCTGGGCAATCTGTTCCAGTGCCTCACCATCCTCATGGTAAATAATTTCTTCCTAATATCTAATCTAAACCTTCCCTCTTTCAGTTTAAAGGCATTCCCCCCTGTTCTATCACTACATACCCTTATAAAAAGTATCTCTCCAGCCATTTTTTAGATCCTATTCAGGTACTGAAAGGCCACAGTAAACTCACCCTGGAGCCTTCTCCAGGCTGAATAACCCCAACTCTCTTAGCCTTTCCTAATAGGAGAGGTGTTCCATCCCTCTAATCGTCTTCATGGCCCTCCACTGGACTTGCTCCAACAGGTCAATGTCCTTCCTGTGCTGGGCACCCCAGAGCTGGATGCAGTATTTCAGGTGGGGTCTCACCAGAGCAGAGTAGAGGGGCAGAAACACCACCCTCGACCTTCTGATTTTGAAGCAGCGCAGGATACAATTGACTTTCTTGGCCACAAGTGCACATGACTGGGGCATGTCCAGCCTCTCATTCGCTAGTATCCCCCAAGTCCTTAGCAGGACTGTTCTCAATCCGTTCATCCTCCAGCCTGTATTGATACCAGAGGTTTCCCAGTGCAACCAAGCAGCCCAGGTGCAGCACCTTGCACTTGGCCTTGCTGTCTCATGAGATTCTCATGGGCCCACTTTTTGAGCTTGTCCAGGTCCCTCTGGATGACATCTCATCTTTCAGGTGTGTCAACCACACCACTCAGCTTGGTGTCCTCTGCAAAGTTGCCGAGGGTGCACTCGATCCCTTCATCTATGTCATTAATGAAGATATTAAATAACACTGGTCCCAATTCAGACCCCTCAGGGTCACCACCTGTCACTGATGTCCATCGGGACTCTGAGCCATTGACCACTACCTTCTGGATGTGACCATCCAACCAATTCCTTATCCACCAAACAGTGCACCCATCAAATCCTTGTCTCTCCAATTTGGAGAGAAGGATGTTGTTGGGGACCATGTCAAAGGCTTTACAGAAGTCCAGATAGATGGCATCTGTAGCCCTTCCCTTGTCCACTGATGCAGTCACTCCATCATAGAAGGCCACTAGATTGGTCACGCAGGACTTGCCCTTGGTGAAGCCATGCTGGCTGTCCCAAATCACTTCCCTATCCTCCATGTGCCTTAGAATAGCTTCCAGGAGGATCTCTTCCATGATCTTCCCAGGCACAGAGGTGAGGCTGACAGGTCAGTAGTTCTCAGGGTCCTCCTGGGATGAAGAAAGTTCATAGAAATTAATACTATAAAGACTGGCACGATAGTGAGAGAATGAGATTTTCCAACAGTCTTACATTCACTTTTAGGGTTTTTCTTCTCCTCTGTCATGTGTGGGCCATTTTATGTAAACCTTTAGAAAAATATTCTTCTTACAGTTCCTCACTATCTTCTTCTATTTTACTTGTGAGGACATTTGTCAAACTTAATATTTTCTTATCATTTTCATGCTGTTTTAATCAATAGATGTTTTTAATTTTTTTGCATTATTTAGTTAGTTACTGTTTTAGGGGTACACAATAAATTGCAGATTACTACTTTTTTTCCAGATCAACATGATAACAACAAAAAAAGATTCATAGTAACTTTACAGTTACTACATCAACATCTTAAACTTGCAGACACAATCCAAGTTATTAAGCCCTTGCTGCTTCCTGACAAGAAACAAATGGGCTAGTTTAGAGGAGATATTAAACTTGCTTTCACTAGTTCTTTTTTTATTAAAAGCCTCAACGCTCTACTTTTGTGTGTGGTTTGGTTTTTAGACTGAATCTGGCTATGCATCAGAGTCAAGTTTACGACGCCATGGCTCCATGGTGTCTCTTGTTTCTGGAGCAAGTGGATACTCTGCAACATCCACCTCTTCATTCAAGGTTAGTGAATAACATTTTCTTAGAATTGGTGTTTAAATAACACACAAAACTGGAAAGTAAATAAGCTATGTGAAGACTTGTTCACATAATTATAGGAAAAAAACCCAAACAAATCTTTAGTTTACTATAAGTGTTAGTAATTCAGCATGTGATGATGAACAGATCATACAGGAAACTTTTTCATGCCTCTGTGCAGTTATCCTTCTTAAACTATGGTGTCATTTTCAAATGGCAAGGAAATCAAACCTGTGGGAGGATTCATTAGTCTTTCTTAGCATACTTCTGAGAATATCAGGGCTTCTAGATGAAAGGAAATGCTGATTCTGTGACTTGACAAATGACAGCTTTCTTGGTTTCATGGGTATAAATATTTAACATTTGAACTTGGTTGGGACAGAAGAGGAGCAGCACAAGAAAAGGGGGAGTAAAGGCTAGAATAAAGATCTTAAACTAGAACTGACTGTTTTCCAGTAAATAGGTGTAAATCTCATAGTATGTAAGATTGTGTTTTTAATAAACTTTTATTGAATGCTCTAAAGTAGCAGATGAGATCAAGATAAAAAATTGAGACCAGTGGACAAAATGAGTAAGAAACACTTTTATACAGTTTCTTATGTTCTTCTAACATTACCAGTATTTCATAGCTGCTGATATCTGAAATTTCTTTGGTGTGCTTAAAGAATTTGTTTTTCATTATTGCAGAAATCCTTTTTTTTTGCATTGAACTATTGCTGAGCCTGTAGAAGCATTTGAGCCTTTTTTTTGCTTGTATTTTCAGAAGGGCCATAGCTTACGTGAGAAGCTCGCAGAAATGGAAACCTTTAGAGACATCTTGTGTAGGCAAGTTGATACTTTACAGAAATACTTTGATGCTTGTGCGGATGCAGTTTCCAAAGATGAACTCCAGAGGGATAAAGGTAAAACTGTAATTGAGAACTGTTATCTCCACAGAATTTAACTTTTTACATAGTAATAGCCCTTGAAATAGTTACTGTAGCATTTGATACCATATAAATGAAGTATGTATATTAAATGTAGTCTTTAGTAATGAGATCAATTGTAGATATTTCTGCATACACTGTTAACTATTTTCACTTCAGAAGTTGGATTCCCATAAACATATGCTTAACTTAAATATTGACCTCTAGCTGTCAATTGTATAAATGATATTTTAAGCATTTGATGTTATATAACAATAATTGTTTACCCCATAACTTGAATTCAAGTTTGTTTACTGCTGTGTCTGTCATGGTTTAACCCCAGCTGGCAGCCAAGTACCATGCATCTGCTTGCTCACTTCTCCTTTTCTCCCAACGGGATGGGGAGGAGAATCAGGAAAGAAAATAGAACTCATGGGTTGTGATAAGAACAGCTTATCTGAAACAAAGTAAAAGATGATAATAATAATAATAATAGTAATAAGAAGGAGAGGTAGAGAGGGAGATATAACCCAAGAAAGACAACTGATGCACAATACAGTTGCTCACTACCTACTGACCGATGCCCAGCCTGTTCACAAGCTGTGATCAGCCCCCTTTTCCAGGTAACTCCCCCCAGTTTATATACTGGGCATGACATTCTATGGAGTGGAATATCCCTTTGGCCAGTTCGAGTCACCTGTCCTGCCCATGCTTCCTCCCAGCCTTTTGTGCAGCTTCTCAATGGCACAGCATGAGACACTGAAAAGCCCTTGCTTTGGGTAAGCACTACTTAGCAACAACCACAACATCAGTGTGTTATCAACATTATTCTCATCCAAAATCCAAAACACAGCTCTGTACCAGCTACTGAGAAGAAAGTGAACTCTATCCCAGCCAAAACCAGACTCTTCACTTTAATTTGAAAAGCAATAGATTATTAGTTTTCATAGGAACAATATTTTCTTTAAAAAAGGCAAAGGTTCTGCCATAATGAATGCTCCTGAGATGTATTGGCTGTAGCTAGAGCACTGAGTGCACACTGGAAGTCCTAGTAGACTCAGGTGTGGATGTCTACATCTCTCTGAATTGTTCTTCCCAGAGCACAGCTTGTCATATTCATGCACTCTTCTGAGGCATTAATATTCATTCCCATGTTTGTTCTGGTAACCTGAAACTTTTGATAGTAAGAAAACAATAGATAAGTACCATTCCACTTCTTTGAGAACTTTGTCATGTAAAAGAGTTGATAGTTGCTCAATTGTGGCTCCTTGCTTATCCAGTTGTAACACAAAGATAATATTCTTCTTACCATCAAATCAAGTGCTAAATTTTGTCACTGAGCAAATGTTAGTCTCCTGATGGTTTCTGAAGGTAATGTTGATAGTGGTCAAAAAAAAAAAAAAAAGAAGGGAGAGTGTGTGTCATGACTGTTATAGGAAAAAATCTTAAATGCTGCTTAGCCATGAAAATGCTCTTAATTTTTTTTTGCACACTAAAGAGTTGGGAAAGCTTTCTCACTCCCGTAACACACACTTTCTCACATTTAGTGGTAGAAGATGATGAAGATGATTTCCCTGCGATGCGTTCTGATGGGGATTTTTTACATAACAGTAACAGCAGTAAGGAAAAATGTAAGTGTACCAACTTTTTCACTGAAAATTTGTATGAATGGTATAATAAGCCTGAATACAAGATGGATATTTATGTTCGTTTCTAAGCAGAAAATAACAAGAGTAGTTATTGGAATGTATGTGACAAGACATTCTTATTCATGTTAAGATAATCATGGAAAGCAGTTAAGGAATTATAATCTGAGTTATTCTTAATTCACACAAATATTAATGCAGGACTCTCAAGCTGGAATTTCCTATTTATGTCCAAAGCCATTTCCACTATAAAAATCTATTGAAACATCTGTATCGTTAGTACACTGGGAACTGAGATTTGTAACAGGTAATTGCAGTTTTTCTTGCAAGTATTTTCTGCTTTAGGAGTGTGGTGAAGCACAATGCTTTTCCATTTAGGTGTGCCCCATTATGGTTTTTCTAACTTCTATGTCTATGTAATGATTAAGTCAACATTGTTACTGAATCTCACTCATTCTAATTTTAGCACTTTTTAAAACTGTATTTTTCAGTGTTATGCTGAACAGAATTCTTATTTTTATTCTTTTCTTAAATCATCTGGTCATAGTCATTGTACTCACTGCATCCGTTCACTAAATGTGAAATCCTCATGCAAGTCTTGTTATTTTTAGAAATCGGATACATCTGGCCTGCCAGAAGTTGTGTATACATTTAAAAATCTATTTGCATTCTTCTTATACTTTCTCTTGTTTCCTGGCTGAAATTATTTCCGCATTGACATTATATAATGGTTGACAATTCAGTATTTGTTAGATTTTGGTTCACAAAACTTTGAAACAGTACAGTTGCAGATGTGATGGAATCTCCAAAATAAGTACTTAGCAAAAGCATTTTTAAAACTGTAGATACTTTCTTCAAGAATCTGAAAAATATATGTGCAAAATAAGCCTTTTATCTGGCTCCCCATGTGTTGCATGTTTCTGTCACCGAAGGTATAGGGGACAGTAAAGAAGGTAATATATGAACTCCATAATTCAGAAGGCATAAAAGGCAAAAACCCTCTCCTTTATTCAGCTGTCTTCTTTTATATCTTAGTTTGCTACAGGTGTACCTGATTGGTCATTTAATTAATACATTTCACATGATTGGCTAATTAACAAGCCACCCATTTGGTAAACAACCTTACTGTAAACATCATGTAACACATGTTAACAGGATCACAGATGCAGAGATTAAGGATTGTTTATAATTTTCTTCTCTGAGCTTCTCACAGCATTTCCCAGAACGATGCCTGGGAAACTATCTGTTTCTCTCTGTGACCAGAGAGTCACCACCACATGTTTCCTTGCTGTATTTAAGTTTTCTTTCTAGATTATTGCCAAAACTGTTAGGAGGAAAGGAATTGGAAGGAGTTACAGTATACTTCCAGAGAACTAAAAATATGAGTAGATTTTTTTTCAATCATATAAAACATTTGCTCTGCTAAGGATTAATTGTAATGATCAGGAGAGGGTATTTCAAGGACCCAAAAGGGTATCGTTGGATATTTGGGATAGCTGCTGTAGAGACAGATGAAATTAGACAGTTGAATACCCTGCCTCGTCTCTCAGAGGACCCTTCTGCTGTGGGACTGCTGAGGGTCAAAAAACAACAGGTACTGATTGATCCCTACCACAACAGTGCACTGTTGACAATACTGCATCAACTGGGACTCTGTGACCCCCCATTCATGAGATGATTAATGAACCGGAGAGCCAGGGAGTGACCAGCAAGACTTGCTCACCCTTTCATAGTCTTATATGGCCAGTGCTTAAGTCCAATGGAGAGTGGAGGCTGACAGTGGACTATCATGGCCTGAACAAAGTCATACCACCCCTGAGTGCTGTTGTGCCAGACATGCTGGAACTTCAGTAGGAACTGGAGTCCAAGGCAGCAAAGTAGTGCCACCACTGACATTGCTAATGGGTTTTTTCTCCATTCCTTTAGCAGTACAGTGCAGGCCACAGTTTGCTTTCACCTGGAGGGGTGTCCAGTACACCTGGAACTGACTGCCCCAGGGGTGGAAAAACATCCCCACTATTTGATGGGAACTGATCCAGGCTGCACTGGAAAAGGGTGACGCTCCTGAACACCTGCAGTACATTGATGACATCATCATGTGGGGCAACACAGCAGAGGAAGTTTTTGAGAAAAGGGAGAAGATAATCCAAATCCTCCTGAAAGATGTTTTTGCCATAAAACAAAGTAAGGTCAAGGGACCTGCCCAGGAAATTCAGTTTTGAGGAGTAAAATGAAAAGATGGACGTAATCAGATTCCAGTGGATGTGGTCAACAAAATAGCAACTATGTCCCCCATGACCAGTGAGAAGGAAACATGGGCTTTCTGAGGTGCGGTGGGTTTTTTGAGAATGCATATTCGAGTACAGTCACATTGTATGCCCTGTCTATCATGTGACCTGGAAGAAGAAGGATTTCAAATGGGACCCTGAACAAGAACAAGCTTTTGAACAAATTAAACAGCAGATTGTTCATGCAATAGCCCTTGGGCCAGTCAGGACAGGACAGGATGTAAAAAACATACCCTACACTGCAGCCAGGGAGAATGGTCCTTCCCAGAGCCTCTGGCAGAAAATACCTGGGGACACTTGAGGATGACCCCTAGGGTTCTGGAGTAGGGAAAACAAACGATCCAAGGCCTGCTACACCCCAACTGAAAAAGAGATCCTGGAAGCTTTTGAAGGGGTTCGAGCTGCTTCAGAAGTGACTGGCACTGAAGCACAGATCCTTCTTGCACCACCATTACCAATGTTGGGCTGGATGTTCAAAACAAAAATCCCTTCCACACATCATGCCACTGATGCGACGTGGAGTAAATGGGTCATGCTGTTCACACAGCTAGCTTGAATAGGAAACCCCAATCACCCAGGGATCTTGAAGATCATCATGAATTGGCCCGAAGGAGAAAATTTCCAACTGTCATCAGAAGAAGAGGAGCAGGTGACGTGTGCTGAGGAGGCCCCACCATATAATCAGGTATCAGAAAATGAAAAGTGGCATGCTTTCTTTACTGACAGTTCCTGTCATATTGTAGGGACAAATTGAAAATGGAAAGCTGCTGTATCGAGTCCTATGTGGTGAGTTGCAGAAGCTATCGAGGGACAAGGTGAATCAAGTCAGGTTGCATAGCTGAAAGCCATCCAGCTGCCTTTAGATATCGCTGAGCAAGAGAAATGGCCAACGCTCTACCTCTACACTGACTTGTGGATGGTAGCAAATGTTCTGTGGGGTGGCTGGAGCAATGGAAAAAGACCAATTGGCAGCAAAGAAGTAAACACATCTGGGATGCCAAAGTGTGACAAGACATCACTACCCAGGAATAGAAGTTGGCTCTAAAAGTCCATCATGTAGATGCACACATAGCCAAATGTTGGGCTACTGAAGAGCATTGCAACAATGGACAGGTAGATCAAGCTGCCAAGATTAAAGTATCTCAGGTAGATCTGGACTGGAAACATAAGGGTGAATTATTTCTGGCTTGATGGGACCATAACGCCTCAGGTCATTAAGGAAGAGATGCAACATATGGATGGGCTAGTGACTGAGGGGTGAACTAAACCATGAACACCATCTCCCAGGTTATCCTTAAATGTGAAACATGCGTTGCAATCAAACAGGCCAAGATGGTAAAGCGTCTGTGATATGGGGGATGATGGCTGAAATATAACTATAGGGAGGCCTGGCAGATCTATTACATCACACTCCTGCAAACCTGCCAAGGCAAACACTGTGTGCTTACAGTGGTGGAAACAATCACTGGATAGCTGGAGACATACCCTGTGCCTCATACCACTGCCCGGAACACCATCTTGGGCCTTCAGAAGCAAGTCCTGTGGCCACATGGCACCCCAGAAAGATTTGAGTCAGACAACGGGACTCATTTCAAAAATAGCCTCATAAACACCTGGGCTAGGAAGCACAGTATTGAGTGGGTGTATCATATTCCCTATCACACACTAGCCTCTGGAAAGAACGAATTATGTAATGGACTGTTAAAAATCACATTGAAAGCAATGGGGAGTGGGACCTTCAAACATTGGGATCTACATTTAGTGAAGGCCACCTGGTTAGGTAACACTAGAGGCTCCACCAATCAAGGTGGCTCTGCCCAATAAGAACCTCTACATACTGTAGAAGGGGATGAAGTCCCCATGGTGCATATGAGGAATGTGTTAGGGAAGACAGCTTGGATTAGTCCTATTTCAAGCAAAGGCAAACCCATGGGCATGGGATTCTTTTTGCTCAGGGACCTGGGTGCACTTGATGTGAAATGCAGAGGGGCAGGGAAACGTGATGTGTACCTGAAGATGATTTGATATTTGGGTGAGAACAGTCTGTAATGTTGAATTGTTTATGTAATATGGGTTTTTGAATGACACTGACACTGTATGTCGTAACTACAATGGACAATGAGTATGAACTGATCCAGTCACACCAGTCATGGACTGACGCCTCTCCTTAGTCGCAGGACGGGGGGGCGAATCTAGAAGCCGGCTAGCTCCAACCCCCTGCTTCCCCTCAGCTAGTGTCAGGAGTGGCTGCCCCCCCTGCCTCTGCCCTTGGCAGGCAAAAGGGTGATGGCTCTGCCAGGCTCGGTGGGGTCTGGGCCAGCTGATACAGCCAATGTCTGTGGACCCGCGTCTGAGATAGGAGTAAAGGAAATGAGGGAGGGCTCTGTCTTACGTGGTTTTCCAAGCCGCTTTATTTCCTGCACCGGGAGCGGGGCCACGCCAGTCCGCGGCCGTTGCAGGGCAACCCCCCCTCAACGGGAAAGCCCCGTGCATGATCTGTAACAGTTGCAGCCACGGAGAGCGGGGGCAGCAGTCCGGAGCAGCGCAGTGCGGTCTGAGGTGGCTGCGGGGCAAAGCTGAGCAGTGGTCTAGTGTCGAGGCAGCGGTGGGAACTCGCTGCCGCCTGCTCGGCTCGTTGCCGTCCCTCCGGGACCGCAGAACAGCAGGATGAGCAGGCTCTGGCTGTCCAAGGCGGCACCGGGGGGGAGCGGAGGTGCACGCTGGCTGGAGTGGCAACAGGAACTCGGCAGGAGCGGTGGGTTCCACGCACAGTGCGGTGCAGCTTGTCGGCACCACCATGGAGCAGGGCAGGCCGGCTCCGATGTTGGCATGACAACAGGCGGGTGGTGCAGGCGTGGCAGGAATGGGGCCAGCCACATCCAGAGGTGGTGCAGGCGCTGGTCAGGTTGGCACAGTCTGCAGACGCGGCAGGAGCGGGGCCGGCAGGCTTAGCAGGGCCGGCCCGGCTGGTGATGGTGTAGCGCGATATCGACAGCGCAGATCGCTGACCCGGAGTGGGGGGGACAGCAGCTTGAGCGAACCACGAGGTAAAAGCTGAGAACAAAGGGGGAGTGGACCCTTGTAAACCCGGGCTGCTCCCCCACCCTGCGGGGCTGCCCCTCCGCCCCGCAGGGCAGCTGGAGGCAGGGGTCG
>WBNO01005175.1:0-11905 GCA_013400575.1 Peucedramus taeniatus | reverse complement strand
GGGTTCTGGGGAAGGGACACACATGACTGAGACCCAACCACGTGGTTGCCGCCATTTTGAGACCTGACCACGTGGTCGCTGCCATTTTGAATCGGGGAAGGGAGGGGATTGGGAAAGGTGGGAAGAAAAGGATTATGGGATAGAGGAGCACATCTGAGAAATGACCATGTGGTCATCACCATTTTGTTCTCTTCGGGGGCCATTTTGAGGAGCAGAGAAAGGATTAGGATTTTGTGGGGAAGGGGAATAAGCTGGGGGACCTTCAAAACGAACAATTTTCAGGGTTTGAACCAGGGCAGAGGGTTTAGGAGAAGGAGCCCTGGCAGTCTGGCTGTTTCTGCCAGAGCTGGGGTGCTGAAGGAGACGCGGAGAGCCAGGGGGAGTCAGGCTTGCCTGGCCACCCTGCTCGTCTGTTTCCCATGACTCCCCCGGGGTAGGACAAAGAGGACGGGGAGTGGGGGGAGGTGATAACTGAGGGAGATAGCCAGGGCTGTTTCTCCCCTTCCATTTTCTCAGCTAAAGCAAGTTGAATTAAAACAAAAAGTGGGATCAATTTGGACGCAGAGGTGTCCCCCCGGTTAATCATATCTGTCAATTTTCTTCCAACCTTGTCCCAAAAGGGGATGGAGGTTACATTCATGTGGGACACCTGGAGGAAGTAGAGGTACAGCCAGCAGACTAATCTTTTTAATAACCCTTTAGAAAAATGCTTTTCCCCAGCCCTCAAGATTCCCGCAAGCTGGGTAAAAATCCCTCTCTGCTGTGCTGACAACTTAGCACCCATAATAAGGTATTTACTCGAGTCAGCTCAGCAAACGCTACCCTTGACTACAGCAGAAATATAAACTAAATTAAACTAAACTAAAATAAAATAAAGGTGCAGAAGCAGCCCGGGGACAGGACACCACCCCCTCCCACACTTCTGGGGGGTTCAGGACACAAAGTAAAAATGTCCCTCCTGGTCTCATCCAATTCTCCCCCTGGGAAGTACTTACCACTGCTGCCTGGTCAAGGGGAACTGTAGCCTAGGTCCCTCTCCCGAAGACGGCCCCTGGTGCTTTGGGGGTTGTCGTCTCCGTCCCTGGGGATGCTACCAGACAGAAATTGGCCTGCTTCTCACCAGGGTAGCTAATGACCAAGTCCTTAATTGCAGTCACCTGCAAGTGACTGCACAGGTTCTTCCATGAGGTCTCAGACCTATCGGGAGGCCTTACCTTTGGGCGCCAGGTGACGCAACCACTGGAATCTTTAGCTAGCTCTTTTAGAACACCAGCAGCCACGCCAAGGTGTGTGGAACAACTCCAGGATAAATTCACCAGGGACTGAACTTCAGAGCTGCGGCTCTACAGTGGGATTAGCTTTACCAGCGTCAGGGAGAAAAGTAAAAGAGTCGACGGATACTCTCTGCCTGATATTCCAGAAAGTCTTTAATCCAGAGATTCAGAAGTGAAAGAGAAAGAGCACAACTCTGCAGTGATTCATATACAGGCCAAAAGCAGTGGGCAGGTACAAACAGCCAGCCAATGGGATAACCTTAGGGGAGGAGTGAGAGGAGTGGTTTACAGAGCCAGTTCCAATGAGAGCAAAGGGGAGGAGTGAGAGGAGGGGTTTACATCAGGGGTGGATACAACTTAGGGAGAAACCAACTTGGAACAACATAGGGAGGGCTTTGGAAGCAACCATTATCAGAGAACCTGGATTACAAAACTGAAAACTGGGGTAACACGAACACTAACCGCAACACTATGCTTTTCTCCCCAACAAGCTAAGAAATTCTGGGTCCATCAGGCTATATATCCTGACCCATTGTCTGTTTTGATTTCCTGAGGCAAACCCATGACAGTAAAGCAGCCTCGCAAGTGTTGAATGACAAAACGAGACCTTTCACTTGTCATAGGAGTGGCCCAAACCATGGCAGAAAAGGTATCTATAGTTACATGAATACGTTTAAAGCAACCAAAAGGAGCATAGATAGTCACATCGGTTTACCATAACTGCAAGGGCCCCAGGCCATGAGGGTTGACTCCAGGACTCAATCCGCCAATCATACCCTGGCATTGTGGACAAGTTGTGACAATTCCTTGAGCATCCTGCAGTGATATTCCAAATTGTTTATATAAAACTTTTGCACTTTGATGAAAAAACTCATGAGCCCTTCTGCCTTGGCCAAACTTATCGATGTTAGGAGAAGCAGAGGCCCAAAGTGATGTCACTAATTGGTCAGCCTTCTTGTTTCCTAAGGCCAGGCCTTCTGTCAATCAAGAGTGACTCTGTATATGGGTAGCAAAATAATCCTGTTTGCGATAATTAAGTAACTGCCATAGTTGCAAAAAGAGTTGCTACAACTGCCGGTTTTGAATTTCCTTTAGCAATGCTTGCTCCATGCTGTTGACAACACCAACTACATAGAGAGAATCATAAACAATGTTAACGGGATTATTGGGCCATTTTTCGAACACTCTAATAACAGCACCATAACTCAAGAACCTGTAAAGAATCTCCTGGTCCCTCAAGGATTTCACTGAGCCATTCGCCTCTGTCCTGCCAAGTAAGGCCTGCTTTAGAAGTTTTTCGACCGGCATCAGTACAAACTGTGAGGCCATCCACAGGCTGTTTTGATAGCCAAGGAAGTTCTTCTACCTGTTGATGCAAAGAAAAAACTTATGAGGGGGAAAATGAGTGCTAATAAGACCTGGAAAGTTCAACAATGCCCATTGCAAGATGTCTTACATAGCTTTGTTGATCTTTTCTGGTATAGGCCAAATTTCTTCTGGAACACTGACTAAGCAAGTAGAGAATGGATTTTCTGGAGTAGCAGTAGATAAACACAAAGTATCTAAACCTGAAACATTAGCTGAAGTCACCCAAACATTTGTTCTAGGCTGGCTAACTGGAAAAGTTGCACTACTAAAAGCAAGCAAAGCAAAAAAGTAGAAGTATAACATTCTATTGAACCCCATATTTCCCTTAAGCTATCATCTAACAAAAATTCTACAACATTACTGATTCCCACACTTATAAAGAAACCCAAAGTCCACAATTTTCTGTGGGTGAAGCACAAGACATCAGGTGCAAGTTGGAATCTCTGAGTAATTCACATCTGTGTATTCTCTTCTCTGCTTGTGGAGTGGTCAGCATTTTCTTGCATTTGATAGGGTCTCATGTTCTTCATTGGAATTTACCTAGACTCTGTACCTGTTGAAATACAAGCAAACCCACGCCCCTGCAGGGACTGGAGGATTTTCTTAAAATCTTAGAAGTGAAAAATGGGCTCTGATATCAGGAACAAAATATTGATTAGTTTTGCTTTACAAAATTGTATAGAGATAGGTAAGATAATGACATAAGTTGTCACCACTAACACCCTTTGATTATTAGCATGCAGAAACACTAGACCAAAACAATGTATGTAGTGAAGAAGAAACTGACAACTATAAATTAATCAGATAATATACACAATCAATAACACATGTGAAATTATATAATTACTAAGCACCACAACACTGAACCGTCATCCCAGAGTCTGCAACAGCTGATAAACCTCAAATCAATGGAAGATTGGATAATCATGTCCGGATAACGATTCTCCAAGCTCACTTTAAAGTAGGTTCAGCTGTCATATTAATAAAGTCGAATTGCCAAGTCAAAGCGACTAGAATACCCTTTTGATGCAGAAAACATCTGGGTTTGTTGGCAAATTTCCTTTCCAGGTAGAGCTAGGTCCTGGCCACAGCCCAAACTCTAATTGGTGGATGTCACTTAATACATTTTAAAACAAAGCTCTTAAGAATAGCAGTTATGAGTAAAAACCTTAGGATTAAAAACTAATCAAACCATCTATTAATTGAATCCCTCCACAGTTTCCTTCAGGATAAAGATGCTTCCAACACAGCAAACCTCTTCTTCAAAGATCTGAAGGAAGTACAGCTGGATGAGAGACTGATTACCCAGTAAGAAATCCAAAGAGAGAAGTTAATATTGCAGTTGAACTCTCTGCTGGAGTGCTTCTGTAATAATAACCGAGAAAAGCCACAAGACTAACAGTCTGAAAGAGGCTTTCAACAAAGCTCAAATATCTTTTCTTAGAACTCTGGAAAATACTGAAAATTATGAGATAGCATTGGGTCAAGCCATAGAGTTAGTGCTGGGACTAGCCAGAGAGCTAACCTGGTCTAAGAGATGCATAAGCAGATAGAAAACAAAGTAGGATCCTGAAACGACATGTGTCTTGTAGATAATTTCACAGAGATGGTAAATCATATGTTAACCAGCCGTAAATACTATAACAATACCTTACAAACAATTCTCATCACAAAAAGCAGCAAATTCACATTATACAATCAATATATCAGCAGCAAGTGTTTAAGGAGGCTAAGACAACATTTTTTAAACATTCATGTAATATTAATAACAGTCACTATTCATCGATGTTACCTATAAAAAACAAAAATAACAGAGGTTATAAGCTCACTATTAGTAATCTCTAAAACTTTGAATCACTGGGGAAACAGCTGATGATTTTGCCAGTGGGATCTGATTAAAGTTCCCCAAGTGTTCTGTATTCGGAGAAATTCCAGATGGCTGAATCACTGGAAAATACTTTTCCTGGTTAAAGCCTTCCATCTATGTCATATTTAGAATGGCACTGATTTGCATAGTGTTTTCCCTTTTTGCATCTAAGACATCGATTAGGTTACTTTATATTTTTTGTGGGTTCTTGAGCAATATTTGCTTATATGTCCAGGCTTCTCACATTTGAAACATGTTTTGATGGCTTCCGTTCGCATTGCGGCAATGTTTTGTGTAAGGTGGTCTATGGATGAAATGAATGGCTCAGATATCCCTTGTCTTAGTTCTGTATCTGTGCCCTCTGGGCTTCCTGCTGGTTGAGTTGGCAGGATTGCTTCTACTGAATGAGCACTTGATTTAAAATTCGAAAAGTCTCTGGTATCTGGAGGAAATAAATTTGGTTCTTTCTTTGATATGGTTGAGCTGCAGTCTGTAGATTTGTTTCTTCTGCCTGTGTTTCCATGTAGAACTGTAATTATCTTCCCTTTTCCTTGCGATAATACAAGCGGCCAGAAGTGGCGCTGTAGCTGGAGGTCGGAAGTCCCGATGGTTACAAAATGGCGTGTGCAGCACTGCGCATGCTCGGCAATGTGGGGCCCGCCATCTATTTGTACGGCAACTTCCTGTTGGGTGCTGCCATTTTGTTGTACGCTAACTGCCTGTAAGGCGCCGCCATTTTGTCGCAAGGGAGCATGCTCGGTAATGATGTAAGAGATCTTGGCACAGCTTTCCGGTTTTGAGACTGGGACAAGATTTGGGATCGGGACACCCGGTTTTTCGCCCGAATTTTCAATTAAAAGTTCAGGGGGTCGGCTGCCTTTTTTAGGACTGTTATTCCTGACGCTTTTATATTCGCGCATAACGTCGAGGGCGTTACCCGTGGACTCCATATCACTGGCTACGAGTACGATGGAGTTAGCCTTCCTCCCCCCTCAGGGCAGGGCTCCCCCCCTCTCCTCAGGTGTAATATTACAAGCGGTCGAAGGTGGCGTGAGCTCGGCAGTGAGGGTCAAAGATAGCCCCTGCTGTTGCGCAGGAGAAATTTCAGAGATTAAAGTGCTAGCTATGCAGTTCGACAAGGTCTCATTAATTACACGGCACGCTCGAAGGAAAACAGCTGCAACCCCATCTCTCTTAGCCGCAAGATCAAACGCCGAACACCAACAGAGTCCCAGAGTTCAGAGAAGTTCTTAATTGCCCAGAGTAGTAAATCTTTGAATCAAGGATTCAATCTTATCAGAGTCTTTAGTTTAGTAAAAATATCCCTTTGTTCTGATACATCTCAACCCGTGTCTGAGCTAGCCAGGCTGCGGAGCCAGCCCGGGCTTCCTCTCGCTCCCTCCGCATTCTCTCCTCCTCAAAGCGGCACAAGCTTTTGCATTTGTATACCCGCGATTTGCATTCGAAAACCCGCCGCGGTGGCTGGGCGGCGGAGTCAGACGGGAAGGGGGTAACGGGGGAAAGACTCGCCCCCCCGTTGCTGTTGTTAACTCTTCAGGGGATACCACGGGACACCCCGTGGGTAAACCAGGTGCCGGAGGAGAGAGCGGCAGATCCACCTCCACCCTCTCCGGTTCCAATGCAGACTGCGGACCTAGTGTGGGCTGTAGGACCGCGTTGTTACTGTCTGAGATGGCCTGTTGCGCCTGCAGCTCCGGCTCCGCGGGTGCAGAAGATAGGGGTATTACTGCGTCCTCCCCCCCCAAAAACTCCCGGGCAAACACTGGGAAAACTGCTGCGGGTTTGTCTGGCTCTAAGGCAGCTGCTGCCCCAGCTGCCGCTGTCCTTTTCGCTTTTAACTGCTTCAACACCATTACCATGAATTTCCAAGTTGTGCTAAGCCACTTGGTTTCTTTCACCCCATTGCTGAATGCATTCCAAAGGGCCATCCAAAGAGCTTTTCCAGCTCAGAAATGTCGAATACACTTTTGGGGGTAGCATAAAATCCTCTTTCCTGACCCCATCTCAATAATATTTTCAGGATTTCTGGGTCATATTTCTCTCCTAGAGAGAATATGCTGGAGGACTCTTAGAGTGGCCTGCTCTTCTTTAAACAGTCCCTTCCCCATCCTCCAGCCTCGGCTGCTCACCTCTGTCGGGTGTTCTGCTGCAGCATATGTGTATTTTTCCCGGAGTCATTTTCTTACTCCGTGGGGCCAACCTCCGTCCTCTCCCCACTGCGGTCCAGCCGTGGCAGGCTCCAACCGGGCCTCCCACCTTTTCACTCCACAGATGCTTCTTCAGAGCCTCAAAAGTTCCAAAGGGTCCCTCTGCTTCATTAGCACGTTGTAATCAATTCAGCATCATGTTGTTGGTCACCATAAATGTGGGAAATTCAGGACTCCTGGACAACTAACCAATATGATTAAGCAGAAGCCGTTTATTGTTTATATTATGCACTTATTTATAGATTCTACAACTACTGCACACACTGATCACGCAGTTCTTATTGGTGCCTTTGCTTGTCCACGCGTTCTGCATGCATTTTTCAGAATATGCGATTGGTTACAGTCCAGGTGGCTCACCGCTCTCTATCTCTTTCTTGTGGTCTTGGAATTCAGTTTCTTAGCTTCTTCTTTCTTAGTTTAGCACAGTTTATGTCTTAGTAACCTTGCTGAATTCCAGAGGGCCCTGAGAAAATTCTGATAAGAACAGTTACAAGCAGAATAGCTGGTGCACACTGAGGTCTAAGTTGTTCAGACATTGCTACACTTCCCCAGCTGGTGAGAAACCCTCTCCTTGCCTCAAAGGGAGAGAGTCTGATGGTGCAGCAGTGGAACCCATGGACATTACAACTGTTCAGATTCCAGCTGAACCACAAGGGCAGCCGCAGCCAGCAGCAGTCACCCATGTGTAGAGGAGGAGGTATAAGACCAAATCAGTGCACCCAGTTATTGATGATGACGTACCAGGACCCTCGCAACCAGTGCAGGATCTGAAGCCTGAAATCATCACCAAGTCCATGTTGCATGACAGTCTCCATAATCTGCAAAAAGACATTGTGTGACAGGGGCACAAGGCTTATTCGGCCTGGTTACTTTGGGTTTGGGACCTTATGGGTACAGGCATGCAACTGGATAGCGGTGAGGCAAGGAAATTGGGGTCCTTGATTTAGGACGTGGTATTGATCAGGTGTTCGTGAGGGAGCCAGGGCCCCTTCCTCTCTGGGAGCGGCTTTTTGATAGTTTAAGAGACAGGTTTGTTCACAGAGACAGAATGCAGGAGCACCATCATAGAATGCCCTGGAAGACCATTGAGGAAGGGATTCAATGCATGAGAGAAGTGGCAGTACTAGAGGTGCTTTTTGGAAGGGACGGAAAGCACAATAATGACCCCGACAAGGTCAGATGCACAGGGCAAATGTTGTGGAATCTGGCAAATCTAGGGCCATCCCAATACACCACCTTCATTGCAATGATTGATGCTGACGACAACTGAGAGACAGTGGGTTCTGTAGCCAACAAGCTCAGGAATTATGAGAGTATGGTCAGTGATCCAATGCAGGCTCAGGTCTCTGCTGTGGTTAAGGACCTCAAAGAAGAGATCAGGGAGGTGAAGGAGGAGGTGAGGAAGAACAATGTGGCACCAGTGCAAGTCACAGGCCCCAACATCAGAACCCGATGTCCCCCAGCTAGGGAGAGAGGGTACACCTCACGAGCTGACCCATGATTCTTCCTGTGTGACCATGGGGAAGATATGAGAAGGTGAGATGGAAAACCCACTTCTGTCCTGGCAGCACAGGTGCATCAGCTCAAGGAGGAAAACACTAACCAAGGGAGTTCCACTAAAGTGAAGGTAACCTCAGCCTCCCGTTACTGAGCTGCCAGGTATAACAGAAGGGAGGATGATATGTCTGATCCCCTTGAAGTGACTTGTAGAAAAAAAAAAATCTCCATAACTCGATAAAATCGTGAAGTAGGTACGTATCTTTATTCAGCGGCCGGGTTGCATGCAGGATAGCTCCTCAAAGAACATGCGCACCCTCCGAGAGACCAAATGCCCCTTTGTCCCCCATGCTGTTGCATATTCATTAAGTTTCACAATAGGTTCATGCATATTCATTTACTCTTCCAATTAGTTCTTATCAGTCCTTGTGCAGAGAGCTCTCTGGTTGTCTGTCTTCTCCTTGGTTTTGGTTTGCTTCTTGGTTCAAGGGTCCCCTCTTATCTCCCTCTTGCTTGGAAGTTCACATTCCTTTCCCCCTGTTTGAGGCAGTTTTGCGAGCTACAGGCGTTTTTTTGCGAGCACAGGCTTATTCGAGCACAGCAAATTTAACAAACTAAACAAGTTAAAACAACATACTTCATCTATGCCAGCAAGCTACAGACTAAACAATTCAAAACAGTACGCTTCACCTAAATTCGAAATGGATTTCTATCCCGAATTAATTCCTAAACCCATGTCTCAGAAGGAACATCCAGAATTTATGCCTAGGGAGGCTAAAGGAGCCCTGTCACTAGCCCAGTAGAAGCACGGGAGAATCGTGTCTATTAGACTGTGTGGATCTGATAGCCTGGCACATCAGAGCCATAAAAATACGAAACCTTGGTCGATACTTGTGCACAGTGTACCCTAATGTCATCGGGGCATGTAGGGGCAGAACCCGTTTCTATTGCTGGGGTGACAGCAATTGCAGCAGTTGACCCTGTTGGAAGCTGAGGTAAGCTTGACTGGGAAGGAGTGGCAGAAACATCAGATTGTGACTGGTCCAGAGGCCCTGTGTATTCTGGGCATAAATTTCTTCTAGAGCAGCTGTTTCAAAGACCCAAAAGGACTCAGGTGGGCTTTTGGGACAGCTGCTGTGGAGGCAGAGGGCATTAGGCAATTGAACACCTTGCCTGGACTGTCAGAGAATTCTTCTGCAGTTGGACTCCTGAGGGTGGAGAAACAACGAGTACCAAGTGCCACCTCGACAGTGCACCGCCGGCAGTACCGAATTGTGAAAAACACCATTCACTTTTGTTAAAATTTTAGAAGTTTAATAGTAATGAAAATAGTAATAAAAATTAGGACAATAAGAGACAATAAAAAGCAAAGAATTATGGATGTCCGGGTGCCTGGCACTCTGCCACAAAGCACACCTTGCTAACAAAGGATTAACCCTTAAAAGCAATCGCCTATTTCATATTCATATATCTCATACATGATTCAAACATTCCTTTCAAACTAGGGTGTTTCTGCTTAATTTTAGCTTTCCCCTCCATCTTGTAAATCAACCTTCTTGGTTCCTTGAAGTCTGAGCTTTTCCGATAAGGAGGCAATAATTCTTCTCTTGGGATCTTGATGTCTGTTGCTGTTATATCTTTCCAGATAGGATAATGCAAATAATTTATTGATTATCTTTTCCATTCCTTGAGCTAGTTACAAAAAGTATCTTACATCACATAGTTTCTATTTTAATATTATGCTGTAGCCTAAAAACTATATTTACCACACTACTTAAAAGAGATTAATACAGCATAACTTTCCAGTGTAACATATATAGTATTCATTTTAATATTTGCCAAGAGTCAATCATATAATATGCATTTTTCACACTAATGAATCAGGATGCTGCGATCCCCATCCACAAGATGATCCGTGAGCTTGAGAGCTTTGGGTGGTCAGCAAGGCCCACTCACTCTTCAGCAGCCCCATTTGACCTGTGCGCAAGTCTGACAGGGAATGGAGATTGACTCTGGGCTATTGCAGCTTGAATGAAGGGACTCCACCACTGAGCGCTGCTGTGCCAGACATGCTGGAGCTCCAGTACGAGCTGGAGTCCAAGGCAGTGAAGTGGTATTTCACTACTGACATTGCAAGTGCATTTTTCTCCATTCCTCTGGCAGCAGAATGCAGGCCTCAGTTTGCCTTCACCTGGAGGGGTTTGCAGTACACCTGGAACCCCTTGCCCCAGAGGTGGAAGCACAGTCCCACCATCTGCCATGGACTGATCCAGACTGCACTAGAAAAGGGTAAGGCTCCAGAACATCTGCAGTACATCGATGACATAATTGTGTGAGGGAACACGGCAGCAGAAGTATTTGAGAAAGGAGAAAAAATCATCCAGATTCTCCTGGAAGTCAGCTTCACCATCAAGAAGAGCAAAGTCAAGGGACCTGCCCAAGAGATCCAGTTCCTGGGAGTGAAGTTGTTGCAAGATTGACTGACACTGTTGAGTCAGGGACGGGAAGAAAGACTCCATTGTCATGAAGACGAAATAGCATCTTTTATTAAGAAACAGCGTGCCCTTTTATAATCAGACTCACTAAGGTGAGATTTGATTGGTCTCAAAGTGAAAACCTCTCACACTATTGGTGAACTGTGAATAGCACACTCTAGAGAACCATATCTAAAAACAATGGTTACAGAAAGAGAGAAAATAATTGTTTTAATTTTTTCCTCTAAGATTCCCAGGCTCGACCTGAGAAAAATTATCTCTGTTCTTTCTTCGACTGAACTGAGAATATCCAGAATGGATAGCATCAGATACACATCAAGGTCATCAATAAGATCATAGCAATGTCTCCATCAACCAGCAAGAAGGAAACACAAGCTTTCCCAAGTGCCATAGCTTTCTGGAGAATACACATTCCCTGAGTACAGTGAGGGAGCCTTTACCAGGTAACATGTAAAAAGAAGGCTTTCCACTGGGACTCTTGAACAGCAACAAGCCTTTGCCCAGATCTCAAGCAGGAGATTGCTCATGCGGTAGCCCTTGGCCCAGTCAGGACAGGACCGGGGTGAAGAATATGCTTTACTCTGCAGCCAGGAACAATGGTCTGTCCTGGAGCCTTTGGCAGAAGGTGCTGTGAGAAACGACCACTCACTTAAAAATTTTAAAAGGTTTATTAAACCTTAATAAAAATACAACAAAAGGACTAAATAAGGAAAAATTGTAGCGCTGGGACCTGCCCTTGTGGCTGCCCACCACGTGGCTGGCTTGTCTTCAAGATGGATGCTCAGTCTTTTATACCCTTGGGGGTTGCATCAGCCAACCCTGCCCCCTCCCAAAGTCTGTCAGTCAACTCTTCTTTGCCATTTATTGGTGGAGACTGCTTTCTTGTAACTTGATTGGAGGTCAGGTGTTGTCATGCCATGCCCTCCTAGCAACAAGCCTTTCTATTCCTAAGTGCCCCATGTAAGGGACACATGTACACGCCTTCTTTATACCTGTCCAACACAACCCAGGCTGTCTGATGGCAACAATAGAGAGGAGGGGGGGAGGGAACTATGGGGAGAACAGAGGACATTTAAACTACAATAACAACTATATATCAATAAAGCTTCTCTTAATATTCACACCATACTCATCCCTTAATTGCGAGAGTAAATCATCTTATTATCTATCTATAAC